>JAJHJA010000610.1:0-354622 GCA_021202915.1 Heliconius himera
TATTACCATCAATCTATCATCCATCATGTTATGAGCCATCGTTATAAAATATTATCCTAATAAATTAAATATGTCATGAATTCGTTTGTTTTATTTTGTATTTAATAGTTTATTCACTATTACTCAAATCAAACACATTTGTACAATAAAAAAATATTTTATTTAGAAAATAGTTTTAAACATTTCATCCACAATTAAATCATTGTACAAAGTATTATTAGAAAAAACTTTCTTCACTCATATTTTTTTAAGCTTGCCGCTTTTATCCAACTATTAAATTTATCTGGATATCCTCTCCACTTTACTAACAACTCTTTTCTATGACCCGAATACCGTGAATGTATTATTTTATCAATTTTATATTCTAGGGTGGGGGTATATTCTACTTTCTGTAACTCTCTTTCATAGAAAGTCCCAACGATTGGTTCATTTTGCAAGTCTTTAATGCTATATACAACGAAAGGGGATCTGTAAATTATCGATGAAAATACAAAAATTTCATCACTCCAGTTGGTTTCGTAACCTTTTTGAAATATATGTTTATACTTGGTTATTCTTACATAATCTCCAATGCGAAATCTTGCTCTTATTTCAGTTGTATACTTCGAATTGGTTTGTTTATCATACAAATTGCACCAAACAGTCATAATATTGCTAGAGTTTACATCACATGGACACATTTTTATGCTTCTATGATAGCTGTGATTATAGGAATATAATAAATCTTGTAATATATCAATAAATTTATACGTGTTGTTATGGGTGAAGTAACGCCACATTTTCATTTTTAAAGTCCTTTGAAACCTTTCCACTATACTTGCTTTTATATCAGGATTATTAGTAGTATAATAATTAATGTCTCTACTTTTGAAATACGTTCTAACATCTTTGGAAACAAATTCAGTTCCTTTGTCTGATTGTATATCTCTAGGAGTACTGTTAGCTTCACTAAAAATACTTTCAAAACATGTTTTCACAGTTTGAGAATCTTTCTTTTTCATGGCTCTCGCAAACGCATATTTACTAAATACATCTATAACACAAAGTATATAATTAAAACCATCATTATAGTTACTATACGTCCTCATATCACTCAAATCAGCCTGCCAAAGCTCGTTAAAGTTTGATAATATGTATTTATTCCGAGGGAATCGTCTCTGTACGGGTTTATGCAGTGTGTAAGTTTCTTGAGATTGTAACCATTAAAAACTTTAACATTAATAAAAATTAATTTTATCTTGCACGCTGATTTGGTCCAGGAAAGTAAAAGCTTAGAAAATTCATTCGATTTTCAAACCGTCAATAATTCTATATGTATCGGTGATGATTATGAAGCAACTTACCAAATAATAATGAATGACATTTGTAATAAAATAAGTGAGTTTGAGAAAAAAGATAGTGGATGGAGTCTTAAAAAAATAAGAAATATTGATTTGAATGTTAATAAATTTAATCCTTTGAGGGGGTCTTCGTATATTGACTTACCAATTGACATAAAACATAAAAAGGCAATTATAAACGTCAAAAATAATGATGTGCAGTGTTTCAAATGGGCGGTACTCTCTGCTTTATATCCAGTTACAAAAAATTCAGATAGAGTGAGTTCATATATTCATAATCAAAATAAACTTAAATTTGAAAAAATATCTTTTCCTGTAAAACTCAAAGATATTCACAAGTTTGAAGAATTCAATAACTTAAGCATAAATGTCTTTGGTCTCAAATATAATGCTGAATCTCGATGTAATAGACTTATAGGTCCGCTATACTTTACAAAACGTCGAAAACTTACTCATATTAATCTATTGTATATAAACATAATCAAATATAAACTAGTGTAATCATCCATGGTTCCACATTTGAAATGATTCCAAACATCTTGGGCATGTCTATAATCATCATTTGATACATTTGTATTTACCAACGAATTAAAAAATTGATTTTGTGTTGGCAATGATGATATTTTCAAACTTTCGAACGAAGCCATTATTTCGTATGGATATACACCCTTCCTAATTAATCTTTTAAAGTCTTCATCTCGCGGGTAATTTTTTTTGAGCTCAACAAATTGATGTGTTTTTATATTATGTGCTAATCTATCAAGACTGCTTGACATAAATTGAAATGAGTCTAAAAATCTTAACGAGATATTATTATTCTTAATTTTTAAATATTTTGAAAAAGAAATATATTTTTCTTTATTTTGAGGGATTCCTAACCTATAAATAAGGTCTGTGCGGACTTGCAAAATTTTGTCGGAAACGAAAGTTTCCTAAACCACTAAAACTCAAGTTATTTCATTGATATTTGGCTTACGTGTCTTAAATTGTTTCTTGATTAGTTTGTAATCATCATTTTATACATAATTTATATATTTTCTAAAAAAAATCACTTGTAAAAATTTCATACTAAAATTTCATATAACAATTATTTCTAAGTATTTTTTAATTAAGTTCTAGCGGATAGATTTTGTTTATTTTTGTTTTGTTCCGTAGGGTCGTGCTCATTTGCGCGAATCCGTTGCGTATATTTTGAAAAATTAAAAAAAATTACCTAACCTAACCTAACCTATAAATAAGGTCTGTGCGGACTTGCAAAATTTTGTCGGAAACGAAAGTTTCCTAAACCACTAAAACTCAAGTTATTTCATTGATATTTGGCATACGTGTCTTAAATTGTTTCTTGATTAGTTTGTAATCATCATTTTATACATAATTTATATATTTTCTAAAAAAAATCACTTGTAAAAATTTCATACTAAAATTTCATATAACAATTATTTCTAAGTATTTTTTAATTAAGTTCTAGCGGATAGATTTTGTTTATTTTTGTTTTGTTCCGTAGGGTCGTGCTCATTTGCGCGAATCCGTTGCGTATATTTTGAAAAATTAAAAAAAAATACCTAACCTAACCTAACCTATAAATAAGGTCTGTGCGGACTTGCAAAATTTTGTCGGAAACGAAAGTTTCCTAAACCACTAAAACTCAAGTTATTTCATTGATATTTGGCTTACGTGTCTTAAATTGTTTCTTGATTAGTTTGTAATCATCATTTTATACATAATTTATATATTTTCTAAAAAAAATCACTTGTAAAAATTTCATACAAAAATTTCATATAACAATTATTTCTAAGTATTTTTTAATTAAGTTCTAGCGGATAGATTTTGTTTATTTTTGTTTTGTTCCGTAGGGTCGTGCTCATTTGCGCGAATCCGTTGCGTATATTTTGAAAAATTAAAAAAATTACCTAACCTAACCTAACCTATAAATAAGGTCTGTGCGGACTTGCAAAATTTTGTCGGAAACGAAAGTTTCCTAAACCACTAAAACTCAAGTTATTTCATTGATATTTGGCATACGTGTCTTAAATTGTTTCTTGATTGAAACAAAATCTATCCGCTAGAACTTAATTAAAAAATACTTAGAAATAATTGTTATATGAAATTTTAGTATGAAATTTTTACAAGTGATTTTTTTTAGAAAATATATAAATTATGTATAAAATGATGATTACAAACTAATCAAGAAACAATTTAAGACACGTAAGCCAAATATCAATGAAATAACTTGAGTTTTAGTGGTTTAGGAAACTTTCGTTTCCGACAAAATTTTGCAAGTCCGCACAGACCTTATTTATAGGTTAGGTTAGGTTAGGTATTTTTTTTTAATTTTTCAAAATATACGCAACGGATTCGCGCAAATGAGCACGACCCTACGGAACAAAACAAAAATAAACAAAATCTATCCGCTAGAACTTAATTAAAAAATACTTAGAAATAATTGTTATATGAAATTTTAGTATGAAATTTTTACAAGTGATTTTTTTTAGAAAATATATAAATTATGTATAAAATGATGATTACAAACTAATCAAGAAACAATTTAAGACACGTAAGCCAAATATCAATGAAATAACTTGAGTTTTAGTGGTTTAGGAAACTTTCGTTTCCGACAAAATTTTGCAAGTCCGCACAGACCTTATTTATAGGTTAGGTTAGGTTAGGTATTTTTTTTTAATTTTTCAAAATATACGCAACGGATTCGCGCAAATGAGCACGACCCTACGGAACAAAACAAAAATAAACAAAATCTATCCGCTAGAACTTAATTAAAAAATACTTAGAAATAATTGTTATATGAAATTTTAGTATGAAATTTTTACAAGTGATTTTTTTTAGAAAATATATAAATTATGTATAAAATGATGATTACAAACTAATCAAGAAACAATTTAAGACACGTAAGCCAAATATCAATGAAATAACTTGAGTTTTAGTGGTTTAGGAAACTTTCGTTTCCGACAAAATTTTGCAAGTCCGCACAGACCTTATTTATAGGTTAGGTTAGGTTAGGTAATTTTTTTTAATTTTTCAAAATATACGCAACGGATTCGCGCAAATGAGCACGACCCTACGGAACAAAACAAAAATAAACAAAATCTATCCGCTAGAACTTAATTAAAAAATACTTAGAAATAATTGTTATATGAAATTTTAGTATGAAATTTTTACAAGTGATTTTTTTTAGAAAATATATAAATTATGTATAAAATGATGATTACAAACTAATCAAGAAACAATTTAAGACACGTAAGCCAAATATCAATGAAATAACTTGAGTTTTAGTGGTTTAGGAAACTTTCGTTTCCGACAAAATTTTGCAAGTCCGCACAGACCTTATTTATAGGTTAGGTTAGGTTAGGTATTTTTTTTTAATTTTTCAAAATATACGCAACGGATTCGCGCAAATGAGCACGACCCTACGGAACAAAACAAAAATAAACAAAATCTATCCGCTAGAACTTAATTAAAAAATACTTAGAAATAATTGTTATATGAAATTTTAGTATGAAATTTTTACAAGTGATTTTTTTTAGAAAATATATAAATTATGTATAAAATGATGATTACAAACTAATCAAGAAACAATTTAAGACACGTAAGCCAAATATCAATGAAATAACTTGAGTTTTAGTGGTTTAGGAAACTTTCGTTTCCGACAAAATTTTGCAAGTCCGCACAGACCTTATTTATAGGTTAGGTTAGGTTAGGTATTTTTTTTTAATTTTTCAAAATATACGCAACGGATTCGCGCAAATGAGCACGACCCTACGGAACAAAACAAAAATAAACAAAATCTATCCGCTAGAACTTAATTAAAAAATACTTAGAAATAATTGTTATATGAAATTTTTGTATGAAATTTTTACAAGTGATTTTTTTTAGAAAATATATAAATTATGTATAAAATGATGATTACAAACTAATCAAGAAACAATTTAAGACACGTAAGCCAAATATCAATGAAATAACTTGAGTTTTAGTGGTTTAGGAAACTTTCGTTTCCGACAAAATTTTGCAAGTCCGCACAGACCTTATTTATAGGTTAGGTTAGGTTAGGTATTTTTTTTTAATTTTTCAAAATATACGCAACGGATTCGCGCAAATGAGCACGACCCTACGGAACAAAACAAAAATAAACAAAATCTATCCGCTAGAACTTAATTAAAAAATACTTAGAAATAATTGTTATATGAAATTTTAGTATGAAATTTTTACAAGTGATTTTTTTTAGAAAATATATAAATTATGTATAAAATGATGATTACAAACTAATCAAGAAACAATTTAAGACACGTAAGCCAAATATCAATGAAATAACTTGAGTTTTAGTGGTTTAGGAAACTTTCGTTTCCGACAAAATTTTGCAAGTCCGCACAGACCTTATTTATAGGTTAGGTTAGGTTAGGTATTTTTTTTTAATTTTTCAAAATATACGCAACGGATTCGCGCAAATGAGCACGACCCTACGGAACAAAACAAAAATAAACAAAATCTATCCGCTAGAACTTAATTAAAAAATACTTAGAAATAATTGTTATATGAAATTTTAGTATGAAATTTTTACAAGTGATTTTTTTTAGAAAATATATAAATTATGTATAAAATGATGATTACAAACTAATCAAGAAACAATTTAAGACACGTAAGCCAAATATCAATGAAATAACTTGAGTTTTAGTGGTTTAGGAAACTTTCGTTTCCGACAAAATTTTGCAAGTCCGCACAGACCTTATTTATAGGTTAGGTTAGGTTAGGTATTTTTTTTTAATTTTTCAAAATATACGCAACGGATTCGCGCAAATGAGCACGACCCTACGGAACAAAACAAAAATAAACAAAATCTATCCGCTAGAACTTAATTAAAAAATACTTAGAAATAATTGTTATATGAAATTTTAGTATGAAATTTTTACAAGTGATTTTTTTTAGAAAATATATAAATTATGTATAAAATGATGATTACAAACTAATCAAGAAACAATTTAAGACACGTAAGCCAAATATCAATGAAATAACTTGAGTTTTAGTGGTTTAGGAAACTTTCGTTTCCGACAAAATTTTGCAAGTCCGCACAGACCTTATTTATAGGTTAGGTTAGGTTAGGTAATTTTTTTTAATTTTTCAAAATATACGCAACGGATTCGCGCAAATGAGCACGACCCTACGGAACAAAACAAAAATAAACAAAATCTATCCGCTAGAACTTAATTAAAAATACTTAGAAATAATTGTTATATGAAATTTTAGTATGAAATTTTTACAAGTGATTTTTTTTAGAAAATATATAAATTATGTATAAAATGATGATTACAAACTAATCAAGAAACAATTTAAGACACGTAAGCCAAATATCAATGAAATAACTTGAGTTTTAGTGGTTTAGGAAACTTTCGTTTCCGACAAAATTTTGCAAGTCCGCACAGACCTTATTTATAGGTTAGGTTAGGTTAGGTATTTTTTTTTAATTTTTCAAAATATACGCAACGGATTCGCGCAAATGAGCACGACCCTACGGAACAAAACAAAAATAAACAAAATCTATCCGCTAGAACTTAATTAAAAAATACTTAGAAATAATTGTTATATGAAATTTTTGTATGAAATTTTTACAAGTGATTTTTTTTAGAAAATATATAAATTATGTATAAAATGATGATTACAAACTAATCAAGAAACAATTTAAGACACGTATGCCAAATATCAATGAAATAACTTGAGTTTTAGTGGTTTAGGAAACTTTCGTTTCCGACAAAATTTTGCAAGTCCGCACAGACCTTATTTATAGGTTAGGTTAGGTTAGGTAATTTTTTTTAATTTTTCAAAATATACGCAACGGATTCGCGCAAATGAGCACGACCCTACGGAACAAAACAAAAATAAACAAAATCTATCCGCTAGAACTTAATTAAAAAATACTTAGAAATAATTGTTATATGAAATTTTAGTATGAAATTTTTACAAGTGATTTTTTTTAGAAAATATATAAATTATGTATAAAATGATGATTACAAACTAATCAAGAAACAATTTAAGACACGTAAGCCAAATATCAATGAAATAACTTGAGTTTTAGTGGTTTAGGAAACTTTCGTTTCCGACAAAATTTTGCAAGTCCGCACAGACCTTATTTATAGGTTAGGTTAGGTTAGGTATTTTTTTTTAATTTTTCAAAATATACGCAACGGATTCGCGCAAATGAGCACGACCCTACGGAACAAAACAAAAATAAACAAAATCTATCCGCTAGAACTTAATTAAAAAATACTTAGAAATAATTGTTATATGAAATTTTAGTATGAAATTTTTACAAGTGATTTTTTTTAGAAAATATATAAATTATGTATAAAATGATGATTACAAACTAATCAAGAAACAATTTAAGACACGTAAGCCAAATATCAATGAAATAACTTGAGTTTTAGTGGTTTAGGAAACTTTCGTTTCCGACAAAATTTTGCAAGTCCGCACAGACCTTATTTATAGGTTAGGTTAGGTTAGGTATTTTTTTTTAATTTTTCAAAATATACGCAACGGATTCGCGCAAATGAGCACGACCCTACGGAACAAAACAAAAATAAACAAAATCTATCCGCTAGAACTTAATTAAAAAATACTTAGAAATAATTGTTATATGAAATTTTAGTATGAAATTTTTACAAGTGATTTTTTTTAGAAAATATATAAATTATGTATAAAATGATGATTACAAACTAATCAAGAAACAATTTAAGACACGTAAGCCAAATATCAATGAAATAACTTGAGTTTTAGTGGTTTAGGAAACTTTCGTTTCCGACAAAATTTTGCAAGTCCGCACAGACCTTATTTATAGGTTAGGTTAGGTTAGGTAATTTTTTTTAATTTTTCAAAATATACGCAACGGATTCGCGCAAATGAGCACGACCCTACGGAACAAAACAAAAATAAACAAAATCTATCCGCTAGAACTTAATTAAAAAATACTTAGAAATAATTGTTATATGAAATTTTTGTATGAAATTTTTACAAGTGATTTTTTTTAGAAAATATATAAATTATGTATAAAATGATGATTACAAACTAATCAAGAAACAATTTAAGACACGTAAGCCAAATATCAATGAAATAACTTGAGTTTTAGTGGTTTAGGAAACTTTCGTTTCCGACAAAATTTTGCAAGTCCGCACAGACCTTATTTATAGGTTAGGTTAGGTTAGGTATTTTTTTTTAATTTTTCAAAATATACGCAACGGATTCGCGCAAATGAGCACGACCCTACGGAACAAAACGAAAATAAACAAAATCTATCCGCTAGAACTTAATTAAAAAATACTTAGAAATAATTGTTATATGAAATTTTAGTATGAAATTTTTACAAGTGATTTTTTTTAGAAAATATATAAATTATGTATAAAATGATGATTACAAACTAATCAAGAAACAATTTAAGACACGTAAGCCAAATATCAATGAAATAACTTGAGTTTTAGTGGTTTAGGAAACTTTCGTTTCCGACAAAATTTTGCAAGTCCGCACAGACCTTATTTATAGGTTAGGTTAGGTTAGGTAATTTTTTTAATTTTTCAAAATATACGCAACGGATTCGCGCAAATGAGCACGACCCTACGGAACAAAACAAAAATAAACAAAATCTATCCGCTAGAACTTAATTAAAAAATACTTAGAAATAATTGTTATATGAAATTTTAGTATGAAATTTTTACAAGTGATTTTTTTTAGAAAATATATAAATTATGTATAAAATGATGATTACAAACTAATCAAGAAACAATTTAAGACACGTAAGCCAAATATCAATGAAATAACTTGAGTTTTAGTGGTTTAGGAAACTTTCGTTTCCGACAAAATTTTGCAAGTCCGCACAGACCTTATTTATAGGTTAGGTTAGGTTAGGTATTTTTTTTTAATTTTTCAAAATATACGCAACGGATTCGCGCAAATGAGCACGACCCTACGGAACAAAACAAAAATAAACAAAATCTATCCGCTAGAACTTAATTAAAAAATACTTAGAAATAATTGTTATATGAAATTTTAGTATGAAATTTTTACAAGTGATTTTTTTTAGAAAATATATAAATTATGTATAAAATGATGATTACAAACTAATCAAGAAACAATTTAAGACACGTAAGCCAAATATCAATGAAATAACTTGAGTTTTAGTGGTTTAGGAAACTTTCGTTTCCGACAAAATTTTGCAAGTCCGCACAGACCTTATTTATAGGTTAGGTTAGGTTAGGTAATTTTTTTTAATTTTTCAAAATATACGCAACGGATTCGCGCAAATGAGCACGACCCTACGGAACAAAACAAAAATAAACAAAATCTATCCGCTAGAACTTAATTAAAAAATACTTAGAAATAATTGTTATATGAAATTTTAGTATGAAATTTTTACAAGTGATTTTTTTTAGAAAATATATAAATTATGTATAAAATGATGATTACAAACTAATCAAGAAACAATTTAAGACACGTAAGCCAAATATCAATGAAATAACTTGAGTTTTAGTGGTTTAGGAAACTTTCGTTTCCGACAAAATTTTGCAAGTCCGCACAGACCTTATTTATAGGTTAGGTTAGGTTAGGTATTTTTTTTTAATTTTTCAAAATATACGCAACGGATTCGCGCAAATGAGCACGACCCTACGGAACAAAACAAAAATAAACAAAATCTATCCGCTAGAACTTAATTAAAAAATACTTAGAAATAATTGTTATATGAAATTTTAGTATGAAATTTTTACAAGTGATTTTTTTTAGAAAATATATAAATTATGTATAAAATGATGATTACAAACTAATCAAGAAACAATTTAAGACACGTATGCCAAATATCAATGAAATAACTTGAGTTTTAGTGGTTTAGGAAACTTTCGTTTCCGACAAAATTTTGCAAGTCCGCACAGACCTTATTTATAGGTTAGGTTAGGTTAGGTAATTTTTTTTAATTTTTCAAAATATACGCAACGGATTCGCGCAAATGAGCACGACCCTACGGAACAAAACAAAAATAAACAAAATCTATCCGCTAGAACTTAATTAAAAAATACTTAGAAATAATTGTTATATGAAATTTTAGTATGAAATTTTTACAAGTGATTTTTTTTAGAAAATATATAAATTATGTATAAAATGATGATTACAAACTAATCAAGAAACAATTTAAGACACGTAAGCCAAATATCAATGAAATAACTTGAGTTTTAGTGGTTTAGGAAACTTTCGTTTCCGACAAAATTTTGCAAGTCCGCACAGACCTTATTTATAGGTTAGGAATCCCTCAAAATAAAGAAAAATATATTTCTTTTTCAAAATATTTAAAAATTAAGAATAATAATATCTCGTTAAGATTTTTAGACTCATTTCAATTTATGTCAAGCAGTCTTGATAGATTAGCACATAATATAAAAACACATCAATTTGTTGAGCTCAAAAAAAATTACCCGCGAGATGAAGACTTTAAAAGATTAATTAGGAAGGGTGTATATCCATACGAAATAATGGCTTCGTTCGAAAGTTTGAAAATATCATCATTGCCAACACAAAATCAATTTTTTAATTCGTTGGTAAATACAAATGTATCAAATGATGATTATAGACATGCCCAAGATGTTTGGAATCATTTCAAATGTGGAACCATGGATGATTACACTAGTTTATATTTGATTATGTTTATATACAATAGATTAATATGAGTAAGTTTTCGACGTTTTGTAAAGTATAGCGGACCTATAAGTCTATTACATCGAGATTCAGCATTATATTTGAGACCAAAGACATTTATGCTTAAGTTATTGAATTCTTCAAACTTGTGAATATCTTTGAGTTTTACAGGAAAAGATATTTTTTCAAATTTAAGTTTATTTTGATTATGAATATATGAACTCACTCTATCTGAATTTTTTGTAACTGGATATAAAGCAGAGAGTACCGCCCATTTGAAACACTGCACATCATTATTTTTGACGTTTATAATTGCCTTTTTATGTTTTATGTCAATTGGTAAGTCAATATACGAAGACCCCCTCAAAGGATTAAATTTATTAACATTCAAATCAATATTTCTTATTTTTTTAAGACTCCATCCACTATCTTTTTTCTCAAACTCACTTATTTTATTACAAATGTCATTCATTATTATTTGGTAAGTTGCTTCATAATCATCACCGATACATATAGAATTATTGACGGTTTGAAAATCGAATGAATTTTCTAAGCTTTTACTTTCCTGGACCAAATCAGCGTGCAAGATAAAATTAATTTTTATTAATGTTAAAGTTTTTAATGGTTACAATCTCAAGAAACTTACACACTGCATAAACCCGTACAGAGACGATTCCCTCGGAATAAATACATATTATCAAACTTTAACGAGCTTTGGCAGGCTGATTTGAGTGATATGAGGACGTATAGTAACTATAATGATGGTTTTAATTATATACTTTGTGTTATAGATGTATTTAGTAAATATGCGTTTGCGAGAGCCATGAAAAAGAAAGATTCTCAAACTGTGAAAACATGTTTTGAAAGTATTTTTAGTGAAGCTAACAGTACTCCTAGAGATATACAATCAGACAAAGGAACTGAATTTGTTTCCAAAGATGTTAGAACGTATTTCAAAAGTAGAGACATTAATTATTATACTACTAATAATCCTGATATAAAAGCAAGTATAGTGGAAAGGTTTCAAAGGACTTTAAAAATGAAAATGTGGCGTTACTTCACCCATAACAACACGTATAAATTTATTGATATATTACAAGATTTATTATATTCCTATAATCACAGCTATCATAGAAGCATAAAAATGTGTCCATGTGATGTAAACTCTAGCAATATTATGACTGTTTGGTGCAATTTGTATGATAAACAAACCAATTCGAAGTATACAACTGAAATAAGAGCAAGATTTCGCATTGGAGATTATGTAAGAATAACCAAGTATAAACATATATTTCAAAAAGGTTACGAAACCAACTGGAGTGATGAAATTTTTGTATTTTCATCGATAATTTACAGATCCCCTTTCGTTGTATATAGCATTAAAGACTTGCAAAATGAACCAATCGTTGGGACTTTCTATGAAAGAGAGTTACAGAAAGTAGAATATACCCCCACCCTAGAATATAAAATTGATAAAATAATACATTCACGGTATTCGGGTCATAGAAAAGAGTTGTTAGTAAAGTGGAGAGGATATCCAGATAAATTTAATAGTTGGATAAAAGCGGCAAGCTTAAAAAAATATGAGTGAAGAAAGTTTTTTCTAATAATACTTTGTACAATGATTTAATTGTGGATGAAATGTTTAAAACTATTTTCTAAATAAAATATTTTTTTATTGTACAAATGTGTTTGATTTGAGTAATAGTGAATAAACTATTAAATACAAAATAAAACAAACGAATTCATGACATATTTAATTTATTAGGATAATATTTTATAACGATGGCTCATAACATGATGGATGATAGATTGATGGTAATAAGATTATCGCTTCGTAGCTGCAAAGTAAGACTTTTTACACTGGCTACTTCCTGCGATTTCTTTGGTAATGTTGTATATAATATCACGCAAGCTTTCATAAAGTTCATTACGCTCAGATTGCACATAGTATTTAAGGCGTACTTCTGCATTCTTCCAGTACTCGGTGGCAGGCAATCCGTTTAGTTTCTTTGTGTCATATAGTTCGATTTTTATGAAATGGCTTGCCTGCGAACCATCGTCCGAGTTTGTAGAAATATACGATGTTCCCTCAGGATTCGATTGAGCAACACATGATGATAATATTATTTTCTTTTGCTTCTTTGGCTTCTCAAAGAAACCACTAATATCATTGCAGGCTCTCTTTTGTTTGGGTTTCTGTATTTTCATAGGGGCGACCTCTTCAGCCTCATCTCCGCTTAGATTAGAATAGTAATAGTTTTTAAATGTACAATCAAACGAGTTGTTACTTGACAGCTGCAATAATGAAAAAGTACACAATATATTTACTGGGCAACAACATAAATAAATTAGTAAATGACTTAAAAATAATACTCACCGCCATTGTTTCGTATCGGAAGAGCACTTTCACGTATCACGAACAACAATTATTTCATATCAGAACAGCTTCCAATGCTTCCATGTATCAACAAGTTTTGTACATCAGCTTACGTAGCCTTTCAAATCAGCGTTGATTGTATTAAATATTTAACCCTGAGTCAGAGATGATTACAACAAAATAACTAGGTGATAACCAACCGATACAAATATGAAACGGCTCTATGATGAGTAGGTATTATACGAAAACAATTTTACTGCGAAGTAGGTTAGGTTAGGTTAGTATTGTTATGCTAAAAAAAGTAAAACGAAATCCGCGGTTAATTAATTAATTAATCAAAATGGTGCGCCACCAACACAAATATGAAACGGTTCTATGATGAGTAGGTTAGGTTAGGTTAGGTATTCTTATGTTAAAGAAATAAAAAACAGTAATACACTGCTATTTTAAAAATGTTTGATAAGGCGATCGAGGCGAAATTTTTGATGAGCCAGAACGCACCCAAAAAATAATGGCGGGTACTAACCGCGAAAAAAGCCGCGGATCTGGGGTAATCAACTTAATCCGCGGCCAATTAATTAATCAAAACCGCGACCCGCGAGAAAATCCGCGGAAAATTTTGATTGATAAGGCGATCAATTTAATGAGCCAGAACGCACCAATCCCTACTACTCTATGAAAAGACTCGAAATTATGGCGGCTACTAACCGCGAAAAAAGCCGCGGATCTGGGGTAATCAACTTAATCCGCGGCCAATTAATTAATCAAAACCGCGACCCGCGAGAAAATCCGCGGAAAATTTTGATTGATAAGGCGATCAATTTAATGAGCCAGAACGCACCAATCCCTACTACTAACATCTTCCTCTAAATGGGAAGCAGGTTTTGATTAAAATTTATAACATGTTCCTTTGTCCCAGTTCAATGGATATGTCCCAGTTCAATGGAGGAAGACTTCTTATAGTACCTATTCCCAAGCCTGGACGACAGTCATCCCTGGACGTAAGACCTATTGCTCTTTTATCGTGTCCGTGTAAAATTTTTCATACAATGTTAAAAAATCGTTTAGAATGGTTTTTCGAAAAGTCAGACTGTTTTTCTAGTAATACTGTAGGTTTTAGAAGAGCACATTCATGTCTGGATAGTCTGAATAGCTTGGTTTCTCAAATTCAATTAGGATTTGGGAACAATTTGTTTACTGTAGGATGTTTTGTGGACATTGAGAGCGCATACAATAATGTTGACATTACAATTTTATTGGCAAAATTAGATAGTCTTGGTGTTGGGTCAAAAATTTGTTCTTATCTCTGGGAATTTATGAAATCGAGAGAATTGAGTATACGCTATTCTAATAACGGTATTATGTCGAGAAATGCAGGTCGTGGGCTCGCTCAAGGAGATCCTTTGTCTCCGTTGCTATTTAATGTGGTCATGATGATTATATGTCGAGAGTTAGACAATGTTTGGATCTCTCAGTTTGCTGATGATTTTGTCTTGTATTGTTCTTACAAGTCCTTGGAGGACTGTTCTTCAAAATTACAATTATCTTTAGATAAATTTTGCAATTTAATAGAATCTTTAGGTCTGAATATTTCTAATAAAAAGACCAAAGTCTGAATTTTTAGAAAAGGAAAGAATATAAATCCTGTAAAGTTTAAGTTAGAGTTGAAAAGAAAACAGTTGCAAGTAGTTGATTGTGTAAAGTACTTGGGTCTTTGGTTGGATAGAGGTCTTAAATGGACTAGACACATTAATGAATTTTTACTCAAATCAGATAGATGTTTAAATATTTTCAAAATTTTGGCAGGTACAGTCTGGGGGATTCATCCTAAGTACTTAAGAAGATTATATGTTTCTATGATTCGGAGTCGTATGGATTATGCCTGTTTTTTTTTTCGACAATAGCTCCAAAATGAATTTATATAAAATTGACAAAATTCAAAATCAAAGTATGCGTATTATTGGAGGATTTATCAAAACGACTCCATTGCATGTCATGGAAAGTGAACTCTATTTATATCCACTTTCTCTTCGAAGGTTATTTTTAGGAGGAAAATTTTGGCTTAGAAGTCTGTCATTACGTAATAATAGAAATATTGAGTTAGTTAATCAGTTACATTCTCAATGTATGGTTAATGGATATTGGAAGGTTAAAAAGAAGCCTATACTAGTGGATATTTATAACCTTTTCAAATCTTTTTTTTTCCTATATAATAAGTATATCAAATTTGTCACAGCTTACATAGTGAGTGAGTAGTGAGTGGTACTATAAATGAAAGACATATATTATAAATTATCATTATTTTAATATTAATACAAATTTTAACATAAATCTTACTTTAATTAAAAATTAAGTGTACTACATAAAACGCCTATTCTATTTGTTATTTTTAAAAAATATCCTCTATCCATTACTTAATACTTAAGAAAAAATACTGAAAAACTACTTAAAAATATACTAAACAAACTAAAATTAATATTATTCGCTGAATTACAGTCATCTGTGAAGCATTGGCATACGGTTTCCAAATGATCGTCATTGTCCGCCTTATAGCAGTCCCTCTTGTGCCTCACCCAGCCGCAGCCGCGGGTTATCCTTACTTCAGCATCGTGGCCCTTGTGGAGAACTGTGGAGTATCTTAATATTATATACTTTATACTTTATTTTTACACCACGTACATACATAATCTGTATAAAACACAAATATATAAAAATGTAAAATAATGTTATGTTTTTGTTCTTTTTATTTTTACGAAAAAAGTGAGAATTTTCAAACATAATGTGAGTCTAGTAATAGTACGAACACCTGAACAGGGAACTTTAACATTTTTAATTTATCGCAAAGAAGCGTTTTTGTACTTCTCCTTTTGAGGTACAGACAGAGTAAACAAAGTGTAAGGATATTATGGGCCTCATTTAAAAGTCTCTCTCAAATGTGAAATCGATCTTGATTCGAATATAGTATGAAAACAGCACCTCAAGATCGATCTTAGAATTGAGAGCGATTCATAAATACGAGCCTAGGACGATAAGGAATACAGTAAACTATCTTAACAATAATTATCTCAAAGTTTTTTTTGTAAATTAGGTGTCGATAATCGGACTTTTAATACGTGACTACAAAAATATCCTTTGAGTTACAATAAATTCACTAAATATTCTAATATGATTTTGGCCTATATTATGTAAATTCTACACATGGCTATTCTCGGCTAGGCCGATGTAAAATACATGAAAATGATGTACTCATTTAAATTATAAAGATTTCTTTCTTCTACTCATTCCCACACTTCATAACAAAGAGTGACGAACACTCTATTCTCTCTTACCGGTGGTAAGAGTAGTGATAAGCCTTCGGGCTAAAAAAATGTATATTAAAACTCACTTGTCTGTATAATCTTCCTGCAGAACATCTCCTTGGTTCGATGCTGCGTCGGTGGTGAGAAGGAGCTCTTAGCACAATCGATGGTGCGCAGGTATTTCTGAACACTTTGCAGGTCGTATATGGTGGGGTTGAGGCACATTGAGTTGTTCGCGCTGTTGCATTCGTAGCAACGAATGGCGGCACCTGGAAATATATTTATTTTAAAATACTCTAAAATAACGAGAAATATTTTTTTTAATTGAGTTCTGTTATTCAATGCCTCCAGAATTCGGCAGAAAGTGGTGAACGGAGTGTCTTAACACTAGGTTACCTCTGCCTATCCTGCAGTATGCGGGATACAGCGTGAAGCTGAGAAATATTTAATAGAGGCCTGTCGTGGTGTAGGGGCACAAGTGTGTGACTGTAAACACGACAAGTTGTGGGGTCAATCGAGTGGGGAATCGAAGGAATGAAATATCGATGTCGTGTAATAGCGATGGTAAATGCGACGCTTGTGAGTTCGATTTTCACTCGCGGCAGTGAAGTATTTTTATTTACTCGAAGGTGTGCATGTCGAGTTTCGCTATACAACATGCAGTCTCAGAAATTGTGGAATTGGTGGAATACAAAATACGGAGTCTTAGTGCTAAATCCCTGTAGTTTTTTTTAATTTATTTTTGCAAAGATTTTTAGATCTGAAAGGTCTCAATAAATTTTATATTTTATAAAACTTTCATGATGCTCATTACAAATTTTGAAAAAAAATATTGGAACGCATTCGCTTTCAACGTTTGTTGCAAAAAAAAGGAAACATTTATAAATCAGTATAGTCAGTACATATACTTATGTATGAAATTCTATACATATAATAAAAATGTAACTGATAGATGGATACATGGAATATATATGAGAAACACTAATATTGGAGACATTTATTACCGCAATAGAATATTTTTTTGCCTGTTTGTCGGTTTGTTTGTGCGTTTATGCCCGCTAATATCAGAAACGGCTTAACCGACGTAAATACAGATTTCACTATTATATTTTAGTGAACTTAATATATTCCGTAATATTTAGTGTTTGGTTAGTTTCAATCGGTTCATAAGCAATCAACTTTCAAGGGGACGAAGCCACAAGCGGGTCGTTAGTAATAAATAAAATTGATGAATTTTAATTATTAAAAAATTACATATACGCACGCAAGTTTTTATACACAAGTGGATAAAAATTAAGTAAATTGAAAATATTATCCCCCTATATATTTTTTTTCATGAACTCACCAAAATGCACACAAACGACCAAAACCATAAATCCCAGAATACATTTAACTGCCATTTTTAGTTTAACAAAATAATAATAATTATTATATTATATGTTAATAAATAATTTTCGACCAACGCTTAGTTTCCGCGACGCTATACGACTGATCCGCAGTTTCAAAAGATAAGTTAGCACAATGTGTGATGCACATCCTTATTCCGTGAATAAGCCCAGATGTGAATGAACTGGTGTAACAATTCTTGGTACAATTCTAATGGAAAGTGTCATTTGTTTTACCTGTATTTGGAGTTGAATATAACTATATTCACTTTAATATTGATATATTTTTATTAAATTAAAAATTTAAGATTTTCGTCTTGTCAACTGTCATCAACAGTCAACCTTTTCATATATGCCATCTGGGTTATCCTCGTGCTTTTTGCTAGTATCATCGATACTGTATTCTCGAAGGTCAACCGATGTCTTCTCCTTCCTCTCTTATTATTCACTCTTCATTCATAAATCTTTTTTGCCATTCATTCGTCATTAATCATCATCATCACTCGTCATCATCATGGCCAAACCACACGAGCTATGAGAGTGTAATAATACTGTATTATCTTTATAATATAACTTAAACTTTAATCATTATATTAATTAAAAAAAATAGTTACATAAAATAGTTTTGAAGATTATAAAATTTGATCTTTTTTTTAAATCCGTTAAATGAGACTTAATTTTGCTAGCAATGATTCAGTTTAATGTAAATTGTAAACCTGACTAACAAGTCTGCTTAAATAATCAGGAAGTGAACCAGCCACCATAGTAATTCGCTCAATTTTGTTATATATGCTCAAGTATATTTGGCGTATATAGAATTTCTTACATTTTTACACCTTGAACTTTCAGCCCACTCTATTTACGCCATTATCAAAGAAGAAAATAGAACAGAATACTACATGGAAAATGAAAGAAGAAGGAGAAGCAGATCTAAAATTTGAAGTATCTCTCAAATCTCACATTTGAAAAAATAACCATAGGTTTCTGTCACTTTTGCCTCAGCTGCACAGATGTGGTACAAACATTATCTAATTTATATAACAAACACCAATGTAGACTGTTTTGGCTTTGTTATAGAATTAGCATCGCCCCCTTTGTGAAATGGATGAATTAAGTATTACATATGATTTCAGCCTTATAATGTTAGTAAGTTAAGTATAGAAGTACCTATAGATTAAAATCGATTATTTTTATTCTAATGAAACAAGACAAACTTTTATGGAAGATTTTAAATAATTAAAAATAACTCAATATTGTTTGATTATACGTATACTGAGGCCAGTCGCGGGTTCTATTTAATCGCTCTGCTACCGAGGCAAAGGGTGGTGGTAAGTTCCACCTCTCAACACCTCTGAAATACAGCGTAAAGTGGGGAAAGGAAATGTCTTAATGGGAATGGAATACCTTAACACTGGTTTACCAGGTTCTCTCTGGCTATTTTATTATGCGTAAGATACAGCGTGAAGCTAAATAAAAATATATATTTTTCATAAACACACATAAAGAAAATATATAAGAAAGTAGTCAGTGTTGTCAGAATCTGTACTGGGAAGCGC
The DNA here is from genome assembly GCA_021202915.1 of Heliconius himera. Lineage (NCBI taxonomy): Eukaryota > Metazoa > Arthropoda > Insecta > Lepidoptera > Nymphalidae > Heliconius > Heliconius himera. The sequence continues at coordinate 19,636 of JAJHJA010000610.1, forward strand.
ATCTTGATCGAATGTGACAAGTTTTGTAAAGTAATAATACACTGAAAACGTACACAAAGCGAATACGATGTCCTGTTCAACACCACTACTACAGAGTAAAATTGATATATTGTGTGTGTTTTATGTAGTATGAAGTTAAATTAAATCAATAAATAAAAAAGCTTCCGTTACTTACGGAAAAGGTACAGAAAAATACTGAATTTGAAAATTGAAATATGGCAGAAGGTAAATTAGGGAGGGAAGGGGAGCGCAAAAGAACATTTCTCTAAAGTCATATGGAAGTGGTAAAAAAACTATATTTTCTATTTTACATCTTGAAATCTACATATAACAAATTTGCGGGCAGAAACGGTGATAATAACTGAGATTTCTCTATCTAAACTGCTCTCTTTGCTCATAAGCAAAGCCAAAAATTGGTCAAATGCAAGTCGAACTTGCATTCCGTACAAATTTCACGATTGTATGTTAATGAAGTACAATTTATAAAAGTTGAAAACTTAAGTTCATTTTGTATGCATTAATAATTAATATCTATTTATTTTCGCTTTTTTTTTCCTTTATTATTACAGCAAGATTTCACTTTTTGTCAAATTTCATAATTGTAGGTCAACGGGAAGTACCCTATTATAGGTCTTGATTTCGCGACGAATTTCATACAAATTTTATTTTGTTTGTGCTCCAAGAGACTGGAGACCTGAGTATTTGATATTCATTTCAGATTGATATATACACACAATCTCGAGATAAAAATTCTTGACAGGTGGACAACAAAGTGATCCTCCTATATACATCATTATATTAACCATCAAAGAAAAAAACACATCATATGTAAATAACAATAAAAAATAAACATTACTTACAACAGAATAAGAGTACAAAATTAAATAGATACTAATTAAACAATATAAGAAAAAGCCGCCCACACGTTACCGTCCTCGTGTCTCCAATGAAATAATTACATCGCGTGCTCTATCCAGAATAGTTACAATTTATACGCGCTGCTTACTTTCAATTGACCGTTGTTGTTAATTACTCAGCTTTTAAAGGTTATACAAAGTAACTGATATTGGTATATAAATTAGATATGTTATTTTGATAATAGGTATATGGTTTTTCACTTTTGGTATATAAAAGGCAGCGTTGAGTTCCGCTACCTCACAATGCCTTTAAAAAAGTTGGAAAGACACAAGTCCGAAGAACACTATACTTCAACTATACTATACTTCTACTTTTTTAAGAAAAAGAGCACTGATAAAGTCCGTAAAGCATTGAAAGTGAAACCAATAAAAAAAACGCGTAAATCGGGCTCGTCCACCGTGGGTTCCATATAAAAAGTGGAGGTCTCGAACTTTTTCTGAAATTCAAGTTTAACTTAGTCAGAGCCCTTTCATCTGATACTTCATTTGAACTAGTGGGCCTTTTGTCCCCATTTAAGGCTATTATTTTCTAAGATTTTACCACAAATGTATAGTTTTAGATTTTTTTCCTGATCTAATATTTACTACCTGTAGATGCTATCTGCCAAATTTCATAATTCTAGGAAGAACCCTGTGATTTTGATTCCCTTTATGAGTCGAAAGTTAAGTGTCGAAAGTCAAAATACGTTTCTTGCAATATAAACAGCCATGTCATGTTTCTAAGTAGAATATACACACTATATTATAAAAAAACATGAATATAACGCAATACATTGCTAATAGACTATATCCTAATCAGGGAGCTGTGACATAAAAGGTACATAAGGTAACATATTAGATAAAGGTTACTTTATAGGTCACGATTAATGTAGTTAATATATTTTATAAAATAGCTATGGAAGTAATACGCTGATACCACAGTAAATAATAGTGTATAACAATATCTATAGAATTAAACAATATTTTTAAGACTATATCTAAATATCATAAATGACTTAAATGATTTTCTTAATAACTTATATCTTAATTGTATATTAAATAGTTGACAAGTCAAAACACCCAAACGCAAAACCGTCTCATTCAAATAGTCATCGCATCATTATCAAATTACGAATACATTTCAATACTAATAAATTATAGAGTATTTTTTTTATTTTTTAATAAAAATAATTGTTTATATAATAAATGTTTACAAAAATAAAAATTATAAATATAAATGAAAATAAATAGATGTAAAAAAGTTTAATAAAAGTTTGAGAAACTTTGTTTTATTTTTTTATATTTTGTCTTATGCCTAAATGAATAGACTATAGAAAAAATAGATGGTACAAATCTTGTTTAATTTTGGAACTTACTTTAAAAATAATATAGATATTTGACGAATGCATACAACATAGTAACATATTTTACGAATAAAAAAGATAAAACTATTTTTTTAAAAACCGTATAAAAATTTGAACGAATACGAATGGATTTGAACACGTGCCTCTTGGGAACCGTACAAGTCCAAGCAAAAGTATTAGAAGCACTTTCAGTCAACAAAATGTATGAGCGATTGAAGTGACTATGTAATTTTTCACATATTTTTTTGAAAAGAACAAAGTATATATACTTTAATAATATATACTTTAAATCAAAATAAAAAATAAATCAGCTTCAAGCTGTACGCTGGTGGAACTCAACGCCGCGCTTTGCCTCGACACCAAAGCGAAGAAATGAAAATATAAATAAATATTTAACTTCTTCTAGTGTCGATCTTACAGTCACACTTTGTGCCTCTAGTAATTAATAATATAAAGAAAATTAAATAATACTTGCCTGATTTTATATAAGCCATAAGTAAAACGACACCATACACCACTTGACTAAGCATCTTGAAAGCAATTTCCTTTTAAAATATAATAGCAAAATCTTTACACACAATTGTATTATTTTTTGAACAGGCGCTTCAATTTTTAAATATTCTAAGATACGTTTAAATCAAAGTTAGAAAAAAATAGTAATGTATGTATATATTTTATAAATATTTTCTTTAATTTCTTTATGCCATTAGATCACTAGTATACTGTGAAGCTAGGTGATACACTGAGTTTATACGGTCTGTCGGTCGTACTTGGTCATTCAGTTGTTAGGACAACAAAAGGAACATCTAGTTATATTTGGTTTATCATAGAGTATCTACAGTCAAAGGACGCACTAATAAAGGCTTATTACATTTTACTAATCCTGAATTAAATTACGCACGTTACAGGCAGAATGGGGTCAAGTCGTCTAGCGTCCATCTAAGACAATTGGTGCGACGGGCGTCTGTCCGGCTGTTTGTCTGTCATCGCGACATCGAACATCCTCATCGACGATATGTTTATGATAATGTTGTATAAACATTTATGAATCTGTTGAAGCTAACCAATCTCCTATTATAGCTAATTTTGAAAAACAGTCTCTTCATCCACGTAGAGAACGGTCCCTTAAATACTGTGACACCCCAAAATGGTGTGGTGCCTACCAAAATTTTAACTTAAAAAAAATACTACTCAAAAATATTAATAATCCTTACAAAAAAAGATAAAAGCTGGAATAAAAATATATATATTTTAAGCCCTGAATGGATCAATTAATTCCTTCTGATACTATATTTTTTTAGCATGCCTGACACTCTTTTGGAGTAACCTTGAGTGTATATGATCCACCACATCACACTAAGATCCACCATATGCTGTGCACGGTGGATGGAGATGAGCGAAGCTATGTGTGTGCAATGTAATTAAAAAGAAACTAAGAGGTACTTAAAATAAAATGATTCTTTCAAACTGACATATATAATTTCAAAACGCTCCACAGCTTAACTCCACAACGTTCCTGCAAAATTTCAGAACTGTAGGTTTACCGGTCTAGGAGGAGTAGCATTACAACGAAACGCACTTTTGACCAGTAAGACCAATAATTGTTTATATGGATATTTTAGACCACTACGCATCTACAAGAACTCGTCAATTACTATATAGATTAAAAAAATATATTTAATCAGCTTCACGCTGTATCCCGCACACAGCCGGGTAGGCAGAGGGAACCCAGTGTTAAGATACTCTGTTCCCCACTTTGTGCCGAATTCTGGAGCCATTGCGTGTTGAGTGGCAGAACTCAACGCCTTTGGCTCGACACCAGAGCAAAGAAATGGAAATATAAATTTAAGGAAATATTTCATCTCGAGTGGGGATCGAACCCACAACCAGTCGGTTTTACAGTCATACTTTGTGCCACTGCGCCACGACTGGCCTCTATGGCCTATATTTACCTGGCCTATATTTTTAGGGTTCTCTATCCCAAAAGGAAAGGACAGAATCCTTATACTATAACTTTGTTATTCATATAAAACGAGTGGCTGAAAATTTAAGTTGGTCTACTTTTATATGTAGTATTGTAGATCAACACAATCCTAAAATTGATGAAAAAACCGGTCAAGTGCGAGAGCTCCTCACATTTGACCGGTTTCTTTTAACATTTCTCTCACTTTCAGCTCGTTTGAAATCATCATGCCCACTAAAAGCAATTATATAAAGTGTACTTCTTTAGAAAACGTATTAAATTTGAACGTGGGCTTTATTTATATTTTAGGAAGTGGGTAGAACTCACACCACTTTTTCTTTCCTAAATGTTGAATAACACTTTAAAAATGTTAAAAATTCAAATGTGTGTGTGTTATGTGTAAATAAAAAAACATAAGTATGACACTTCGAATGTTAAAATGTTATATTTTATGTATTATTTTTTTTTATTTAATTTTTTTAAGTGAATTCATATTCCGACTCACACTTGATTAATTATCAGATGCAGATATCTGCTCACAATCTTCTTTTACAGCTTATGATAAAAAAAAAATCAGCTTTATGCTCCCGCACATAGCAGGGTAGGCAAAGGGAACTTAAATAAGGGAATAAACCCAATAGTGTTAAGTTAAGACACACCGTCCCCGATTTACGGTCGATTTTCTCGATCGATTAGGCATTCCCTACCATAATTGACTGATGATGTCACATGCTTGTACTCATTAATCATTGTGTTTCTTAAATTATTATTTGTCATTAATAAACAATTGTATTATCATGTACGAGGCCAATTGTATTATCACGCCACGCCACGCTAGTCGTGGCGTGGCGTGGCCTCGTATGAGGCCAGTCGTGGCGCAGCGGCATAAAGTGTGACTGTAAAACGACTGGTTGTGGGTTCGATCCCCACTCGAGGAGATGAAATATTTACTTAAATTTACATTCGCATTTCTTCGCTCTGGTGTCGAGGCAAAGCGCGGCGTTGAGTTCCGCCACACAGAACGCAATGCCTCCAAAATTCCGCAGAAAGTGGGGAACGGGGTGTCTTAACATTAGGTTACCTCGGCCTACCCTGCTGTGTGCAGGATACAGCATAAAGCTGATTTAATTTAATTTCTATCTGACTATGACTTTAAAATGATTATATTTAATTTATTTTAAGTTCCCCGCTCTGATAGAAGTAGCGCGGCAATATCTCTGAAATTATGACGTCGAAAATAGCTTTATAAATTAAAATTAAAAATAGCTTTTTTATTAAAATCGCTTAGCTCTAAGTTAGTCCCAAGCAATTTACTATACGGCCTCGGACTATCAATTGTAGTACTTACCTCCTTACTCATATGTACATATATGTATGTATGGTATGTATATATATATAGCCGTATATACAGGAAGATAGCGTGCACAGCTTGATAAGAGGAAATCGACATCACCTGTTGTCAACTAGTAATTTTGACGTTGTATACTCTATTTTTATACTTAAAGAGAATTTAGTGATGAATTACACTACATTCTTCATTTTTTATTTGGTTAGAATTAAGAGTCATTACGTGCTGCTTCTAGATAGAGAGAGGAGAAGGAGAATTACTACTAAACTAGATAGGAAGGGTAAATACTTCTATTTATATTTTTATAGAAACTGAATGAGGTTCAAGTAGAATTCTGTTGTTAACATTATTTATATATTTACTCTGTATACCTCAAACACGCATAGCAAAACCTAGGTCCTAGTGTCAAGACACTCTGTTCCCCGCTTTGACGTCAAGCCAAAGTTAGGAGTTGTTTTGACACTAGACCGAAAGAACAAATAAATTAAAATAATTCATTTCTCCAACTGGAAATCGAACCCAAACAGTTGCGTTAACCGTTACACATTGTCCTCATATAATAAAATTGTCATTGCGCTTAATTAAGAAGAGATGATTGTGAACTCAATCTCCAATCGCGTTTGTATAATTTGTAAATATTATTTATTTATTTATTATTTAAATCCAAACAATAAGCGATTAATTTGTTCAAAAATGGATTGGGACAAAATTAAGAACGCAATGGCTTAAAGTGATGATCCTTTTTGCTTATCCCGAAAAAAGAACACAAAATTAATAAATATATTTAATTACAGTCTACATACACTTATCTATACACACATACAACATATTATAAGCATATACTAACAGTAGGGACTTTAGGGAAAGAAGGGAAGCGCCAAGAGATTATTTCTCAAAATTCCTATGAGAACAATGGGAAAAGTCTTAAACTCCACGCAAACAGAATTGCAGGTTTAACCTTGTCTGTATGTATATTAATATTATAAAAGTGAAAAGTTTGTCTGTTTGACTGCGCTAAGATCAGGAACTATTGATTCAAATTGAAAAAATATGTTTGCGTTGCATAGTCCATTTATCAAGGAAGAAATTATTATATCACCAGTGGTCAGAATTACCTCGAGCACTTTGAATGTGTCATGTCATGCACATCTCTTCGTTATATCCATATCACCACGCGAGCGAATCCGCAGATAAAAGCTAGTCTTACTTATATTGTAAATATGAAAATTCGTGAGATTAGATGGAATATGGATGTTTTTTCTTTCATGTAAAAACCACTGAACAGACTTAGACCAAACTTTACAGTAATAAAGCTTAGGTATATCAACATCAGAATAATTTATGCAAAGGTCACAATTTATATAAAGATTTTGTATAATTTCGCTCTAATATAATATTAAATTAAAGCGGGCGAAGCCGCAAGTGGGCCAGTTGTACTATACGAGTATAAACATCCACGTGACACAAGTATTCATTCAACACTTCCTGGATTGCAGCTTGTTACTACTCGTATATTGTATACGTCCTATGCGCAGGCGCAGGAAGAAACTATTTTGATCTAATCTCATCTCATAATGTATGCGGAGGCTGGGATTGTATAGGTATGAAGTAGCTACCTGTTGCTACATATTTCTTTTTTTTATTTATTTTTATATAGATAGATATATTGGTATAATATATCATAGATGATATAGATACATATATTTATAAGAATTAATATTTTTTCGGAGGTCATCGTGGTGCAGGACCACAAGAATGCGACGGTTGTGGGTTTATTCCCACTCGGGGACATGAAATGTTGAGTTTCGCAACGTAACACCCAATGCCCCAAGAATTTGGCGAAAAATTGGGAACAGAAGAGCCTTAAAGGAGAGCACAGTGCCTTAACACTAGGTCCTCATGTTCTCTCTGCCTACTCTGCTGTGTGCGTGGCACAGTGTGAAGCTATATATAAATATATACATATTTTATTTTTAATTTATAGATCCGTTTAGACTTGATTTTGAATGTTTTATATTGAATTCATGTTTATAGCATATGTATATCATTAAAAAAAAATTGAAGTTACCTAATACTACAGAACGCAGTGTTGAATTTCGCCACTCAACACTTCATGTCTCGAAACTTTGACAGTGCAAGGGAAACGGAGTATCTTATGGAGAATCTATAAAAAATAATTAGTAAACATTAGCTTTTTTAAATCAATATCCCATAATGCATGCGAAGGCGGAAATTGTATCAGACAATTTGTATGAAGTAGATTCCTGTTACTACTAACAGGAATCTACTTCATACAAATTGTCTGATATATTATTTTTCTTATGTTTTTATTATTTTTTTAAAACATTGAATACATTTTTTGAGGTTAACGTAATATAGATAAAACGCGCATGGCTTTGATCAATATATAAGTAAAATTAATAATCAAAATATTATATTTCATCACCGGCAACCAAACCAGCAATTAAATCTGTGAGAATATTGAGAAAATCTATTAATATTCGACCTTTTATTAGATATAATACATTCTGTTCTTCCATTTCCGCCCAAGTATTCGTAGACGACTACCAAATTGACGTTAAAAATAATTATACTCCTACCAACCCACGAACACCACATTGAGTTAAACTAAGCCACAACACCAGCCACCGCGGGACTCCATCTAACTATAAACGCGACGGTTGTGGGTTCAATATCCACTTGGGGGAATGATTTTACAACAGACAGGACAAAACTCGCCGCCAACCCGCTAATGTCTTTAAGTTGGGAGGAAAACGTTACACAATCTATAGTGACGATATTTTAAATTGCTGAAAATTAAGTAAATATTTGGTTAGTCGTTTTAAGAGTTCCGTAACCAAAGGGTAAAAAAGGGACGCTATATATATTGAAACTACGTTGTCTGTTCGTTTGTTTGTCGTTCTGTACGTCCGTCATCAGGCTGTACCTCATGAACCGTAATAATTAGACAGTTGAATTTTTCAAAGACGATATATATTTCTGTTGCTACGAGTACTATAATAATAAAACTGAATAAAATAAACATTAAACGTGGCTCCCATACAACGAACGTGATTTTGTGAGGTTATTTAAATAATAGTATGGAACCCTGGGCGAGTCCGACTAGCACTTGGTAGGTTCCTATAGCTTTAAGCTCCATCCCGCATATAGCACGGCAGGCTAAGGAAATCTAGTGTTACCACACTCCGTTCCACGCACCGCTCTATTTTCGAGTCATATTAAACAGCGGAACTCAACGCCGCCCTTTGAGATATTTAACAACTTTAACAATTTAACAATTTTTAATATTTTTCTTCAACATTTTCCAAATTTCAAATCACGTCCAAGCAGATCAAGCCAACACCTTCTGAAATAGACACCAATTGGGTCAGGAAACCTTTGACATTCCACCTCTCCTATCCTATCCTATCCTATCCCATAATGTACACCAATTTGCCGCATATTACCGCAATTGAATAAATGCTTCACTGTTTGATCATAGATATACGAGCACGAGTAGCTTACAGGCTACCTAGTTACGTCTCAGTCGTGGTGTAACACTCGCGCGGTGTAGAGCAGAGTGAACCGGTATTAAGAGGATATACGTAGAAAAATGGCACTGGCAGCTCTCTGCTTTCTGGCGGTAATATGCAGTTTGCTACAACAAGGTATGTGCATTCATTTTGGATATAATTGCTTGGATTTTGTACTGTTGATAGTATAAAGGTTTTTGCTAAGTTATACATTGACCTTGGTTCTTGGGCTAGATTTGCAGTATCCTGGTCCATATCTTTGATAATTTTGTAATTGCTTGCGATGATACCTTTAGTAATATTATATGAATTGAATATTTTATGTAAAAATAAATAAATAAATAAATTAGCTTCACGCTGTATCCCGCACTCTGCAGGGTAGACAGAGGGAACCTAGTGTTAAGACACTCCGTTCCCTACTTTCTGCCGAATTCTGGAGACATTGCGTGTTGAGTGGCAGAACTCAACGCCGCGCTTGTCCTCATATTTTATATACTTTGGTATTCTCTACCGGTAATAATATGAAAGAATAACTCTGAAAAGGCATTTATAGTTTTGCAATTGTTATACTACAGTGCCTAGGATAGCGTGGGATTCTTTGTCTCCTTTAAAATCATATGTAATCTACAGATATAACAACAGCAATCGATTGTGCCTTATTTTTTTATATATTTTTAAGTTCATCTCATTTAAAATATATAGTTCAATAAACGTTTGGATCGAGAATGTAATCAAGCCCTATATTTTTATAGATACTCTTTATTTCTTCAGATGTCGTCGTGGCGTAGGAGTACAAGCGTAAACGCGATAGTTACGTGTTCGATTCCTACTTGGAAAATAATCGGGAATATTTAATGCTTTCATTTCCTCGCTCTGTTTCATCACTCAACACGCAATGTCTCTGGATTTTTTTTCTAGATTCGCTATATATTTTTTATTCATATGGAAAGTAAGGAACACAGTGTCTTCTATACGACTATTCGAAAAGAAAGGCACTGGTTCTAACTAATATCTTTCTTTTACGGAATAAGACAGTGAAGATTTCAAAAAGTAAAAAGTCTTTTAATAAAAAAAATATTATTTATAAAAAAAAATTCTTATGAAACATAAATTATGAGCTGAATACAGTTGTTTACATTATAAAATAAATTCCAGTTTTCTATTTATTATTGTATAAAAATAAATAGCCTTGCCATGAGCTATTTCTCTATATATCATATTTCCAATGATGTTACTAGGTGATGTTAATAGGGAAGTAGTTATATATGTTATGAATTATTTTGATTTCTTTGTTCTGAAAACAAGACAAAGCACGGCGTAGAGTTCTGCAACTCAAAACGCAGTGTCCCGAAAATTGGGTGGCAAATTTAAAAAAATGTTACAACGTAACGCTAAAAGAAAAAAAATACAGTATCTCGTAATATGATGGAAATTAGAGATTTTAGTACGTAAAATTGAAGATAATATTCAAGTAAAAAAAAGAAATCGCTTCACGCTGTATCCCACACAACAGGGTAGGCAGAGGGAACCTAGTGTTAAGACACTCCGTTCCCCACTTTCTGCCGAATTCTGGAGGCATTGCGTGTTGAGTAACAGAACTCAACGCCGCTCTTAACCTCGACACAGAGCGAAGAAATGGAAATATACATTTAAGTAAATATTTCATCTCCTCGAGTGGGGATCGAACCCACAACCAGTCGGTTTTACAGTCACCCTCGTGCCGCTGCGCCACGACTGGCCTCCTGCGCCACGACTGATATTCAAGTACTTACTCCTAAAAATATCACAATAATAAATAGCAAACAAACAAACATATAAACCTCTTAAAGTAACAGAATTATATTAACTTTCTTTTTATCGTATAGACCCCTCTATCCATATTTCATATACAAAGTCGATTAGGATCAAGGTCGAAACGTTCGCTAAAACAGTTTTATTTCTGTATATTTTTAGTTTAATAACCTGTTGCAAATTTTAGTCATGTATAGTTTGAAGATAGTTGGTTCTGATCGACGGGGAGTGTTTTCTTTACAATATTTTTTTTTTAAGTTTAAACTGTATCCCGCAGATAGCGGATAGGCAGAGAAAATCTAGTATTATAACACTCCGTTTCCCATGCACCTTCGATTTGTTACCAAAGCGAAAAAATTAAAAAAAGAATCATTCCCCGAAGCGGAAATCGAACCACAACCGTCGCGTTTACGATCAGAGGCTATGCTACTGCGCTGCGACGAACTAAATGCCAATAATATGTTGAATATAACTAACTTGAGGCCAGTCGTGGCACAGGGGGACTGTAAAACCGACTGGTTGTGGGTTTGATCCCCACTCGAGGAGATGAAATATTTACTTAAATTTATATTTCCATTTCTTCGCTCTGGTGTCGAGGCAAAGCGCGGTGATGAGTTCTGCCACTCAACACACAATGCCTTCAGAATTCGGCAGAATGTGGGGAACGGAGTGTCATAACACTAGGTTCCCTCTGCCTACCCTGCTGTGTGCGGGATACAGCGTGAAGCTGATATTTGATATATAACTAACTCTAAGCACTTCTACCTCAGGCCTAGCGATCACCTGTTACCAATGCAACAGCCACAACGACTCGCGTTGCCTCATGGACAAGCTACCCGACTCGCTGCGGCTGCCCTGCGGCCCAAAAGACACCATGTGCAGGAAAATATCACAGGTGGTGGAGTTCGAAATGAACGGCATGCCGCCTGATAGCCGCGTGATTAGAGGCTGCGGGTGGGATGAGACCAGTTACAAAGTAAGTCATATTGTAAATATTATAATAAAATCAGTCAATTTTTTTACTTTTACGTTAATTTCTTAAAGAATATCTATACACTTTACTTTTGTTTTGTTTTTGCAGACTGCAATATATCGCAAAGTTTTTTTTCTATTCTTCTCAGCTTCACGTGCTATCACAAGTAGCAGAGTAGGCAAAGAGAGCCTTTGAGTAGCTGATCTTGTTGCGCTGTGCCTCGACACCAGAACAAAGAATAGTTAAATATTTCGTTTCTTTAAGTGAGAATTGAATCCATAAACTGTCACGTTTACAGTCACACCCTCGTGCTCATGCGCCACGGCGCCTGGCCTTTATTCTACTCCTAAAGGATTTGATAAAGACCTATATTAGTGCTCCCCTACATTCCAAAGCCAAGAAACGTTCTACGTCGCCTAGTTTCGGTTGTGTGTTGTCTCTGTAATAGAATGAATAAATCAGACTATAATATTAGATTCGTGCTCAATTCGTTTCCAAGTACATTCTATATGTTCTGTTGAACTGTTTTTTATTCAATATTTATTGATTCGGCGTTGAGTTCTGCCACTCAACACGCAATGCTTCCAGAATTCGGCAGAAAGTGGGGAACGGAGTGTCTTAACACTAGGTTCCCTCTGCCTATCCTGCTGTGTGCGGCATACAGCGTGAGGCTGTATCTGTATCTGTATATTTACTGATTGGGTATTTTCGTGATTTTGTTGCATAGATTCGCTGTTAATTTAGATTCGCGTTTTAGGGTTGATATAATGGAAACTTATTAGGGCTTAGGGTTGACTGGGCAGAGGGTTAAAAACAGCTTAGTGTCTGGCAATTGATAACGTAATTTCTAATATTATTCCTAAGAATATATAAAAAAACCTATAAAGCGCAAGTCCAACTCAGCAGAAAGTACTGAGATACAACTTATAAAAGTTGACAAAACTTGATTTGAACTTGTTTTCCTATGAAATACCTATAAATTTTTAATGTTTGGATGTTTTCCTTTACAAGTATTGTATGTTCTCACTTTATGCCAAAATTTATAAGTGTAGGTCCACGGGAAGTACCCCACAGGTGTTGATTACGCGGCGAATTTCATACAAAATGCAGCAAAATCAATGCATAATTTCTCGTATCTTTTGATTGCGTTGACCTAGAAGTTTGATTTTTTCTATGCTTCAAGCGACCGAGGAACATGATATCATGATATTAATTTCAGCTTAGCCCTTTCACGTGATTTCGAGATAAATGGTCTTGACAGACGGACCGACAGACAACAAAGTGAACCTATGAGAGTTTTTACCTTTTGAAGTACGGAACCCTAAAAAGAGGCCATCCGAGGCGCAGGGACACAATCGTGCAACGTTAACGCCACAGGTTATTGGTCCGATTTCCTCTTAAGGAAATGGATATTTAACATTTTCATTTCCTCGTTTTGATAACGCGGCAAAGCGCGGCTTCGAGTACCGATACTAAACACACAATTCCTCCAGAACTCGATGGAAAATGGGGAACGGAATTGTCCTAATGGGAACGGAGTGTCTAGGTTCCCAGAATTCCTCTGCCCACCTTGCTATTTGCGGGATACAGTGTAAAGCCAAAAAAACCATCACGTAAAACTCCACAAATTGTAACTTTACTAATTTAATGTATTTCCAGGGCCGCTGTTACCAACGCTCAGGTTTCGGGGGCAGACAAGAAGTATGCTCCTGCTTAGAAGACGGATGCAACTCCGCAAGTGTTCCCGTCACAGCCACTGTCCTCATGCTGCTCACGTTTGCTATACTAAGGTTTTAGTAACCTTACAAATCTGTGAATATTTCACCTTCATACTAGCCTGTAGATAAAAAACTTGTACTATATAGATTACTATTGTCACTGTAGTATATTACCAGTTGTTACGCAAGCGCTAGCGTATATGGAACTCGTTTTTAAAAGGCAATATTAAGATATATTCACATTGAAATTAGAATATTTTAGTTTATCTGTATAATGTACTTTATACTGAAACCTTTAGTTACCTTTAGATTATAAATATTTATTTTTAATGATGTCTATAAAGAAAAAAAGGCTAGAAACCAAAGTTACTTTAGATGAACATTTAGAAAAACATAGCAATTTTATAGAAAAACTTGACTATCATTAAATATAAAAACTTTTTTCTTAAAAAATATTCTTTCTTACGTAATATATCTAAAAATCCATTCACATGATTTATTACTATAGTTAAATACATTACCCTCTTTGTATACCACAGTCGAGTACACGTCTAGTACAATTAGTGCAAAACGCCATAAGCATTTCTATTAGTGTTACGACAATGACTTAGCAATGATATGTAAATAGATGATAATTCCACACTGCCTTAAGTAACCGCGGCCTTATTGACTAAATTACATACAAATATGTATAAATATAAGTTAAAATAACATTAAAATTCATGAAAATTATTATATTTTTGTCTTAAATTACATTTAGACAGAGTGAGCCAATCATTTCAATTAAAATGTCTTTACTGTATATTTTCAATGTTCTAACTGTTAACTATTTTTACCACACGACGCTAAACAGCAAAATATGTAGAAAAAATATTTAATTTTAAAATAAAAAGTATTTTCAAATTTAATTTTAATTCAAAAATAATGTTTGTTGAATCATATTGCAGTGTATGTAAGTTAACTCTTCCTTTATAAAATCCTGTAAAGATATTATAAAAAATATACCCATAATCGACCAAAATTTTGTAAGTGTTAGCACAAATTTTGTTTATTTATTTCTTTGTTAATAAGGCCATTTCCTCTCCCTAGTTTTAGGCGTTGAGTTATAGACTACTATACCAACGTGCTGTTATGTTTGAAATGTAAAATTTATTAAAAGTTTTTAATGATTTTGATTTTTATTTTTACAAAAAAAACCGTTATTTATTTTGTTATTCATCACATATGCCGGAAACAACTAGAGTCAAGACACTACGTTTTACATTTAATATAACAAAAAAAAAACATAATAATCAGGACAATAATTTTAGGTTTAAAATCGGTGTCAAAATCTCAATCTGAATCACTAATAATCTAAATTGTGATCTTCCGTTCGCTCAACTGGTAACATCCTGTTAGATTTGACCCAATCCCTCGCGACGTACAGACAGACTTATATCGGTATGTTCCGGTTATATATAGTTGTTGCAATACATACTCGTAGCCAACTCTACCTCAGATGTGAACCGATGGTAGAACAGCAGACATGAGCTACGGCCTTGGATTTTTTATATTTATGGGAATCGTCCATTATGGTATGTTTATTTTAATTTTCTTTTGTTGTTTATTTTGTTTATTCTTTTTTTTTTGTTATTTGAAAATTTTATTGGATTCACGCTGTATCCCGCACACAGCAGGGTAGGCAGAGGAAACCTAGTGTTAAGACACCCTGTTTTCCACTTTCCGTCGAATTGTTGGAGGCATTGCGTGTTCAGTGGCGGAACTCAACGCCGCGCGTTGCCACGACTCCAGAGCGAAGAAATGGAAATATATATTTAAAAAAATACGTAATTTCCTCGAGTGGGGATTGAACCCACAACTAGTCGTATTTACAGTCACACTTTGTGCCCCTGCGCCACGATTGGCCTCGAATTTTATTAGATTGATTAAATTCAACCACTGGTTTCGAAACTAAAGCTTTGTGCTGGACAGCCTATTTACAAAGTTAGACTATAGGCTATATATCATAGGTTATATCAAATTAGTCGTTTCTATATAACCCACTATAGCTGTGACCAAAATTATCTCTGGAAGAATTCTATTTATCTCCAACTGACTGCGGAGGTGAATCCTTAACTAAATGCCAGTGTCAATTATTTTTTTCTTGTTGACATCTTGTTAAAAAAGTATAGTATTTTGATGCAATGTAATTATCACTTTAGTAAGATCTATGCAAAGATGACGTGTTTTAAACTCCGTCAATAACAGAGTAGACGAAATTTTCTTCAAAAGTCACAATTTTTTTTATATATAAAATTTTTACGCCTTTTTGAATTACTATGAACTCTTATTAAGAAAAGAAATAAAGATTTTAACGTAGCGGGATATGAACAAGCGCCTCTTTGGAAACCGCCCAAGCGCTCTGACCAACTAAGCCATAGGTTCTCATAGACCTACGTCGAAATTCTTATACGCTTGTTACAACTTATTTATGTTGTTAGCATCTCTGTAGGGAGATTTTTACAAATTTCCGCTACCCAAAGATAACTACTTAGAATTATTATTTGGTAAGAGAAAATTTTTATATAGCCTTTATTGCTAATATTAAGCTTTGTCTAACCTAAATAAGTAACCATTTAACTTATGAACCTACTCCAGGTTTAATGAACAGCCTGTCATTTGACTCATAGGCCTTTTCCAGGTTTTTCCAATTCTCTCTATTATTGGCTTTCCTTGACCAGGTTTTCCCTCCAATAACTTTAATATCGTCCATCCACCTTTTGGCTTGTCTGACTCTTTTTCTTTTACCAATTCGTGGTTGATATTCTGTAGTTATTTTAGTCCATTTTATGGTTCTGTACCTTATCCTTAACCCACAACCGTGTATCCTGTCCAACGCCACTTTAACTGTTTCACCTTAATTATTATACCTTCACCTTGGTTGTTGATCTAATATCTTCTGCTCTATTATAATCTTTTAACGTCACTCCCAACATACTTCGTTCCCAAGAAGAAAGAATACAATTTTTTAAATATTTTAACATTTTTAAACTGCAATTTTTTATAAGTTCTTATTTTTCCTTCCTAAGTGTGGAATAATACTTTAAAAATGTTAAAATACTATGAACTCAACTGTAATAAAGTAAAACATTTACATAGTGAGGCTATCGTGGCACAGGGGCACAAGGGTGTGACTGTAACGCGGTGGTTGTGGTTGGATCCCCACCCGAGAAAATAAAATAATCATTTATTAATATTTTAATTTCTTTGCTCTGGCACCAAACGCAAAAGCCCGGCGTTGAGTTCCGCCACTCAACACGTAACGCTTCCAGAAATCAGTGGAAAATGTGGAACGGTACACCATAACGCTAGGTTCCTTCTGTCTACCCTGCTGTGTGCAGGATACAGCGTGAAGCTGTAAAAAAATCATATAATTGGGACATTCTAAACATCTACTCCCCGTGGAGCACTGAGGCGCAGACGAGGTGTGGCCGTTCACAAGAATGACTATACGTACTACACTAATCCATTGTATCTCTTTTTCATGCGTTTGATCTGTATTTCGAAATTGAAGGCTATTCATACATGAAATTTTAATAATCAATAGTATTGAGGCCAGTCGTGGTGCAGTGGTATAAGCGTGTGAATGTAAGCGAAACAGGTTGTGTGTTCGATTACGACTGGAGAATAAAAAAATATTTCTTCTCTATGGTATCGAGGGAAAGAGTGGCTTGGAGTTTCGATATTCAATAAGCAGTGCCTCCAGGCATTGGTCGAAAATGAAGAACAGAGATGAAGACATAGGGAACCCAGTATTAGAACCTAGTTTAACATTAACATAATTTTCAGTCACGTGCCACTCCGCCACGATGGCCTCTTACTTTAAGAATTAAAAAAATCTATACTTTATAATACAAAAAAATTATTACTATAAAACAGGGGTTCCCAACCTTTTCTTGATCAAGGACCACTTTCATGTCATTCTTGGTAGCAAGGACCACTATGCATTTAGGTATAATAAAAATTAACTGTGATAATAAACAGAAACTTCGCCTCACCACCCCTATTAATAAAATTAAAATCGTTCGCGGACCATATTTAGGCTTCTGCGGACCACTGGTGGTCCGCGGACCACTGGTTGGGAACCACTGCTATAAAACATTTATAATTAATATTATATTTTAGGATCCACAATAGTATGTTACGAATGTAACAGCGCTATTAACTCGATGTGCTCCGCAACTTTTCTACCTGACAGCCTGAAAAGGAACTGCTCTGACCACGAGCGAGGCGTGACCCATACACTGTGCAGGAAGATCATACAGCATATAGACCATGAGGTCAATGGTCATATGCCAGTCAGCAGAGTTATTCGGAGTTGTGGTTGGGATGAGACCAAATATAAGGTACATGATTTTTTTTTTTGCTTCACGCTGTATCTCGTACATGACACGGTAGGCAGAGGGAACATTGGAACCTAGTGTTAAGACACTTCCGTTCCTCACTCCCGTGAACCGAGCCACGATAGCCTCATCTAAATCAATAAAATACACCTACTTAAGTTTAATTTGTAGTGAAAAGTGTGTTAAGTGAAAAACAAATAAATTTTTCACAAAATGAATTGTCTTTTATTACCGAATTCAGGAAATTTAACACAAAAAAATTAAAAATAATAAAATATCATGTCATCTAATTTATAATGCTCCAAAGTTAATATTTTTTATTATACTCGTATGTATTAACAAAACTTGGACCATCATCTGAAAAGTAACAACACATATTTTTTAATACAATATTTTTTAATAAGTAAATAGTTTACATAGATTTAAACAAAAATCGAGGCCAGTCGTCATGTACGGCCACAGGTGTAAACGCGTTTGAAAGTGGAGTCGACCCCCACTCATTATAAATAATATATTTAATATTATCATTTCTTCGCTCTGGCGTCGAGGTAAAGCGCGGCGTTGAGTTCCTCTATGTCTCCAGAATTCAGCAGAAAATGGGGAACGGAGTGTCTTTAAGTTTAACCTCCTGCGTGGATACAGCGTGAAACTCAAAAAAAAATGTAATTATTTCTAGGGCTCGTGCTACCATCGGTCTGGCTACGGTGGACGGCAGGAAGTATGCTCGTGTTCTAAAGATCTCTGCAACAGCGCACACGATCTCAACACTTCGTCCTTTTTTACTATTATTTTAGTTGTAATATTTAATTTTATTTATAAATGTGTGATTTGATGATTTCTGTTTAATATGAAAGAATACGGTTTTTATGTAGTTTTAGAAGAGAAAAAATATTTGTAACAAAAATGAATCATGTCTGATACAAGAATAATAAACATTTGCGAAACTATTTATATATTTTATTTTTGTTATAATTATAATGGAAATATTATAATATATTAAATTATAAATAAAATAAATAATAAAAATCGAAATCCATATTTTCCTTTTTCCTCGCAAATTGGCCGAAAATTCTGAAAAGCAAAATTTCAAATGACATCACGTCAGAAAACAATTGAACGAAATCATATGGTTGGTTTCTATTATTTGGCAAGTTGCATCTTGTTCATTGCATATCAAGATTCCGTAAACGATCACGATCAACGTCTGATGGAAGAGACTGATTTAGAGAATAAGGGAGACAATTTTGTTTCTACAGTTCCTGTTTTCGTATCGTAAAAAATTATTTTAAATACTAAGCTAAAATAAAATAAAGATATTGCTACCTAACCATTGACAGATCAAGTAACTCATAAGTAGTTTGTTATATATGATGATCTACTATTAGGAAACGAGTGGATGTGAAACGACCATTGTACATTTTTAAGGCAAGTCCGATTGAATTTAATATATTAGTAATGATAGTAATTAATAGTGTAATTTAAATATTCTTAATGTAAAGATATATAATTTTTGTAGAGTAGTTCTAGAAATATAAAGTTGGTCAAAAAACAAAGAATTTATTATAAATAATAATAATAAGCTTATTCCTATAGAAATATGAAGGTACCAACTAGATCAGTCTGAATTTGACAATGTCATTTAATACAATTGAGATGTAAAAGTTTTTTTAAATAATTTCTTCACACGATTGATTACTTATTAACTATATCGCAAATAACAACATGAAAATACCACAGCAGTTTCACGTCCTTCCATAATTACTGCGTTCATTTGAAACGGCGAGTTAACTCGTAAGTCTGTGTTATGGATATATTATCTATTTTGTAATATATTTTTCATTGGATTAAGAAATCTTCCGTTCCACACTCCGCTAAATTTCGGGGAACAAGGTTCCCAGGTTCCCTCTGTCTACCCTCAAATGTGCGGGATACAGCGTGAAGTTAAAAATAATATAAGAAATCATTTTCTTCTGTAATATTAACAAATACCAAAAACTCCCTTACCTTTGTTTCTTATCTATTTTAGTATATAGCACACCAAATGCAAGAGTATGCTAATACAACCAGTAAGCCAGAAGAATATCACGATAGCTCAGACAGTGGAGATCGCAGTCAAGATAGGTCGAATGCTCAGCATCAATGTCCCGTGGCACAAAAATATTATGGTAAATTATGAATTTAAGCACATATTATAAATAAAATTAAATCAACAATCAGCTTCACGCTGTATCCCGCACACAGCAGGCTAGGCAGAGGCTAGGGAACCTAGTGTTAAGACACTCCATTCCTCATTTTCCGCCGAATTTTGGTGGCATTGCGTGTTGAGTGGCGGAACTCAGCGCCGCGCTGGAAACATAAATATAAATAAATATTTCATTTCCTCGAGTGGGGATCGTATCAACAACCGTCACGTTACAGTCACACCCCTTGTGTGCCTGGACCAAGACGGCCTCAATACGGCCTATTATAAAATATTTATTCATCCGTTAAATAAAGTGGCTGAAATAATAAAGATATAAATAACAGAATCTTAAAAAAAACATATATTGAGAAATTCCGTATTCCTTTTAGCACAAAGTGCAAATTATTACAAACGGTTAGGAATAAAATCAATTATATCAAAAACAATATGAATAATTCAATTATATTAAAATCATTTAATAATGTACGTCCAATAAACATAGTTACTGCCCCCAACTTCGTTCGCATATATTTTATTAATTTTACATTTATATGACTTTTGAATAAATGGTTCTAGACTTTTGATTTATATTTAAATTATATATGTATTCGGATCCTTATCTAAATATATAAAAATATAAATTATTAACCATTTCCTTATTTGTTTTAGTTTAAGCTAATCTTTTATAGTTCTATATCAGGTATTCTATGTATATCGTTTACAAAAAAAAGTATGCTTAGTAGCTAAGAAAATATGCTGATAAATCAAAAATCAGCTTCACGCTGTATCCCGTACACAGCAGGGTAGGCAGAGGGAACCTAGTGTTAAGACACTCCGTTCCCCACTTTCTGCCGAATTCTGAAGGCATTGCGTGTTAAGTGGCAGAACTCAACGCCGCAATAACGTATGCTGATATTTAATATTAATTTTTATTTCTTTTTATTATATTATACATATATAAACAAATTAATATCATTTAAATATCTCAGCTTAAATTCTGTTTTCAGCATGCCACAATAAAGATTTGAACAGTCAAAATATTGTAAATTGTAAACATACTACTGGTAGAATCGGACCGCCTTCAACAAGCCACCAATATCAAAATACAAGGTATAATATTTGTTCACATTCTGCTTCTTTACTTATGGTGTTCCGAATGAGCCAGTTGAGCACTAATCGGTTAGACTATATCACGAGAACGAGAACACATGAACAGTTTATTTATTATATTTTTTATAGCTTCATGCTATATCTCACACAAGGCAGGGTAGACAGAGAGCACCTGGGAACCTAGTGTTGAGACACTCTGTTCCCATTAAGATACTTTCAAGCATTGCGCGTTGTTTGGCGGAAATCAAAACTGCGCTTTGCCTTGCTTACAAAAGGTGTTTGTAAGGTAAAAAAAAATATGTTACACAATAAGGGAGTGCATGTTAAAAAGAGATCCAGTTATTGTTCACACTCTCTTCGCTTGTCAAATCTTGACGCCGTCATGATAGTATACTCGATGGGTAGTGCCTTCAATTTCTGATCATAGAAATTATTGCTTAAGATATTTTATTTCACTGCTTTGTAAAGTTTAAAGGCGAATAATAAAAATGTTCTGTTCCCCTAGTTTGTCATAACATTTTTTTTGCACATAATTACTATATAGCAGCGTTGAGTTCCGCCGATTGATCCGGCGGAAAATGGGCATCGAAGTGTTTTAACACTAGATTCCCTCTGCCTACCCTGTTGTGTGCGGGATACAGCGTGACGCTAAAAAAATACTATATACTCGTAGACTATCATCTGATAACGATAGGTCTGTAGACTGATAACCTAAATATTATGTACACTATAGAACTTATATTAATAACTAAGAGTAATTTTAATATTTGTGTTAAATTAAAATAAATCAATTTGAATAATTTATTCATTTAAATATATGTATTATTTCAGATACAATAATTCGATTCCCACCTTTAGCTCTCCACCTAACTCTCCTCTAGTCGGGCTAATTTTTGATCCCTCTTCATCAAATTACTCTGGTTCAAATACTATGGGTGATCACTTTAACCCTGATAGACGTTCACAGAGTTCATGGTCAGTATCCTCTCAGGAACCTATTGGGTCTGGTGCAAAGAAAAAAATTGTAAAAAGTCAAGACAAACGTAGTGTGTATAGCGCTGACTCTCGCTATCAAGAGAGATATAAAGATATGAGTACAGAAACAGATCGACCAAGAAAATATGATCGTCATTTAACTTCAGAATCTACGTCAAGTATTGACTTTTACACTGAAGGTGAAAGAATGGTATCAGAACTTTGTAATATATCTGATTCTAATTCCAAAGTTGAAAATATTTACAATAAATCTACAAAATCAAATCAAGGAGACGACAAAATGAGGCATGACGAATCTTCAGATATTTTATTCACAGCTTTAGACAGAATAGTCATTCATGATCAGATACCTAATCAGATTGTACAGTTAGCAATAGAAGCTTGTACCGATGCAGAAAATATTGCAATTGCCCATCATAACAGACCTTGCTTCAAAAATATTCATTCGATTTGTGCTAAGACTAGGTCCAATGTACAAAAACCAGACAGTGCTGTAGCTAACTTGCATTCTCAAGGAATCCCATGGGTTATCAAAAATTTTATTTTTTCCTTTGTTAGAATTTTGGACGGGTGGAAAGGCGTAAAAGAATTGCTAAGTGAAAAGCATGACACCTTTTCTAGAATTGAAAATAAATATTATAGTCAGAATATACGCGAATGCTTCATTCAATGGCAAGCGGTTACTAAAGAAATGTTAACGCATATTTATAAAACTTTTAAATGCTTGGATCATGGGTTTACTATGGAACAAAAAAGTTTTACTCATAACTACTATGCTACGAATTCTGCAGCACCAAGACATCAAAATCAAAACAAATTTCAAGCAATAAAACAGCATATCAGTACTCCGAGGCTCATCAATGCTTCTCCACAGTCATACAACGTAATGCAACCTCCATGGGTCCAAGCACAGGCGCCTGCAGGGCTAAATTATAATGAAAACCAGTGGCCCCAATCCAATCGATCAGCTGTTACTTATAAAAAGTTTTCTTCTGTACCTGCACCTAGTTCCCATAATTTTTATCCTTTAAACGATCAAATCGAATCTGAATCTGTTGAGAAATCACAATATAGATTTGATTCATGTAGTATCCGTGAAGCAAAACCGAGGCAATCTTGGACTATTACTAACGTTGCTGACTTGCGATCTTTAGAAGGAATTTGTCACAATGATCAAAGAGAAATATATACGCAAATGAAACATAGAATGGATGCGGAACTCGGTAAAACTCCTGGACAACCAATATTAAATAGTACTACCCCTTGCGAATTATTACATCGCCGTGAAATGGAAATAAAACCAAAAATGATACCTTTAAGCCATGTTGAAAAAAACTTAGTACCTAACATATCAAGTGATGTCAGAACTTGTTTCGTTCAAAGAAATAATAGTGGTGGTGATACTAAAGAAGATGTAGATTTTTTTGCGACGTGGGGCCAGATGACTCAAAAAGAACCTAATGATTTTTTGACTCATCACACTCACAACATTCAACTTCCTTCGAATGTTGCGACGATTTCCAACAATATCTCTGGTCCCGTACAATTTATTGATCCCGAAAATGATGAGTTCCATGAAATGTCCAAAGTATATATGAAACCAGGCAGCTACAAAGTGCCAATAAAACCAGCTGATCCTGTTTCATCTCTTATACAAAATTCTTCGCAAGAAAGTATATATAGTACAACTGTTGATTCTTCTATAAATAAGTTGTCATTAGCTCAAGTAACACTCGCTCCACAACCAAAATATAACTTAGAATCATGGCCTTGCTTAATTTCAAGGCGAGCTGAAGAAGTTTATTCAGATAATCAAAAAGTGAATTCTCAAACTCTTCCTACCACTTGTTTAGACATGTTTCCTATTGAGTCTTTTGATATATTAAGTACAGTAATGTCAGATCAAGCCTGGGAAGCGGCAAAGCAATCGGCACCCAAATTAATGGATTTTATTCATGAAGGCTCTAAATCTGATGCAGCACGACTTTATGATGCCTTAGGACTAAACAATGAAGAAATATCGGATAGTCTTAAACAGTTAATGGAAGATAAGAATCAAAATGACATATACGAAGAATTATATCAAAGAAGTAATTCTCAACAACCTTCTATATGGGGTCAGGTATCTCTGCAGAAGCCAAGTTCACAAGATAAAAATAATGATAGTATAATTTCAACCGATAACATATCACACACTCCAACTGAAAGTCACGTAAAATCCTTAGAAGGTGAAGAAGAATATATTAGTGAAAATAAACCAGAAGAATCGAAAACAACCACTCGTCGTCATAATTTTGACCAAGCTGGTAGTTATGTAAAAGATGAAAACCAGAGAAAATGTAATAAACAAAAAGTAGCCGTGTCTGGGATGTGGTACCACCCCAAAAAGAAGAAACCGTTACCAAACACGGTTGTAAAAAAATTTGAAAATATAATTTCCACATTATCACAATTTCACGAATCTAAATTTATACATGACGATATGGATATTAAAGTAGTAAGTTATAGCATTTTATAAATACAGAATGATTTTTTCCTTAGCTTTCAGATTATAAATAAAAATAATTTCAGGCTCCAAGGTTTTATGAAGTTGTGAAGTACCCAATGTGTCTCAATGATATATCTACTAAGTTAAAAAATTCATCTTACACAGAACAAGATCAAGTAATTCAAGATTTTAGACGTATTTTCAACAATGTTCGTCTTTATCTTAAGGTATATACATATATTAAGCTGTATTTTTCAAAGATAAAAACATGATAAAATTATATTTCCAATTACTTTCAGACCTATAATGATTCTAGCATGAAAAAGAATGTTGCCAAAGTATCTTCCGAGTTTGAAAAAATTTTAAATGAAGAATTTTCACAAAAATGGGATCCAAAAAATAAAACGCATGAACACTTTAAGGAAACGAATAGCAAAAGAACTGAAAAGGACAACGACCTACATAAAATCGAAACAAAAAGAGATGTAAGAAACGAATTAAGATCTAAGAAGAATGATGCAAATGAAAAATAGTATACAATATAAAATATATTATAGTTTTTTAAGTTACACAACGTTCAAAAATTCGTTTATTTTAAACATATTATGTAAACACAACAATTTTCTTTTTGAAAGATTATTATTTTTTGAAATTAGTCTTCTTTATTTATTTATTATTTATTTGAGACGTTAAGCTAAAATCGTAAATCTTCTCTTGTATAAAGGACCAATTACTGGATCAATAGGCTTTTTAAAACATATTCTAGTCATATGTAAATTATTTTTTTAACAAATGTCTGTGTTTCAACCAGATCTAGTAATTCTTAAGATTATCTTTAATTAGTAAGTGCTTGCCATTTAATGGACTGTACGGGCTTCCTTATAATTTGTTTTCTTTTTTAATGTTATTTGATTTTGTCCCATTAGATTACTTTGTCATTTTGTTCTTAGTATCATCTCTTATTATTTTATTATTAAATAATTTAGTCCATGACTTTATTTTAACGATATGGAAATTTCCTTTTATTATCTGGCCCAAAATTGACGCCAATATATATAGACGATGATCATTCATAAACATAATTAACTACTGGATTTATATAACTCATCTGTGATGTAAAATTAAGTTCAAGAAAAATATCGGATCTTTGTTCTTTAATTTAGTTTGAAATATATGTCGACTATTTACCATCACGTACATACATTATTATAATTAATAATTGCAATTAGTATAAATAATTATCACAACATAAAAGTTTCCTCCATTGAACAAATTATTTTTGCTTTTCCATTATTTTACGTGAGATTAAGCTATTTTAGTAATATTCTAAATTTTAAGATTCTTAAGTGAATTTTATAAAATAACAATCCCTAAACAGATTTTCTAAAATATTTTTTTCTTTTGGAACGAGTATAATATACATAACGTAACGCATTTCGTGGCTAAAGCAACAGTTTTGTCAAATTATTATATTATTATAATATACATACACTTTATTGTTACAAATGTCTAATATGCATTATTAAGTTTTCTTAATTTTTTTAGTTTCCTTCTCATTAAAATTTACTTGAAAAAAATCACAGAACTAGAACTAATGCTACTGGATGTGATTTAATTTTCTCATAGAAGATGATGTTTTGTAAATATTTTTAAATAATTAATTTGTGATTTCTTATAGACGTACGTTTCAATATTTTTAAGATATTTTTGATTTATTTTATTTATCGTTAAGTAAATTTATAACGATTAATTTTTCGGTCGATATTTTGTAATGTTAATAAATTTCATTGTGTTCCGTTGAACAATTTTTTTAATTAAATACAACATGGCCTAATAATGTAAGTTGTGATTTTACCTAAAATTATAACAAAGATATTCCAGCATAATGCAATAGTTTTATTCAAATTTTGTCGTTTTATTAAATGAGTGGTGAAATCTAACTCACTAAGTAAAATGTGGCGAAACAGGAAATAGCCCAGGATCCCAGAGCCGCCAGATCTACTTTCTTTTTAGCAAAGCTGAAGATTTTGAGGACTATTAGTCTAATATGTACTTAACTTAATAGAATGCATACCTTCTAACTGGAGTTAAGTAGTTAAGATCTCTGTCTGGGAAGATGATTAAGCCATCGGATTGCTCTGGGTAATTAATAAGGGGCCCTAAAATAGTCCGTAAACAACATATGTAAAAGTGAAGCTTGCTAGTATAACGTGTTTGCCCCAATTTTAAACAACCCTTAGGACGTCTGGTAGGAGCAAAGGCCCGCGTAAAGCGTCTGGTAATGACAAATATACATTTTTTACATTATTCTTAAAAATATATTTAAATTTGAGCATTTCTACTTTAACGTTAATGATGTACCTTAAGTGATTTTGTTATAATACCAGAATTGACAACTGTCTTTTTGTTTCCAGTGTTGTGCCCAAACTCCAAATTCCATCGTTCATTTTCTTAGGAAGAAGAGTTCATTTCTCTTTTTCTTTTGATATTGCTAAATATTCACATTAAAAAGACTGTTTTGTTTTCGTGGGGTTTTCCTATAAATTGCATAATTTTCTGTTAGTACTGGAAAATATCCAAAAATAGGTAGTCTTTATTGACTTGCAATCCAACTGCTATCTTCGACTGATTAACCTACTTGACTGATACGCAGTTCTATTGTCTGACCTGAAGTTGTAAGTTTAATCCGATTAACAGAATAGGGAGAGAGAAAACCCGTGTTTATTATTTACTATTTTATTAATTATTTACAAATGAAATTCTTAAGATATTTATAACTGGTTTTATTGGTTAACAAAAAATTACAATAGCCATATAAAAATATCGACGTTGTGTAAAAATAATGTAATGATCATATGGATTCTAGAGTCAAAAACCTGCATGTTTTTTCAATATAAATTCTTCTTAGTCCACATAATTTTTTTTTCTTATATTCTATTTCAATAAAATAAACCCGAAACACTAAGTTCCCTCACCTTACCCTGATATATGCAGGAAACAGCGTGAAACTATTTATTTTTTGAAACATAAAAATAACATTTAGAACACCACTTAAAATTTCTTGAGTCATTGCCACTTGAAAGGTATTTCCATTTTACCACATATTTGTTCACGATAGTTCTGTGAAATATTGTATTATCAGTCTATTTAGTTTTTTGAGACCAGTCGTGGCGCAGGGGCACAAGAGTGCAACTGTAAATGCGACAGGATGTGAGTGAGTTCGATTCCCACTGGAGGAAATAAAATATTTATTATTTTCATTTCTTCGCTTTGGTAAATAGACAGAGCGCGGCGTTAAGTTCTAACACTCAACACGCAATGCCTCCAGAATTCGGCAGAAAGTGGGAAAACGAGGTGTCTTAATGGAAACGGAGTGTCCTAATACTAGGTTTCCAGGTGTTTTCTGCCTACCCTGCTATGTGTGGGATATATTTTATATAGAAAAAAATCTATTATAATTTATTAAAAATAAATTAATAACTCTTTGAAATGTGCTGGTCTTCTTCAAATTTCCCGTCTCCTAGGTTTCACAATTAGCGGTAACTTTTCTTTTATGTACAGGAAATACAAAAATAAGTTCGATGATTCCAACTACTTTTTATTACATCTACTAACATTAAATATAAAGTAATAAAATAAACAGCCACTATAAATTGGACTGATAAAATTGTATGACGAAAATAAATGAGTAATTAGAGAGATATGCTCACTGAAGTATTTTCCATCAGCAAGTGAACCTCGAAGACAGAAATAAAATAAAAATCATAAACTCCTTTTATCTTAACTCTTGTCAATATATTTTAGTAGACTAATTGCGTAAGACCATTGAGGTATATAATGGAATAGATTATTTATTAAGAACCAAAGGCGTTGTCCTATTTTGATTAGACACGATATAATGCTTTTTGGTACTATTCAGGCATATGTCTACATACTAGGTTGTCTTATCCAAGTACTACCAATGGGAGATTTATAAGATTTAAAATAAAAACATAAAAAGTATCTGACTATCAATTACTAAATTTACTACATTTAATACATTCAGTTTTTATATTATAGGCTAACGCCCAATATTAATAACCTAGAGATCTCCATACATCCAATCGTCAATCTTAGATTGTTCCATACATCTATCCATAATCTCTAGATTGGATAGATGTATGGAACAATCTAAGATTGACGTTGGAGATAGGTTATTAATACTGGGCGTAAGAGGTTAAATTGTGATTATCACCGTTTACCAGATTTCAGTAATTCTAATTTCAAGTCATAGATGTTCCAAGAGGCTTCACTGTTTCGAAATAAAACGATCAGAAACATGGTCAGTTGTACCAGTATTCAAGCGTTTCTGTAATGGTAAATATCGGTACTAAGACAGAATCAGGATAAGAGGATTTACCTGATTTATTGCCGCTTTATTAACCTGGGCCCGGCTCTAATAAGGAGATCTTTTACAGGATTTATCGTTAACTCCCCTACCGCTACCACCTATGTTTCCTCCTGCCCAATAGACCTTCCACAACCGATATTAGGTGCTGCATGCATACCGTCGTCTAGTTGTGTATGAAATAATAACAAAATAAATCAGAAATAGAACGCTGAATTTTCTAACAATACAGTACGTCACAAGTTTAAATATTATCCCCACCACATGAATACGCACTCCAGCTACAGTTCGGTTTTGTAGGAATTTCCCTCCACACAACTGTGAAATATCCTGACTGTGACAGTGTTTCATGTAGATCCGATATGGGTGGGTACCTTGCCATCATGAAGGACGGCAAGAAAAAAATCTTACAAGAAAACCACCAGAGTGAAGAAATGAAGTTTATTCGTATCGTTGTATATTTTAATATTATAACTAATTTCTTCCAGACTGTTATTCGTCACCATCGGCAACCTGGGATATTCTTTTGATCTTTTATCTCGCAAATAGTACAAATGAAGTTATATGCCATATTGTTTTGATTCCATCAAGTGCCTTTTCGATAACGATTATTTACTGATAATATTTTACAATCCTTAGAAATTTCTGGTATAAATTGTCCGCGATCCTCCCATCTCCTTATCAGTTCCTTTACTTGTCAGCAAATTGATTGGTGTATGTGTGGATTGGACATTTCCTAAAAAATAAAGGTAATAGTGTTGAAATATGGTTTATTTACTAAAATATTGTGGAGCCGTGGAAACTAGTGTTAAGACACTCCGTTGCCATTAAGACTCCCCAGTTTGCCACTTTTCGCTGAACTCTGGATGCAGATTTCAACGCTGCCTCCGATTTTTCGTTTCTTTATATATTTTTTCCCTGTTTTTACTTCCTATCACTATTATTTTCCCCGTGCAATATGGGTTATGTCCCAATTATTACCTATTATGCCCGATCCACAATCTCCACTTGTCTTGGTGAGTGGAAGTAGGCTGAAGGAGAACAGAACTAGCCATCCACACTCGTTTCTCGAACTATCCATTTTGACTCGTGTTCTAAAACCATCAAAGCAGTGCGGCATGGAGTATAGTCGAAGGAAGAAGAGGGGACACGGGCGCACCGTCCTCACCCTCGCGTTCCCTTGTGTAGCCTCATGGAAAGTGTGGATTGGGCATTATTAAGATGGTTGTATCGTTATGGTGAGATGGTTGTATGGTGGTTAAGACGAATCGATTAGCGTAAGTTATCAAAATAAAAAGTAAATATACATTATACATAGATTGATAAACCACATTACCCTCCTTTGCATCATGCGTTCGGGTAATAAAAAGCTTTGCTTCGAAATTTATATTTTGAAAAGTTATATCAACCATAAACATATAATAGATAAAATACAAACATGGAAAAGTTATTAACTATCCTAAAAAATATAGATAATTATTTATATATAACTATTTTGTATTTAATTTTAAATGTCATTTAGAAATACATTTTTATAGAGAACGAATTGTATTATTGTTTAAAGATGTTGAACCAACTTTTGGTACTGGCGGTAGTCACTGCAGCTGTTTCCGGTCATGGAAGAGTATCGAATCCTCCATCTCGTGCCTCTATGTGGAGGGTAGGGTACCCTACTCCAGCCAACTATGATGATAACGGCGTATTTTGTGGTGGTTTTGGAGTACAATACTATCAAAATGGTGGAAAGTAAGTACTTGTTATTTTTAGGGTTCGTTACCTCAAAAGAAAAAAATGGAAATTTTATAGGATCACTTTGTTGTCCAGATATTTCATAGAAAAAAATAATTACAAACTTATATTTGTACAATCAATCAATTTTTAAAAGATATAATTCACGTTAATTAATAATCCTAAAAATAGGAAGCATCAATGCCCGACTTCCACTTAAACATTTTTTTTACTATTGATAAAAAAATAGTTAAATAATTTATAAAAAAATAAATAAATTAGCTTCACGCTGCATGCCGCACACAGCAGAGTAGGCAGGGGGAACCTAGTGTTAAGACACTACGTTCCCCACTTTCTGCCGAATTCTGGAGGCATTGCGTGTTGAGTGGCTAATTAAATAATTTATATTTTTTATAATTTTAAGTTGCTTATCCTAATATGTTTATCTTAACTCCTAGATGTGGCATTTGCGGTGACGCTTACGACTTAGCGGAGCCTAGACCCCACGAACTTGGGGGAACGTATGGCTCAGGCATAATTGTTGCTGAATACGAGGCCGGACAAGTTATTCCAACTACTGTCGAAATAACTGCTTACCACATGGGATATTGGGAATTCAAAATATGCCCTGATCCCAATTCAAACGACCAAGCTTGTTTCGATCAGTATGTTATAGAGCTGGAGGAAGGAGGAACGAAGTATTATCCACCTGGAACAGGACTGTTCAATGTAAATTATAGACTACCAGAAAACTTGACTTGCGAACACTGTGTCCTCCAATGGAGATATGTGGCTGCTAACAATTGGGGAGTCTGTGCAGATGGCAGAGGAGCTTTGGGTTGTGGTGACCAGGAGAACTTTTTGGCCTGCTCTGATATCACGATTAAGAGAAATGAATACATCATTCCTGAAACTGGACCTCTAGAGAAACCTTAAATTTTGATACAAACATTGTTTGATATATTTGCCATATAATCAATAGTGAAGTTTCATGAATGAATGATTTAAAATGTATGAAATGACTAAAAAATAAAACATAAAAAATATATTGCATCAGATGCATTGGCGGCATCTTTTAAAGTTAAACTATTTATTGCCGAATAAACATTTTTATACAGACAGTTTTTGATTACTTCACTAAGTCGATATATCCACTGATTATTTACGACTTGCGAAAAGATTGACAGATTAACGTCAAATAAGGCTTATCCATAATCTGCTTTAACAACAAAGTGATAAATACATATAATTTTCTATTATTCCTAGATATAAGATAATAAATATTTCAGGAAACAATAATATAGAAATCTTATCACAATGTAATCTTTCGAAAGCTTACATACGTACCTAAATATGTATATATAAATATGTCCATAAATAAATTGTTTATAGCCTAATCATTGTGTAAAAAAAAATAATGAAAATATCATTATAAAAAACGTTCAACAACACTCGCTCACCGAGGGTGCGTACCAATTTCAGAATCAGATAAACTAAAAGAGTTTTAAAAGTTTTGATTGATTTGATTTGTTTTTTTATAATTATTATAGTATTTAACTTAAGTCGATCTGTTAAATGTATAGAAATATGCAGGAATAGTAATTAAACAACTTTACACCGTTAGGTATATAAAATAAAAAAAAATATGAAAGGAAACTCTAAATCCACTTGACGTAGCTCGTCGATTTTAATTTTTTGACTTTAAAAATGTTTTTAGTGATACTCAAGGTTAAGACGAATCAAACAACGTAAGAATCCAATCACATCAACAGACGTACGTGTATACATACATAGATTGGTAAATATATTACCCTAATTTGCGTCACGCAGTCGGGTCACTTTTATTTCTGCATAGCATGGTGGCCAGAGGGACCCTAACATCATTTCGTCTATTCACATTAAGACAATATATGCTGAGTTACAAAATTCTATACAAAATGAAATTAATGAAAGTATGATTAATAATTCCCACGAGTGACGCTCAAACAAACTACCATCGCATTGACAATCAGACCCTGTCCACTGTCTATCCACTGCTCCACCGTGGCTTAGATTAAGCTATTATTTGATTACCAGTCATAAAGTTCTACTAATATTCCCAAAAACGGTTTAAAAAAGGCTTATTAATGTTACGGGTACATAAAAATAAATAACAAATACTTATTCAAGTGTATAAATAAATCTTTAATTTTTTTTAATAAATGATTCGTATAAAGAATAATTACAATTTTCATTTAATAAATAATTTAAACAGGCCAGTAGTGCCGCTGGAGCACAAGCGACTGTAACCGCTACAGGTTGTGGGTTCGATTCCCACTCACACTCGAGTATTTAATTTCCATTAAATATTAAATATTTTCGTTTCCTCGCTCCTGGTTGAGTACCGCCACTCAGACCCCCCATTTACCATTTTCCGCCGAATTCTGGAAGCATTGTATTTGGAACAAACAAAGTACTCAAAGTAAGACTTTTAAAACTGAAACTAATCTTTGCAATGACAATTTTTGTATACGTTTCTTCTGAATAACAGAATAGGTAATACATAATCATTACCCTGAGCAGGAACCGAATCCACAACCATCGTGATTACAGGACGCTCTACCGCTGCGCCACAACTGCCTAATTTTATATCGTATTGTATAAATATTAACATCAGCACTATTTACCATTTTTACGTAATAATGATTTAAAATTGTATAATTTATTATGTATTAAGTAAATAAGTCGCGGTCAAACAGAGCTGATCAGATCAATTTTGGAGAAAGCGACTCTTATTAGAATTTAGAAAGGCATCAAAGAAATATTGGTACAGACAACGGCGTACAGACAGACACGACGGTGGTACTTGCCGGCGCGAGACATTTTATATACATGCTCTGTTTGACACAAGTCGTGTCCAAAGAACTAAATTCTTATGTATTTTTGTTTTTCGAAATTGTTTTTCTTTTTTTGTGTTGAATTGTTTTTGTTGCTCTTTGAAATGGGTGGTGAAATTCATAGTGATGGGTCGAAGTCATATGTTTGTTTGTTTTAGTTAAATTGTTTTAAGTGTAGTTTTAAGTATAGCTACAGGATGTTATAGAGGTGCCAATAAGTGATATTCGTATTTTAAGGTAAGTTGCGTTATTGCGTTATTATAATATAGGACTAACGCTAAAACTGTACTTTTTTTTAAGAATAATTCATTTATTTAAAAATGAAAAAATATTAGAAGATAGTAGATAAAATTGTTAGCACTGATTATGACCTTTTCTATAGGTTTCTCTATAGATGCTCTATAAATCAAGTCATTGTTCAAATTTTTTTCTCATATTTACTTAATTTAAAAATAAAGTAGTATATAATACGGTTATTCCTATGATTTTATTATTTATTTGAATTCGCCACGCATCTCTTAGACCGTGAACGCCACCAATGAACATCTAGCAACAATCTCATTCAATTTTTAATTACATGTTTGTACCTCTTAATTAAAACATGTTATGTTTGCGTTAAAAGGTTAGTAAAACGTTACTTTATGGAATAAGTTAATGTTGGTATTTAGTACTAGTCGTTGTCATGTGCGTAGGAAAAGGGAGGGGAAGATGGCTGTTCCTGTCCTCTTTTATTGTTTCCCTACACTCCCTAACCTAGCAAGCCATGTCCGAAACTTCAATTTTTAAAAAGTCCAGTAAATGTGCGTCATCAATAAAAATCGGAAGAATTTGTATATATAAATAGATACCTATTAATTGTGAGCGAGAGAGCGAGAGAGAGAGTTAGGAGCTTTCGGGTAGTGGAAGCGAACTTTAATTCCCATTTTACCCGTGGGCATACCACTTGCACAGGGAATTTGTGAAATGCTATGAAATTTGTTATTTTTTATAATATTATCAATTTCCGATGCCGCCGCTTACTATATAACATAACGCCTTTAGAATTAGAATTAATTTAGAATTAGAATTTTTGCAGAAGGTAGAGTGATTTAACACTATGTAATACAAAGCACATGATATGTAAATACAAAAAAACCATAAAATTACCTTTTAAAAATTTCTACTTGTAGTGAACATATGCGAAAGCAAACCTGTATTTGGGTGCGATTTCACTTAAAAATCAGCCTACACTGTTATCAATGCGAGAATATTATTATGCATCGGAAATGTGTTTTGTTTCTTTTTTTTTATTTTACCGTTATTTACCGTAAAATTAATTATCAATCTGTATTTAAAAAGAAATAAAAAAAAATAAAGAGTTTTTAAGTACAGTTATCTGTATTAATAAGCACTAAGTTCGTACTGTGTACACTTAAAGATTATTTCACATTTGTCCTTAATTTAGAAAGCTTTTTTTAATGAATTGCAATATTTTCTTTACCTTCGCACATAGCCCGCACATAGCACGGTAGGCAGAGATAACTTGGGAACCTATGGTTAAGAAAATCCTTTCCTATTACAACACTTCCATTCCGCTCTTTCCGCCGAATTCAGAAGGCATATAGGAGTAGATGAAATATAAAATATTTCATTTCGTCGAGTGGGAATCCAACCCACAATGTCCACAATGTGTTGTTGTAATCCATATCATAATCTGGATACCGATACATTTAAAAAAACAAACTAAGTGTTTTTTGATCTTTTGTTTTTTATGATATAGATACATGTAAGCCACTTATTTATTATTATTATATAATTTATATATTTTTCTTTCCAAGAGTGGAATAACACTTTAAAAATGCTTAAAAATACATAAAAGATGTACTCGCGACTCACGAATCCGTTAATTTTTATTACGTTTATTTTAATGTCACTATAATTTACATAATACGTATACTTAAAACAAAGAGAAAACATGGCGGTTTATAGTGAACTTGTTCTTCCGCTGCTTATTGCGGATTCTTATTTTAGTGTAGGCTTATTTAACATGTACCTACACTCGTGGTAGTCGAACACTATTTTATTCTTACTGAATGTAATTTGTAATACAATTTACTAACTGTTTTAGGAAACGTATAAAAAATTTTGATCGTAAGTGATATTTGAACCCGCGCGTCATGGAAAACGACCGAAGATATAATAAAAAAATTTAAAGTGGAAAACACACACAATTTACTTATTGAAATCCAGGCATCTCGTACACCTAGATACAGATAACTTCCGTATCCTTAATAACGGAATTCATTTTATAGGGTTTTTTTATATAACTTAAGTAGACAAAGGGAACCTAGTGTAAAGATGGAACTTTCCCAATTTTCAAGACGTTGTGAGTGGCTCTACGCCTCAAACTGAAATATGTACCTACTGGTGGTTTAGCAAACAAATTTTTAGTCAATAGATAGAAACTACATTTATGCATTCTTGTTTAAAATCTTTTTCTTTTGCTAGAGATAATAATTATTAATTATTTAATTTAAGATCTTTCTTTAAATAATCAGAAAAATAGCTTCACGCATTTTCCCGCAAAATAAAATAGGTAGAGGAAACCTAGTGTTTAGACACTCCGCTCTCCACCCACCGCCCCTTTTTCACTGCGCTTTGTCACTTTAGAAGCAAATATTTTCTTCGTTTTCCACGTATAGAATTTTATTATTAGAAAAAAAAGAGGAAATTGCATAGCATTTATTATTTTAAAATAAATTTCTAGTGAACTTGACTTAAGTAATAATAGCTGTGAATAATTTTAAAAAAATCAGCTTCACGCTATATCCCGCGCACAGAAGGGTAGAGGGAACCCAGTGTTAAGACTCTCCGTTGCCTACTTTACGCCGAATTCTGGAAGCATTGCGTATTGACTGGCGGAAATATCACATAGATCTAAACATAGACGGGGGCCACACGCTCATTCTGGCGTCAGTTCAGTCCATGATTGTTGTCAGAATCTTCATCTCATGATTGTTGTCAGAATCTTCTTCTCTTCATCAATCATCATTCTGACAACAGTCATGGACTGAACTGCAACAAAATGAGCCTAACGAGTAAGAAAGTCTAACGCAGTAAGAGAGTCCAATAATGTTTATAATAAACAGAAGATTACTATGGCTGTATATTATATCTAATAATATAATAATCAGCTTTACGCTGTATCCCGCACAGGATAGGTAGAGGGAACCTAGTGATCCCCACTTTCTGCCGAATTCTGGAGGCATTGCGTGCTGAGTGGCAGAACTGAACGCCGCG
This sequence comes from Heliconius himera, assembly GCA_021202915.1. Classification (NCBI taxonomy): domain Eukaryota; kingdom Metazoa; phylum Arthropoda; class Insecta; order Lepidoptera; family Nymphalidae; genus Heliconius; species Heliconius himera. The sequence continues at coordinate 56,650 of JAJHJA010000610.1, forward strand.
CTTAGCCTCGACACCAGAGCGAAGAAATGGAAATATATATTTAAGTAAATATTTCATCTCCTCGAGTGGGGTTCGAACCCACAACCAGTCGGTTTTGCAGTCATACTGGCCTCATTTAATAATATATTTCGATGTAAATCTTTAAAATGTATTCTTGGTAAGATTACATGTGAAATAAACTATTTTCTTATTTCGTGATAGCCTTTAGACAATATTTTTGTTAGCAAGTAAGAAATATATTAAAATACTTAACTACACCGCCCCAATCCATAGGTATAGTTCGTCGAATTTTTTTTAACAGATTCCTGTAATAGAAGGAGGTTATTTATTCGACTGTTTTTTTTTTAACTGACTTCAAAATCATAAAATATTTTTTAATTTTTTTTTATTTAACTAAACCAAAGTCCAGGTCAGTCGTGGCGTATCGGCACGAAGTGTGCAAAAAAACTTGCACGAGTTTTTAAACGAGCGTATATGTTCAAAGCTAAAGTACATTTTGGCATCATAATTGGATATATTAGATTTCTGTAGCTAAATAAGATTTAAATTATTTTCTTTAAATCTTATTTAGCTACAGTACTCTATTCTAGTCTACTATTTTCTCTTTCACCTTAACTGAAATTACTCAATATTTACAACGTCAAGATCAAAATAAATTGATATAAATAAATATAATTATGTAGGTATTTATATAAAGATAAAGATTAAAAGAAACACGTATTTACAAGAAAATTAATCGAAAGTCGTTTGATTTATTATCTTCTGTCATAAAGTCGTGTCATTTACCGATACATAAAGTACCGCATGACTTTATTACAGTAATAAACTATATTATTATTTTTTATGACGAATTATATTGAAATTCATTCAATCGTTAGTTGTTTAAATAGCTAATTTTATTATATATTTATATACTTAAACTTAAACTGAGGCCAGTCGTGGCGCAGCGGCACAAAGTGTGACTGTAAAACCGACTGGTTGTGGCTTCGATCCCTACTGGAGGAGATGAAATATTTACTTAAATTCATTTCTTCGCTCTAGTGTCAAGGCCAAGTGCGGCGTTAACTTCTGCCACTCAACATGCAATGCCTCCAGAATCCAGCAGAAAGTGGGGAACGGAGTGTCTTAACACTAGGTTCCCTCTGCCTACTCTGCTGTGTGCGGGATACAGCGTGAAGCTGATTTTATTTATTTATATTTTTACTTAATACGCTTAATAAACTTTTACGCTTATAACCTGTAACTATATACTAATATATGATTTTTTTGATTTAGATTTTTAATTTTTTTTTTACTTAATGACACTGAGCAAAATATATTATGTGTGTATTACCTTTCCTCTATTTACTCTTAAAAAATAAAAACTTTAAACGCTATGCCTCGTGACCAGAGCAAGAAAATGAAAATATGAAATATTTGGTAGTGGTAATTGTGGTAATAGAACCCACAACGTATCGCACCCCTAGATCAAAACTGTCGTAAGTCGAAAATCTCGATTTTACACATAACTTAATTTTCTGATACCTAAACCTATTATCTATATAAAATTAAAACTGTGGTAATTATCCTTTCGCTAATGTCCGTTAAATGGAGTAACAATTCAGTTTTCTTGAATGGATTCACTCCGTCTGTTGCGTGTAAAACCGTGCCATTATCAGTTACGCTGCGGCTATCGTACTAGAAAATGCGTTTCTAAAGTGCAATATTTCGAGTTACAATGGTTTTAGCGAATTTCATTATGAATAAAATAATATTATTTAGAGTTGATACAGTTTTATTGATTTAATCTGGAGATTTTAAACGAGATAATTTGATTTACTACTATTTTAATCGTGAAGGTAAGTATATATTTTTTTATAAATTTGTATTACTGCAGTTTTTATGACAATATTTTAAAATTTCTTGTTAAATCGCTTTTGATGGCGTATTTTATTTAGTGTTGCTAGACTCTATTTAAAGTAGATAGATGTTCATAAAACATATAATATATTCGGGAGGTACAGTATAATCCAAGATTATATACGTCAAGTTAATATAATGAGTAATTCTTGCTAAAAATACATTTTTGGAGTTAATACACTGTTGATGGTGAAAACTAATTGTTATTTTAGATGGCGAACTGTAGACGTTTGCTTGTGCAGATGGCGAATAAAACCGATACAGAAAATTTGTCTATCAACAAAGACTATGATAATAATTAAATAAAACAAAATACTGAATGACTCGACTAACAATTCTATTACATTAGAAAGTTTATCCTCTACTCAATATAACATAGTTGATAGTATCTCGATGCAACCTGTGATCCCTGAGCCCTCCTATCTGAAATCTATACTCCTATCTACAACACAAAATAGCCAACTCCCTAATCCAGTTATCTCAAATGCAATCTCAGCTGAAACTGCAATCAAATCAATCAATAATAACATCAGAGAAGATGTACCTTTCTCAACTACTTCCGATATTTCTAAAACGGGACATTAAATATTTCATGTCACCTATTCGAAGCGACGAGAGTGATGTCGACGATTCTATTCTATCACCAACCAAAATTATTTCAGCCAATAACATAAATATAAATAAATTCTGCTACGTCTTCGACTAGCAGCAGTAAGTCCTCATCAGGCTCTAGCAGTTCATCCAGTTGTTCATCCAGTTGTGACTCAGACATTTCATCTGAATCTAATGTTCCTTATCAAATGGATGTTAAAAATGATGCAGCAATAAATGAAAATCTAGAGGAGGAAGCAAAAAAGCGAAAAAAAATACAAGAAAACCTGAAAAGTGTAAAATAAACATTACAAAGAAATTTAGAAATTCTGAAAGAGCACACTAGAATCTCAACGACAGACCAATAAAAACAGCACTCTCCAAAAAATTTTATTCTGGATTTATTGCTGGAGAATTAAGAGGGAAGCATGGGAATCACCCAATAATTAGATCTGAAGTTAAAGAGATCGTTAAAAATTTCATGAATAGTGTTCCAAAGGTGGATTGACACTACTTAAGAGCACAAACTACTCGTGAATATATCTACAGTGATAAATGTCTTGCTGACTTGCTTAGGGATTATAAAGAAATCTGTGAAAAAAGTAACTTAGATATTGATATCATATTCTCTACTTTCTCTACGTTTTATATACTCGGACTTACAATTACATATGTGTAGAAATTAGATTTTAAGTCTGAACTAAAACAAATATGATTAAGTTCCTTTATTAGTCATAAGTAATCATTTTAGAAGATTATTTTTGTTTTTTAATTTTATATTTTTTTGTTTTAGATTATGATTAATAAATAAGGAATAATTTAAGAATAGTGGTGCTGTTTTTAATTTTCTTATGTTTTTTACTTAATTTTTAAGCTATAAGCATTGTCGATTCATTTCAAGTTTCATAAGTGCTTAATCTTAATAATAAGTAATAATTTCAGAAGTCTTTATTATTTTTGATTTTTTTCTTCTAAATTCTGAATTTTAACGATAAGATTTTGTAATCTGTATATTGTTTTATTTCGTTAAAGTCTTCTAACTTTTTGTTAAACATTATTAGTATTGTTAGGTTAGTAACAATTTGAAAATAACTAGATATTTTTAAATAATGACACTTTTAAATTAAATAGATATTATAGAAATCATGTTTCAATTCAAATAATTACTAAATTATAGAAATAGTTGTGTAATCGAAAAGTGTCGTAATTTAAATATTTTTCAATAAAAATGATTTAACTCGAGATAGTTACAATTTTTTTAGCGTATTCAATAACACAAACTGTATTTACTAAAAAAACGTAATATTTGGTGTAATATTAGAAATATATGCAATTTAATGATATTGTGATATTTCTGAACATTATATCTTTCTGAATTTTTTAACAAAATTTTAATATCTTTTTTATATTATCAGAAATCAGTTTTTCTTAGTTTCTGAAAAAAGTGGTTTTTGAGTTACAACAGTTTAAATCTAGGGGTGCGGTATGTCCTCTGCGCTATGACGGTCTCAAAAAAATAAATAATGAAGCAAATATTATAAATTTTAAAAAATGTTACTAAAACCGTCTGGTTTTATAAATAATTCTTCAATCTATATCGGTATATGACTTTTAATTTATGGCATATGATACATTTCCGGTAATATACCTGATATCTTATCTCAGGCTGGCGGCCGTCGTCGTTGTTCTAGCCAAATAGACTGTTACTCATCTACACAATTTTTTATTTTTCCTCATATTTGAGTTATTTTACGCCACTGACTTTGTCCGTCCATGCTTTTAATAATACTGTAGTTTCTGAATAGATCTGTATAAAAAAAAAGTATACGATTTAGCATTGAACAGAGTAGATATTGGGAAGCTACCTGCCAACCTTCAGGATGAGAGAGGCCAGAGAAGTAGAAGTTTCTTTAAGTAATAAAATACTTTTTGAAAGTGAAGTTACGTCATTATCTTAGGAAAACTTACTAATAGCTTGGGCTAATGTGGTCTAAGACTGCCCTCCTTAATGTCACATAGTCAAATAAACAACGTTCAAATACCTTACGTTAAAAGATATTTAAGCAAACACTTTTGAATCGTTGAAAGACCACAAACTATCACCATATCGGAAGACAGGTCCGCGGAGAATGGTTACTACTAGATTAAGCGACGGCTGTAGGTTCGATTCTCACTTGGGTGAATTAATAATTTTTATATTCTCGCAATTTCTCGAAAATCGAACAGAACGGAGTCTACAATCAGTTACCTCCCAACTACGTTACAATATTTTTTTCAATAGTTTGAAAGTAACATTCTCCAATTCACAATTTACCAATATCCACTTAATATAATAAATATCGCGGCGTCACCCACGAAGTGCCGTAGAGGCGTAGACTAGTTTCCCACAGTCAGTGTCAACTTTCTCCAAATAAGGTATTAATAGGATTACGACTACACTTGGTACAAGAACATGGCGTGGCATAAATTTAACATCGTTTAAGTCTTAACTAACTTTCCTTGCAAATTTTTCGCAAACAGACCACGTGCGTCGTTTATAAACCAAACACGAGTGAAAAGGTAATAGGTTTGTGATTATATCAATGTTAATTTATATTTGTAGTTTCGATTTGGAGGAATGCGAATTTGCATTAAAAATCTTTTTTTTTTAATTTTACGCTGTATTTTACACATATTATGGCATAGTGGGTTAACCTGGGAACCTAGTGTTATGACACTCCGTTCCCATTAAGCCCCTTCCGTTCCTTCCTTACCGCCGTGTTTTGGAAGCATTGCGTGTTGAGTGGTTAAATTGCCACGTCACTAGTGCGAGAAAGTAAAAATATTAATTATTTCATTTCGTCGAGTAGAAATCGAACCCACAACCTGTCACGCTTAGAGTCGCAAATTTGTGCCCCTGCCCCGACACAGGCCTCATATAAACTTGTTATAATAATAAATTATACACAATCACATATCCCAAAGGGCCTCCTCCTAGAGCCCCCAGACCTATGCCATCTTAGCAAAGCTGAAATTTTGAGGAATATTAGTCTAATATGTAGTTAAGACAGTATGCGTACTTACTAACTTGAAAGTGGGGCCTTTTCAAAGGTAGCGTCAAATAAAGGTACATCTCTGTATGGGAGGATGATTGAGCTAACGGATTGGTCTGGGTGGTTATAAATTTTATGACGTCTGGCAGAAATAAAGGCATTTTTGACATTATTCTTAAAAACATATTTAAATACGAGCGTTTCTACTTTAACGTAGGTAAGCGTGTACCTTTAATTCACACTACCTCTAAGTACGCATACAGTCTTAACTATATATATATTAGACAATTAAAAAATCAAATCAGCTTCACGCTGTATCCCGCATACAGCAGGGTAGGCAGAGGGAACAAACTGTTAAGACACTCCGTTCCCCAATTTCTGCCGAATTCTGGAGCTATTGTATGTTGAGTGACGAAACTCAACGCCACCCTTTGCCTCGACACCTGAGCGAAGAATGGAAATATAAATTTAAAACAATATATCATTTCCTCAAGTGGGGATCGAACCCACAACCGTCGCGTTACAGATAGTAGACTGTCAATCCTCAAAATTTCAGCTTTGCTAAAATGACGTAGGTCTAGGGGCCCTGAGATCTCAGTCTAACAACAGCATATACAAGGTGAAAGTATAAAAAACAAGGTTTTACTAGCACATGACATTTAATTGTTACCCACATCATATAAATTTTAATGTTGGTAATTTATCTAGTAATAACTCAAATGTCTCTATTATCACCGTTCTAACTACGATATAAGTAATGTATGAATAGTCTATCAAAGAAAAACCAAAAGAAATACAAAATATTTTTTCGATATTAAAAACTGACTGACTTCATATTAAATGTGTTTACCTAAATATTGGTCAATGGTTAATAGAATTTTATAATTATTTTTTACTTTAATTTCTTTAATTTGGTCCGTTTCCGACTTTACGCGGCGGAACTTAATACCGCACTTTGTCTTACCAGAGTGGCTTTTTTTTTTAGCTTCACGCTATATCCCGCACACAGCAGAGTAGGCAGAGGGCAGAGGGTTACCTATTGTTAAGACCCTCCGTTCCCTACTTTCTGCCGAATTCTGGAGGACACGCAGTGCGTGTTGAGTGGCAGAACTCAACGCCGCGCTTTGCCTCGACACCAGAGCAAAGAAATGGAAATATAAATTTAAATAAATATTTCATCTCCTCGAGTGGGGATCGAACTCACAACCCGTCGATTTTCCAGTCACACTTTGTGCCACTGCGCCACGACTGGCCTCAACCTACCAGAGTGGCGAAATTAAAATAATTGATTCCCGCGAGTGAGAATCGAAGCCACTATCGTCGCACTTAAAAACAGACGTTCCATTGACGCCACGACGAAAACAATTATATTTGATTAAACGAATATTATGAACAATTCGGAATTCTCTGTTTCAGATGTTCCACCACCTATTACTTCTATTAACAACAGTATCGCTAGTGTCAAGCCACGGCAGACTGCTACATCCTCCGTCCAGAGCGTCGCTGTGGAGGTACGACCCACGAGCGAAGCCGAATTATGATGATTCCGGTCTTAATTGTGGAGGAGTAACTAGGCAGCACGTCCGCAATGGTGGAAAGTAAGTCTTTATGGATATCCTGGTGTACATGGACGTAAGAATAGGTTGGATGGTTCGTACCCAGAATAGAGCTTGAGCCCATCCTGGCACTTTTACTAAAATTGTAATTGTATGTAAAATTTTAAAAAAATCTGGAAAATATTTGAAGATACGCCCATGCTTGCGTCTTTTCTATATGAATTGTTGCTTAAGATGAAAATGTAAAGATTTTTAAAGAAAAATTTAAAGATTTTTATTACCATAATAGACTTATATATTAGTATTTTATAATATATTCTTAAAAGAAAGATAACATAATTTGCATATATCTGAAAGCGGAATACTAGTAATACCTACATTTAATAAATAAATGATCCACATCCTATATAGAAAGTTGTTTTTAGTCTTGATAAGCTAATTTCGTGACTATATTGTGTGATGTTTTATTCATCAAGTATAAAAGATAATATATTCTTTATTTATTTTACTACCAAAATTAAAAAAAAATGTTTAATTGACAAACGTCATTTAAATTTCAAAGATTGAAAATATTAATAAAATAAAATTTCCAATCTTGATATAGATAAAAGTTGTTTTATACTTACATTGATATTGAAATAACACAGGTGTGGTATATGCGGAGATCCATACGACATGAGGCCGCCTAGACCCTCACGAGCTTGGAGGCACATACGGCCAAGGCATCATCGTCGCACGTTACCAATCCGAAGAGTCTTTTGATGTGACAGTCGATATAACCGCATTTCATCAAGGCTACTGGATCTTTAAAATTTGTCCAGACCGTAAATCTACGTCTCAATCATGTTTTGACAAATTTCCTGTAAGAATGGAGAAAGGAGGTCTTAAGTTTTTTCCTCCTAAAGGAGGGAAGTATACTATAAAGTATCGGTTACCTAAAGGCCTGCATTGTGAACATTGTGTTCTCCAGTGGAGGTACATCGCAGGTAACAATTGGGGTGTCTGCAAAAATGGGTACTTCGGGAATGGGCTGTGGCGATCAGGAAACTTTTGGTGGCCTGTTCAGATATATCTATAAGTTCACCTAATTATATACAAGGTGGTAAAAACGCCGATTAATTTAGCGTATACTGGAGATGTTGATCAAGGTAAGGATACATAGAAATAAGAAGCGTCAAGATTAATCTAAATTAATATATAAATATGTTTCCTGGTATAAGGCTCTCTACGTGTTATTCTAAAATCTAAACGAATGACCGGCTTGGCCTGCAGTAATTGAAGCACACAATTACTTTTGTAAATCTGATTTACTGTCGTGTTCTCACAACGCCAAAGATATCATTTTAAAGACGATATCTAAGTATACAATGAAAACTAAAGTTTTAGAATATTCATAAAATTTTGTAGCAAGTAGCGACTATTAGTTCTAATTAACTATTAGACTTTTTTCCTTTTTAATTTTAGGCAATCGGGCTCTTTGTTTATTAGAATCGGTTAAAAATTTTATTATATATAGATATAGATTACATATTATAGTTAATATTAGCCCATAGAACTCATCTACATACAAGAATTAAACACCTTGGTTTACTTGCAACTGCTCTTTAGGTTGATACTTAGATAACAAATTTTGGACACTATAAATGACAAATCTATATATCGAATAACTTATGTGAGGCCAGTCGTGGCGCAGCGGCACAAAGCGTGACTGTAAAACCGACTGGTTGTGGGTTCGATCCTCACTCGAGGAGATGAAATATTTACTTAAATTTATATTTCCATTTCTTCGCTCTGGTGTCGAGGCAAAGCGCGGCGTTGAGCTCTGCCACTCAACACGCAATGCCTCCAGAATTCGACAGAAAGTGGGGAACGGAGTGTTTTAACACTAGGTTCTGTCTGCCTACCCTGCAGTGTGCAGGATACAGCGTGAAGCTGAAAAAAAAAGAATAACTTATGTACACAAATATATAATATTCTATTTAGAATTAATGTTTAAGTATTGAGGTGTTTTAATGATATGAAAAACCATTGATGACCAAAGATTACTTTTACTATAGTGAAGCATAAATAAAATTTTATATGATTCTTGGTATTTCAATTTCTAAGTGCAATAGAAAAATATATTAGTGGTAAAAAAATGTAAAAGCCTTCATATAAATATTAGATGACAGTAGTAGATTCGAATCCTGACGTGGACAAATCTTCTCGTAAATTAAATAGAATGTCAATAGGTATGTGTAAATTTTATCATCATACATTCATATTCTCTCATTTTAAGAGCTGACTCACTTGGGTGACTATGTTTTTCTAGAAAGCTCCTATTACTAATATTGTTATACACTCATTATAAATTTACTTTCTCCTGCAAAGTAGGTAATTTTGCTTATATATGTTTTCCAATTATTAAGACATTCAAAAAATAATAATAAAACTTCAATTATTTTTTCCTTTAAAATATCTACTAATAAAAAAATAATTATTTATTGTATTAGCTTTTTTTAATAATGCTTTTTCTAATATTATTATTCTGTTTTTAGTTCTATCATTAAATTCGGAAATTTCGGAGCTATATATATGAAATCTATATTTTTAAAGTTGCCGTAGTGGCACGGGAGCCCAAGCGTCCGACAGTAAACGCTACGGTTGTCGGTTCGATTACCATTCAGAGGAATGAAATATTTAATATTTTCATTTCTTCGCTCCGATAACAAGGTAAAAGCACGGCGTCAAGTTCCGCAACACAATGCACAATGCCTCCAGAACTTGGCGGAAAAGTCTTTAATAGAAACGGAGTGTCTTAACACTAAGCTGCCTCTGCCTACCCTACTATATACGAGATACAGTGTGAAGTTAAACTAGAATATGATATTTCGCAGTCGTAGTAATCAAAAAGAAAAAATGTAATATTGTGTTAAACAAAAATATATTACTTTCGTTTCACCGAAAGACTACTTTACCAAGAAACATTATCATGCATTTCAATCATGATCTAAAACTAACGATCTAACAACTATGTTACAAATGGCTGTGTTTATTTAGATAAGAATATTTTTAAGGGACGCTTAGAAATGTGGAATTACTAGTATTTGAGGCCAGTCGTGGTGCAGCGGCACACTTGACTGTTAACGCGACAGACTGTGGGTTTGATTCAGATTTCTCAGTCTGGTAACGAGGCAAACCGCGGCGTTGAGTAGCCACTCAATACGCAGTTCTTCCAAAATTTGGAGGAAAGTGGGAAACTGAGTGTCTTAACGCTAAGTCCCCAGGTTCCCTCTGCTTACTCTGCTAGGTGCGGGATACAGCGTACCGTAAACCATAAATTATCTGTCATAAACGTAGCGTAAACCATAAGTTATCTGTCATATTTTGTTATCAGAAAATGAAAAATTATAATTATACATTAGTACAGTAAAAACTCAAAAAAATATTTACTCCACTCAGAGATGTCAATTAGTGTTTAATCGACGTTAATTTGGCTAAAATTCGTCATTAAAACGAATGACAAATGTTGAGAAAGTTTTTGTTTCATAATACGTTTCTATGTTCTTCATACTTAAGGTTATAAACATATTGAAATGTCATATACAATTTCTAATTCTAATAAATTGTGAAGTAAACAAAATTTCTCATTTTAATAATTTAAAAAAGTTATATCACAAAGAATCTACGACGGTGTACATTTACATATTTTATATGGCCAAGGCGGCTAATAGAGTGCAGGTGCAGGTTCTTATCCTGCTTCATTATTTTCATTTTGAATGTCAAAATCAATCCAATTCAAAACACGACTTCGACAAATAAATAAAAGGCTATATTAAAGCGTGGCTCAGAAGGCATGCTGACAAGAACCAGTAAAAAATATAAAATGATTATTTTCTTTTTAAATAACAAATGAACACATTAGCCTTTTAAACAAGAAAGTGTAAAAAAACGTTTTCTTTTCTACTTATTTTTTTTACAATATACAAAAAAAAACCAAAACAGTAATATTCTTTTTTTTGCCTTTTGTATGGAGTTCGTCAATATTTAAATTAACTTTTGTATTTTCCAGAACTTTTGGACTTCCTTCGAAAAATTACCAAAAAGGGTAGCGTACCCAAGAAACATTCTGGTATGACTAATAAACATAAAAAGAAAAAGAAAAACAGTAGAAAGCCAAGGGATAGGCAGAATAAACACTCAAAAAGGAAAAAGGTTAGTATTTTAAAAAGATTTTTATTGGGTGAAGTATTGTATAATGTACAACGTGAACATACAGTACGGCCGATGAGTTTTGGAGTTAGGCTTTTTGAACTTTTGCGCATTGTTCGTTTGGGAATAAAATAATTAAGTAAGAAAAAAACCCTTAAGCCAAATTTGCGCAGCCATATTGTACAGGATATAGTATACAGGAACCTTTAGTGCGGCCACGACTTGTCGACCGCACTGTACAATTAACAGAATATGTCCAAGACATATTCTGTTATTTTTTCCCAGAAGGAATACTTTATTTAAATTATTTTTAATATATAAAAATTATAATTAATATTTCTTACTATTTTTAATAATATGAAATATTAGTTTAATTACTGATTTTGCAAGATATAAAACAGCGAGTTTTTTTTTAATTTTTCGCTAAAAATGCAGATTTAAATCCTAATTTCCTAATTACCTTGTAACATATGTAATTTATTTGCATATCTTTTTTCTTTTTTCAGTTCCCTTTCTGGAGATGAATATAGTGAAATAATTTTAAATAAGGATAAAATATTTAAGTAGTAATAATTTAATACAAAATAAAGAACGACTTGTTTCATTTATTTATTATCTTTATTTACATAATCGTGATATCTAACCATTGCTGTGTTTAAAAAGTACAGTCACGAGTCAATAATAGTATTTATGTTAAAAAGCAACTTTACTTTGAAGATATTACATATCGAATGGCGTTACTAAACACCGCGCATCGTCTAGCAAAGCAGAAAAATTAAAACATTTAAGTATAGTCATTTCACCGTGTGGAAATCGAACCGACAACCATCACGTTAACTGCTACTCGCTTGTGCCCCTGCACCACGACGGCCTCGTTAGTTAATATAATTTGTCAAATATCTAATAAGAAATAAATTCAAATGTTTAGAACTAAATAAAACGCATTATCTGCAGTGCTTATTGACGATGACTGTACTTTTACCAAAACGTGTTTAAATTACATTAAATTAGGTATGGCTCTATTAAAATACATGTTATCGAAGAGAAACTCGACCCCATAACAGACAAATTAAATAATAAATATAATATCTTAATTTAAATATATACAAATCTTTATTATATATAAATAGATAAATACAACCAAGCTTTGCAAGCAAAGCCTCGAGAACGCGGCAACACTGACGCATTGAATGCTTAAAAGCTTACATACATACGGACATATAACATTGTAATATAGTAATATCTAGTTGATATTTGTAAAACTGTACGCCACAAAAAGTTTTTTCTTTTTTTTAAGAATATATCATAGAATATAGACGTAATGATAAAAGCAAAGAAAAGCACTAAGCATTTAAAAAAGAACTTTAAGAAACCAGATTTAAAAATTAAAAGTACTTATATAGTCTTAACTTTTTGTATATATTTTAATAATATATAAGTTTTTTTTTAGCCACAGACAAACTCTACAGAAATATTTCAACCCATTATATTAAAACTCGCTGCTTCACCTTTTAAAAATAATTAAAAAACAAAACAAATAAATTAAAATTTGGGTTTATATTTTATTTAATAAGCAATATACGTACATACATAACATATGATTTTATACCTACATAGAACTCAGAATTTCATACATAAATAAATTGAATAACAAGAAAAAAAACGAATCCACGTTAAAAATTATTACAAACATCAAAAATATATTACCATTTAAAAGTTAACAAACACCTCATAAGCATGAACACAGCCAACTAATTTTTATTTTATCTACATAATATGTCTAATCACAACTACTTTATTTATCGTCTAAGTGCAGTGCGGTCGACGAGTCGGGGACACCTAAAATTCGATTTTCCGAAATCGAGCGCATTAGTTACTCCAGAAACAAATGATCAAATATTGATAAAATCCTATAACAATTCTGCCCAGTCATCTACACCTAACTTCAAAGCGGCCACAACTCGTTGACCGCACTTTGGCATAAACATATATTAAATGTATGATAAAACCTCTTTTGAATAATTATTTTTTTACACCTCAAATTATATTTTTTATTCAACAATGAATTTCATCGATATTTCGGTAGCCCTAGGTAGTTTTGTAAAATATCAATATTACTTTAAAAGTATTCATAATATCATATTTAAAAATAATTTTGAAAAAAAAAAAAAAAATTTGAACATGGTGACATTAAAGACAAAATTATAAAGATCTTAATTTCATTTCAATATATGTAGGTAGTTCTACCAGTTTGATAAAGATTTTAAACAACTATAAACATTCCAAGACGTTTATTTTCAATACAACCGCAGCAAGAACAAATATCTATATATACACAATATCATATTTTAAAGATTTTTTTTATCACATTATAATAAAATTTTTAAACATTGTGCCAATAACATATTTACAAACTACTAACATTCGTAAATATTATTTTTTATAGGTATATACAAAAACTTTTGTAATCTGTATTTGAACTTGATATCATTGAGAATATATGGACATGCCCTGTCTTTTATTATAATGTATACTCTGTGAAATAGAAATAGTTTTTATATATCTAATAAGATTTTATTTGAACCCAAAACCATCGGGTACGATTTGTAGTAAAAAGTAATAGACCAATATTCCAAAATTATAAATTTCATATGAATTTATTAAAAGCATGTCCACATTAAGTACATAACAAAATTTAAATATAAAAAAAAAATAACAAATTTCAAAGTAAAAAAGACATTTTCGAACATTTGACAAAATTAAGGCAACCATGGCTTAAAATAATACAAACTAATTTGCTATGAAGAAATTACATCCATCTTTATATATCATACTAGTGTTTGCCCGCAGCGTCGCCCGTTTGGATACACCAATGTAATATGCATGTACACGTTAAGTTTCCTCTTGAATCATTCTCTCTATTAGTTAAAACTGCATTAAAATCTATTGTATTAAAAGATGTACGCGTACGTCGCCGGAAAGCCATTTTATTTTATATGAAGTAAGAACAAGATTTTTTTTGGAATAAAGAAAAGTTCGTTGAGGCCGGTCGTGGCGCAGCGGCACGAGGTGTGACTGCAAAACCGACTGGTTGTGGGTTCGATCCCCACTCGAGGAGATGAAATATTTACTTAAATTTATATTTCCATTTCTTCGCTCTGGTGTCGAGGTTAAGCGCGGCGTTGAGTTCTGCCACTCAACACGCAGTGCCTCCAGAATTCGGCAGAAAGTGGGGAACAGAGTGTCTTAACACTAGGTTCCCTCTGCCTACCCTGCTGTGTGCGGGATACAGCGTGAAGCTAATTTATTTATTTATTTTAAAAGTTCGTAGTTGTAAGCAAACTGATACACATTTATTAGTAAATGTCGATACTAGTCATGAATCGACATCGAATCTAATTTTATCTATCGAATCTATTTGAAAATTACATTTAAATAAATAAAAATCATTATTATACAAAAAAACTGTTATAAAATCTATATTATATCTTTGGACATAACAGCTGTTGAAATGCAATTAAAAAAAATCCGAAACAAAATCTACTACAGATAATTTACAAAGGAAAAAACCTATTAATAATATAATTAAAAAAAGACAAAATATTGCAAAACAAATCAACTCAAAGTAACTAACAATCTACATACATTTTCACAATTAGCTTCAGGCTAGGACAAGATTCTATTTTATCCTAGATATATAATCCTCTCTTTCTATATATTTTAATTCATGTTTTCGAATTTCAAATTCTGTTGTCTCCATGTTTTGAATTGAATATATGAAAAAAAAGGAACAAAATAAATTTCAAGTTTGAAAAGAACAAAACATATAAAAAAAAACATAGAGAATCGCGTTCAAAAATCAAAAACATGAATTTAACAAATAAAACAAATTGGATATTGAAATCCTACATATTGAGTTCTAAATTCAGCCATCTCTTTCTATCCCACATTTATGTATATATAGCCATCTCTCTCTAATCAAGTTCTATCCGCATGGAGGGCGCTAGTGTACCGCATTGGATTTTAGACTCCTTCAATTTACCCAACGCCAGTTTCAAGTCCTCCATTGTGATTGGTCGGACCGCGTCTACGAATTCTTCTTCTGAATCCGACGCGTTTGTCTTGTTTGTCTGAAAAATGTAAAATAATTGAAAAAAATACATAGAATGGCAGGTGCTAGCGCAAATGTCATGGTGAGGTACGTGGCCTTTGATCACAGTGTCAGAGATATCCAGTACCTATCGAGACGTCACAAAATAAGCTTGACGATTCCCGGACGGCATGTGTTAAGAGATTGATGACAGTGGACGCTCCGTTCTTTCTGACTACTTCGCTGGGGATACAGAGTGATGCTAAGTTAAGTTTGTTACAAATCCATCATTCAATCCATTTGTACAAAATATTTAATCCGCCATTTTGTCGCGGCAACCATTTTGAAATGAAAACAATAAATTGACAACAACTCAATTTTGCAGTATGAAATTTGATTATATATATAGCACACCTGTTCATTCTCTCGTGCGTGCTCCTCGCGAGCGATCTCCTCGCGCGCCAGGTCGCGCACCCTGTACACGGCCGCTTGACGACACAGCTCGTGTAGGTCAGAACCGGAAAAGCCTTCTGTTGCGTTTGCTAATCTTTTGTAGTCAATCTGTTAAAATTAAAAAGTTATATAGGTGTATTTAAATAACAAGAAATTTTAATTAATAATGTTTTTTGTATGTTAACATATTGACCCTGCTATCTATATATATAAAAGGACTTGTGCTGACTGACTGAGGTAAGACGCGCGCACGCGTTTATTTTCATATTCTGGACATCCACTAAGAAGGGAATTTGAAAACTTTTAACCCTAAAGGGATGAAATAGGGGTTGAAAGTTTGTATGGAAAAAAATTTTTAACTGTACCGATTTTTATAAAATTTGAAATTCAGACTCTTAAAAATATTTCATTGAACACGTGTTTCATGGTTTTTAAGAATTCACCCCCTAAAGGTTCAAATAAGGGGTTGAAAGTTTATATAGAAAAATTTTCTTTAAATTGCCACCGATTTTTATAAAAATTCAGACTTCAGAATTCAGACTGTTAAAAATATTTTATTGAACACGTGTTTCGTGGTTTTTTTTGGATTCGCTCCTAATAAGCGGGCGAAGCCGCGCGCGCCCTCTAGTTTTGTTTTACAGATATAGGAAGAGTGTTAAGGGTGTGTGTGTGTGTGTGTATGCACTCACGTCGTCGGCGGTGGGCTCGTGGCGCAGGATGAGCTGCAGGATGCGCTCGCGCTGCGCGTCGCTGGGCATGGGCACGTGGAACGTGGCCGGCATGCGGCGCTGGATCGCCTTGTCCAGGTCCTGCGGCCGGTTGGTCGCACCTAAACACACACGGCCTCTTACAATTGTGTTATATAATCTTGACAAAAAAAAATGAAAAAATGTGCCAAATCCTGAGCAGAATGCGTGTTTTAGATACCTAGGGGACGTCCGTCCACGCAACACCACTAACCCACACTCCGCTAGCCTCATCACAACACCAAAGTATAGTCGAGCGCGACGCCAAGTACGAGTTACTACATCAATTTGTGTTAATATAAGACACGAAATATATGCACGAATATTATGCACACGACTGTACATACGCGAGTTTGACTCACGTTTGTTGTTCACAATCCTTAAAGTATTTGTCGATCTATATTTAGGATGAACTTAATTTATAAACGCGTACACCACAGTGGCAGATCACTACACTCTCTTATAAATACACACCCATAATGATAACAGTGCAGGTGGGCTCGGTGATGAGTCCGTCCCACAGCGACATGAACTGCGTCTTCATCATGGCGGTCGCCTCGTGGTCGTGCTGCGTGCGCGTGCGCAGGAACGACTCTATCTCATCTGTTTAGTAGCGTAAATAAAAGTAATTATTGTCATTTTAAGTGAACACAATCAAAAGTTAATAGTTTTTACGATGTAAAACCTGTGTAATATTTCTAGTGGACTTAAAATCTCGAAAATTGACAATACAACAGCCAACTAACGATATAAATTATGTTAAAATGGGCACTCACAAATTCAACTAAAAATGTTGTTTGTAGTCATGTAATTTTATTAGTTTTTTTTATACTTATAATGAAGATATTCACTAACTTAGTGATGATACAACAGAAAATTATTTTACTCTCATCATTTTCACTTTTATATTCTGTCTTGTCTTGCTACCCGCAATGTCTCTTAACACTATTCTCCTTCTATCTGCCCCGCTATATGCGGGATAGAGCGTGAAAAAACTTACACTTACCAATAAAAACAATACACGGTTGTAATTTGACGGCCAAACTGAAGACCGCCGCCGCTAATTTCTGCGTTTCTCCATACCACTTGTCAGTGAGGAGGGAAACATCGAGATTTATAAAACTCATGTTCGCTTCCTTTGCCGTCGCTTTGGCTATCAGCGTTTTGCCACAGCCTGAAAAAATAATTGAATTTATGTGAATAATATTATTCTAGTCTATACTAATATTATGGAACTGAAGAATTTGTTTAGTAAATCGCACCAATCTCTAGAAGTGCTTGTTGAAATTAATTGTTTTTGTGTTGATTAGTCCATTTATCCAGGAAGGCTTTACTACTATATAACAATGCCTCCAGAATTCGGCAGAAAGTGGGGAACGGAGTGTCTTAACACTAGGTTCCCTCTGCCTATCCTGCTGTGTGCGGGATACATCATAAAGCTGATATATTGCATTTCCATTTATCGAGGAAGCCCATATTACATTACATTAATAGATTCGATGTAACCCACCGCACCTGATTGGATCATACAGAATAATAAAACGGAATATTTTAGCACTAGGTTCCCTATGCATACCCTGTTATAAGGGGGATACAGCGTGAAGCTAAAAAAATACATTTATTTTATACCTGGTGGCCCATGCAGCAGTACTCCTTTGGGCGGCTGTGTGAGACGACTGTCCGCGAACAACTCTCGTTTCTGTATCGGCAGGATGACTGTCTCTCTCAACTCCTTGATAAGATGATCTAGACCTGCGATGTCTTTCCAGTTTACCTGGAAAATTCAATTTAAATGTTTTATAATTTTTTACTTCTCCACTATTCTTGTGCTACTGCGTGTGACTGTAAACGTGATGGTTTTGAGTTCGATTCCCACTCGAGGGAATGACGTATTAACTAATTAGTAATAAGTAGTAGTAGTAACAAGGCAAAGCGCGGCGTTGAGATCTTGTCACGGACTGTCTGGAGAATTCAACGTAAAGTAAAGAACGAAGTTGTTTAACACTAGGTTCCCCCTGTCTACTTATAGCAAGCTATATACGTGGGATACAACATAAGGGGCCGTTCAAGTATTACATAGGCAGTTTTTTTGCAATTATTGAGCCGCAACTAGCAAGGTAGGCAAAGGGAACCTAGTGTTCACTACGTTCCTAATTTTTAGACAAATTCTGGAGGCATTGCGGGTTGAGTGGCGGGACTCTACGCCGCGTTAGACCTCGACACCAGAGCGAAGAAATGAAAATAATAAATATTTCATTTTCCCGAGTGGGAATCGAATCCACAACTTGTCGTGTCGCAGTCACACTTTGTGCTTCTGCGCCATGACTGGCCTCAAAGATTTGCTAAAATAAAAAAGTATTTCTTTAGAAATATTTACGTTCTAACGCGATGAACTCAACACCTTCGAACGTGCGGTCAAGGCTAGTTAAAAGTACAACATAAGAATTTTCTATAAACCGAACACGTCCAATATAATAGTAGTAATGTGAACTATATAATATTTAGAGGCCGTCGTGGCGCGCAGTTGACTATAAAAGCGGCGGTTTTGGTTCAATTCCCAACTAGGGGCAATGAATTATTTTCATCGTCGGTCTATCAAGACCTTTATCTCAGGAACGCTTGGAGATATCGAGTTGAAATTCAAATCATATACTCAGATATATGGCTCCATGATTTGCTGATAAAAACATATTTCTATAATTACTAAAAGATATGACCTTTATATCGAAAGATGTCGACACTATAAAGGGAATCAAAATTCATAGGGTACTTCCATTAGAGAATTATGAAATTGGTAACTAGCATCTACGGGTACCACTAATAGTTCAGGAAAAAATCTGAAAACATTTGTGGTTTAGTCCTAAAAAATAATAGCCTTGGTATTAAAGCCGCTAGTTCAAGTGAGGTATCAGATTAAAGGACTCTGTCCAAGCGAAGCTCGAGACTTCCAATTTTTGTAGGGCAAACCCGACTCGCGCTTGTCCTGTTTTTTCTTTAATATCCTTGTGGCGATTTTAGGAAGTGTTTGACTTCACATTGTAAAACCTGCAATTATCACATTTCCAGCCAGTTGGCCAGTCGTGGTGCAGTGGCACAAGGTGTGTGTGACTGTAAAACCGACTGGTTGTGGGTTCGATCCCCACTCAAGGAGATGAAATATTTACTTAAAATTATATTTCCATTTTTTCGCTCTGGTGTCGAGGTTAAACGCGGCGTTGAGTTCTGCCACTCAACACGCAATGCCTCCAGAATTCGGCAGACAGTGGGAAACGGAGTGTCTTAACACTAAGTTTCCTCTGCCTACCCTGCTGTGTGCGGGATACAGCGTGAAGCTGATTTATTTATTTATTTTATCACATTTTTACATAAATCAGCATGTTCATTCCCCAGGTTATTGGGTTGCTTTTTACTAAAAAAGGAACCTAATAGTTATATACAGCAATAAACCTAGTGGAGGTAAATCGTTTCAAAAGTTTATGCTCCCATTAGGACAAAATAATTGAAATTACACAGCGGAACATACTGCGTAATTATGTTAAATACATCTTCCCGCACTTCTTAGAAGAAAGAGCAAGAAAAAAACATCAAGCGACACCACAACGAACGGTGTTTTTTTGTCAATTTACATAAAATTATCATACACAAAACTATTTACTGTTAATAATATGCAATCTTCAGTTATTTATATATCATTATTCTTTTTATTTTGTATGAAAGCAAGTGAAAACTTTGATAAAAAAGTTACCTATTTGAGCGCTTACCACGTCACTGAGTGAGCATTTTTGTTTTTAGGAAAAATATGTAATTTTTTTCTTATGGGTTAAAACTGCTGTTGACCTGGAATGGTCTTTACAACGTTAATGGGCGGGGAGGGGCGAGGATAGCTCGCCCCTTATGAAGTACCAATGAGTGCTCGAAGAGGGAGGGACCAACCGCATCGAGATTCCCCAAAAGGGTTTTCAACGGTTGCTCTCCGTGGCGCCGAAACGCGGAGATGCTGTATGACTATATGATCCGGCGGAAAAAAGCTGACGACATTTCCTTCTCCACTTCCTAGATTTTAAAGATACCACGCAATTTGCAAAATAAAACGAGTTATCAAGCCCAAGGCCGCGACAAAAAAGAAATCAGAAAATCCCGTATCCCGCACACAGCAGGGTAGGCAGAGAGAACCTAGTGTCAAGACACTCCGTTCCCCACTTTCTGCCGAATTCTGGAGGCATTGCGTGTTGAGGGGCAGAACTCAACGTCGCGCTTTGCCTCGACACCAGAGCGAAGAAATGAAATTATAAATTTACTGCGCGCCACGACTGACTTCAAAAATGAAAATTTTATAAAAATAAGCAATCGCCTCGAATGAAGACTGTATCCACTACCAATGCGTATTTATATACATAATACATAATCAGACACTGAGCCACAGACACGGCGATCTCAAATTATGTGCATGTTCTAAAAAAAATTTAAATAGCTAGATATTGGCCAAACGTAAGTACCTATATGTTATATAAAAATTGGCTTCCTCCCAATAACCAAAGATGTACCTTATATTAAAGACAAAGAAATCAATAAGCAGGTGCTTTGAGACTTGAAGGTTATCTGGATAGTTTTGTATAAGCATAATATGATGCTATATTCTTAAAATGTGTGTAACAATAGATAATAAAAACAATGACAGTGGATTACTAGAGTAGAAATCTTGGATTGTGGATATAATATCCGTATTTAAAGTTATTTGTAAACAAAAAACAGAAAATATGAGTGTGATATAGTTGACAAGTTGTGGTCACCCTAAAGTTAGGCTTTCTGAATCTTTGCAAATTGTTCACAGAAGAAAATAATAAAAAGAAACAAAAATTAAATTAAGCTAAAACCAAATCATGAGCTCTACTCTTTGACCATATTTATCACATCAAATATCAATATAAATATAATTATTTATAAATATTATAATATATTTTGTCATATTTATGGATGGTATGCTTGTAGGCCACTACTCTATAGATATAGACTGAATTTGTCTTTTATTTTTTTCTAAAATGTCACTATGAACTTACAACACACTAGATTCATTTTAATTGCATCAAAATAACATAGACATTGAAATGGAATAAATATATATACCCTTTATATTTTATCAGTGTATAGCATTAATTAGCCACAAAGTAAACTTACACTTAAAATATTTTTTAATTATCGTTTGCAAAGAAATTTTATATTTAGTGTTTGAAGAGATAAGAAAAATAAAACTAATTCATATGCATGGTTGGACATCAAACTCATTACAATTGAATTTAAAGACACACACTGACCCACTGACTTGTGGTGCACAATAACCTGATAACATTAAGTAATCATATAGAAATTTACATAAATAGTATTTAAACCGCTTATGTAACAGATATTTAGAAACATTTCTTAAATTGATACAATTTTTGATAGTATTGTAGTTTTTATGTCTTACATGTAATATACTAATTAGCCTGGAAGTATATTGATACTTACAATAATATATTACAATTTTTAAAATTAGCATTGGCAAATTTTAAAAATTGTAATATGATTGAATAGAGATTTTTTGACAATTTTCTTATTTACCTTTATAATATAGAATGGTAGACAGAGAGATCCTAATAGGTTTCACTTCATTTTTTACTTTAAACTGAAGTTCAAGGCATTGTATTTTGATTTAAAGAAATAACATAACTTTTTTATCCTCTCAGAGTGGAGAAATAAAGAAAATAAATAGAGCCCACAATCATAATGTATAGTCATATCTTACATGAGTTTCACCACTCAACATGCAATGCCTCCAGAATTTGAGAGTAAATGGGGAATGGATTGTCTTCACACTAGGTGCACGTCAGGTGTGAGTGTCTTAACAGTTACTCTGCTGTTTTCAGGATATAGTATAACGCTAAAAAATCCTATTCGACTGTACCATAATAACCTCACATGAATAAATAAATGGACTCACATTTATCTCTTCAGGCACTACCAGCTGTGATGCTATAATCATTTCATGATCTGTCAATTTGTCCAATGCCAGTGCATGCTTCCCGCTAAGGCCCGCTCTGCAAGATATCCTTAACACATGCAAATTCTATACAGTTGCAGTATTCAATACATATATATTGTAAAGAAAATATATATAAGTAATAAATAAATATCATAATATGTTTTAGGCTCATCAATAATGTTTGAATTATAATATATTAAGACAAAATATCACTTTTTAGATTATAAAATTAGGCTAATGTATACAAAAAAAAAAAAATAATTAATTTCTATGCAACAAACGTATTTGGTATTTATATA
Organism: Heliconius himera; assembly: GCA_021202915.1. Taxonomy (NCBI): domain Eukaryota; kingdom Metazoa; phylum Arthropoda; class Insecta; order Lepidoptera; family Nymphalidae; genus Heliconius; species Heliconius himera. The sequence goes on from JAJHJA010000610.1 coordinate 79,526, forward strand.
TTAAAGATAAACTCAATAACGATTTCAATTTTAGATTAATAATGTAAAAATCTTATTTAATATTAGATATGTGGTAACCTGATGCATTTGGTTGTAAGTCAAAAATCAATACTCACTTGCGTAACTGTTCCCGCGCTCTCTCTTCGGCCTTTTTCCTACTCTTGGATGTAGGGTCTATTTGATTTACTAGCCATTTTATTGAGAAATAAGTTACTGCGGATACAAAAGCAACTCGAATTGCCATTTGGAATACATCGTTTCTCGTAAATGCCGAACCTTCCACCATCATGCCTCACCTCTATATAAAAGATTTACAAAAGAAAAACACTACCGAAGTAGTAAGTTAAACGTGCTCTTAACTTTCTCCTACGATTCAGTAAAATAAAATGAATTGCATTGACCACTGTGTGAATTTCAAATCAAAGACAATGTTTTTTTTTTAGTTTTAGTGTTGTTATTGTAATATAAAACATTAAAAGGCTTAAAGCTTAAAAAAAATAAAAAAAAATAAAATTAGCTCAACTCACAAAAATAAATTAAAGAAACGCCAGAGATATAACATTTTATGATAATATTATTTTGGAGACCACTGCCACAATTTACACCTACAGATTACACAAAACCTAACTTTACACATTTTTTTAAATAATTAACGTTATTATGTAAATTTTTACATGTTATTTGACTATACCTGCAAAAGATTTTTTTTTATAAATTTATAATTTTTCTATATACTGGTAATCAATAATATAACTCTATTGAATAAAACGATGTTCCTCGCTAGTCGCTGGTAATTTATTACATATATGTCATTCTTAACCTGTCATTGTCATGTGTTTCAATAACATAAACCTAACCTTAAACACCCATAAGAAAAACATTATCAAATAACAGAACACAACAATATTTTCTGTTTTAGTATAAACTTTATTTAAAATGAAAAAGATAAAAAAACCCAATAGACCACAATTTGTAAATACTCGTAAACTTCTTCGTAAAGAAAAAAGAAAGCAAAAGAAGGTTCATCGGCAAGAACATTATTTAAAAAAGAAGACCGAAATAAATGATTCTAAAAGTAGCCCAGGCAGATTTGTAAAAAGGCCAATAGAAAATGACGAAACACAGAATGCAGCTAAGGTGAATATTAATTTTTAATGTGAAATATTTTTGTAGTTAATAAGTAATATTTTACTTTTTAATAAAAAAAATAAAATGATGTTGCTATTTTATAATAATGTTGAATTCGTCAGAGGACGACTGTGGCTTCAATTCCCACTCACAGTTATTTTCATTTTCTCTTGATAGGAAAATAAATTGCAGCATTGATTTCTCAATGCTTGAACGTGGTTTTTCCTCACAAGCTTATCTTTAATTGCTCAATTTTGAATTCAATGAGAAGCTAAAAAACCCCTTATATTATCTCTTTATTTATAGAAAATTCAACCACAAACTTCAGTTCATGACATATTAGTGAGGCAAAGACAAAAAGAAATAAAAGAAGCCGAAAAACTTAAATCTCAAATGGACCAACAAAGGAAACAAATGTTTGTTAAAGCTAATGAAGATGAGGACAAAATGATTAAGAAACTAGAGAAACAATTGGGATTAAACAAATCAAAAAATAAGAACAACTATTTTGCTGATGATGGCCTTGATTGTATCCTTTTATTTATTAACTGTGTAATAAATTGAAGAATTGTAGTGTAGTAGGACAGTATCTGACTTTAAAATTCCAAATGGAATTTTGGTGGGTTTGATTCTCATTTTTGAGGATTAGTTATTATTGTAAATTATATAGCATTACTGTTTAAAGACTTCAATCTTGTAACATACAGAAAATGTATGAATAAGAAATTGTGTTTTATCATTATAGACCAACTTGTATTTAAGGTCATTGTGGTGCAATGGTTCAAAATCTTACTGTGAGATAATGATTGTGAGTTCCAGTCTCACATAGGAGAATGATTTTCTTGCTCTGGTGAGACAAAGTTTAAAAAGACAAGCATTAAGTTTGGCACTCAACACACAATCTCTCCAATCGGATAGGGAGCAGAAAATGGAGTATCTTGTTTTGTAGTAAATTAGGCATTAAGAAATATTATTTAGAATAAAAAATGTACATATTTCCTTAATGTGTTCTAATTAGATTTATTAGAAATTTGTGATAGAGCAACATCAGAGCAAATTGTAGCAGCGGAAAAACATTTAGCTGATGTTGAAAAAGATTCCGACTTTGAGGAGGACTTAGCAGCAGTTACTGGCAAGGAAATATCTAAAAAGAAAGGTAAAAAGAAAAAAGATACACAGAAAGACGAAAATTCTGACATTGATATGAAGAGTGATGATGAAATTATATCTGATAATAATGAAAGTAATGATTCTAATGAAGAATCTGAAGATAATGAAAATTTTAACGATGATGAAAGCAATGACGATGCTGAAAGCGATGATGATGATGACAAAGATTATAGTGAAGATGACGTAAAAGAAGAGGCAATAGAAAAATCTAAACCTAAATCTAAATTAAAATGTACTGAAAAAGTTATACCAGAAAGCGAATTAAACAAAGTGTTCAGTGATGATGAAATATCACATTTGTCTGGAGATGAGGACATGAGTAGTTTTTCCGATGATGATGGTGATATAGGTGAAGAAAATGATGATGCAAATATAGAAACTATCGAAAAACCAGATGTATGGGAAGACATTTATGGTAGAAAACGAGATAAAGATGGCAATATTATAAAGGTAATTGTGATTTATTTGTGATAGTGTACATATAATTTTATTATTTATAATATTTTATATTGTTATCATATACAACACAAATAACAATTTAAGATATAGTGAAGAAACTAGTTATAGCAGCTATTTATTTTGTTTTATTTGAATGATGTATAAAAATTTTTTTCATAATTATAATTTTAATTGAAACTATTGTATAATGCATTTGAATATGCCTGTCCTTCTATAAATATTAATAATTTCAGGAAGAAAAGGGCACATACATTCCACCACATTTGAGAAATAAAGATTCTACTTCAGATAAAGAACTTGTTCAACTTAAAAGGCAAATCAAAAGTAAGCAATTAAAATATGACATGAAAATTATTTTCAAAGAACAACTTAACAGAAAAATGGAGAACTACTAAGCTTTTTTTATATTCACGCTGTATTTCGCACATGCAGGGTAGCAGAGGGAACCTAGTGTTAAGACACTCTGTTCTCCATTAAGACATTCTTCTGTTCTCCAATTTCAACTGAATCTCGAGACATTTAGTGTGGAGTGACGGAGATCAACGCAGCACTTAGAAATAAAGTATAGAGGCCGTCGTAGCAAAGCGTATAACTAAACGCGACGTTTGTGGATTGGATTACCACTTGGGGGAATTAATTATTTTCATTTCTTCCTCTTCATTTCTTTCATTAACTTCCGCTTATGAGTGTGGGAATGTTCTTCCACTAGGATCCTTCTGTCTACCTTCCTATAAGTGGGATATAGTGTGTGGCTAATAAAATACATTACAGTATGCACTACCATTAATTTAGTTATTATAGATATTTTTATTATTTAAATTCCAGGTATTTTAAACAAGTTAGCAGGAACAAATTTACACTGGGCTTCAACATCTATAGAAAATTTATACTCAAATAACAGTAGGAATTCAGTCAACACAGCTCTGACTGAACTATGGGTTGAAGCAGCCGTTGGTCCCGCGATAACTCCGCAACGTATGTTGGTAGAACACGCAGCCTTGATATCCATTTTACATGCTAATATTGGCTCGGAAATAGGTGATTATATGCATATATTATTATTAAACTTATTTTTTTAGGTTGATGATGTACCTTGTGGCACTGTGTAAGTATTTTCGGGTCTTTACCTGTTGAGTGGCGTAACTCAACGCTGCACTCTTTCTTCCGGTGACAGAGCAAGGAAATGAAAATAATTCACTCCTCAAGTGGGACTCTCTGTCTGGGCTGTCGCATCGTCGCCGTTAATAATTAAAGTTTAAAACGAATTTAACCGTGGCCGCTCTAAAGTTAGGTTTTCTGTACTTTTCCACATTGAACACTCATCTACAGTTATCAAAATCAACCTATTATTCTATGTGCAATACACAAGCTATTAAAATAGATAATAATTACATATTTATTTATAAAGTTTAGTTCTTTTCTAATAATTGGATTTTAAATTTATTAATTACAGGTGCACATTTCCTAGAACATTTATCTAGAAAATTCGATGACATTATGCAAACATCACAACCAGTTGAAAATAAAACTATGGACAATTTGGTTTCTTGCTTAGCTTTATTGTATAGCTTTAAGGTAACATATAACTTACCTTTGACTTTTATGACAATTTTTTTCGTTATTTAGTTTTATTTTTATTGTTGTTTAAATATTAAAAAAATATTTCGAAGAAGAACATTTAATTTGAACATATTTAATACTAGCGGCCTGCTCGCGGCTTTGCCCGCTTGAATTACATAATTATTCATTTAAGAAATATATATATTACAAACAGCCTTAATTATTAATTAATTGATTTGGATAAGTACTCACGATATTATTTGTAAAATAACTTATATTAGCTCCTGTACAGTTTTTAAATTAGTAACATTATTAGTTAAATATATAATTGGTATACAGAATATACATAGAAAGCACGTTTTTAGGCATTTTTATATAATCTATAAAATAATCAACATTTTCGGGCAAGTTCAAGTCGTACTCATGCCCCGAGAGTTTTCGTACCAGTTTCATGAATGGAGATACACCAAAAGAATAACTAATTAAGTTGTCATTTTGTATCAAATTAAGTACAGATTAAAATTTGTACTTAATGGTTTTTTCTGTGACACAAATATAAATAAGTAGTCAATTTTTGAAGAATAATTTTGGAATTTTCCTTTATACGTGCCGTAAGTTTTAACTTCTTAACAAATTTCGAAATTGTATATCAACGGGAAGTACCCTGTAGTTATGATAGAAAATACGACAAAAAACAAAGCATAAACTCTCATATTTCATCGTCATTTGATTGCGATGATTTAGAAGATAGAATTTCGTGCTCTAAGGGAATATAGACTTGAACATTAAGGTATCTAACCTTTAACCGATCTTGTACAAAATAGTCTTGACAGACGGACAGACGGACAACTAACAAAGTTATCTTATAAGAATTTTGAGGTGTTACCCTAAAATACCCTTGGCACATACATACATGCAACATACAGGTGCAATAGTGCAATGTCGGTACGTGTCGCTTGTAAGTTATGAAATAATACTGCGGGACATTTTTATAAACAGTGTCAGAGCATTTTTTCTTGAGACACAATTTTTTAGAGGTTGCTACCAAAAGTGTTTTTTTTATACGTTTCTTAAAAAAATATTAATAACATAAACGAACGAACGGACTGAAGAATCTATTCAAAATATTTCTTTGAATATTAAGTCATTCTTTATCACTGTGTTAAATAATTACGAATTAAGCTAGACTGTTACGAAGGTAATCTTCACCAACAATTCAATTTAGTTTACTTTGTAGTTAGTACTATGAACAATTGTACTAAACCGTAACGTATCATGTGTAGTCAATAGATATCATTGCGTATGTTTCTTTTTTTTTTTCAAATATAAATATCTTTAAAACTTTAGGTACATTATTTTTTGATAGAGTGTAGCGGTAACCTTTCCAAACTATATTTTCTTTTATGCACAGCGTGATCTATTTAAGATCCCATCGCAATTAGTGATCGATTACGTGTATGAAAGAGAGTATCAAGATTCGTTAGTACCTACTATTTTTGTCAATAGATAGCTTTACTTGTATCGATTTTTTAATATCTCAAATATTAACTTCTTGAAAACTTAAATACTTATATCTTTTGATAGAGTGAAGCGATTACAATGAAATAAACACTAAAAGCTACTTTGATTTATTTGTAATTTTTATGTATAAAAGTTGCTTAAATTTATTGTGTACTTTTTACGTGATACGTGTTCACATAAACAGACAAACAGACAAAAATTCCAAAAATGTTGGAAATGGATTCTGTTAATTATCCTTTAACACCCTAGCAATTTTTTTTTAAATATTTTCAATGTACAGAAACGACTTTTCTACAGATTTATTATAAGTATAGATGAAAATTTGTCTTTTATTATCATTTAGCTGAATGTTAATATAAAAATCGTTCATTTACTAAATCAAAGTACCAAAAAACGTACTTCAAATTGTAAAACATACTTAATTAATTTACTTTACCTTTACAAACATTAAAAAAAATATTTCACATGCTTTAGCAATTCAGTAAACTAAAACTAACACACTAATTGACGAGCACTGTAGTGCCGATCGAGCCCTGGTTTGATACGGCTAGCAAACTTGCTGTCTTTAGCTAACGCGAAGCATGTGATATGCTCGCGTTAGCTGAAGGATCCGAAGGTGAAAGCCTCAAAAAGGAAGTATACCTGAGCCTTTAGGTACTTTAAGTGGCAAATTGCCAGACCAAGAAGAGGGCCTGGCAGTTAGTATGGACCTGGTGAAGACCTTCCATCGAGTGTGGCCCCTTGCAAAGCTTTCGTCTTTCGGGTTTCCCAAGAATTTATGCCAGTGGATCGCCAGCTTTCTCACTGGGCGCAGTATCAAGGTCGCTGTCGCCAGTTTTTGCTCGGAATACATGCCCGTGAACGCTGGCGTTCCCCAAGACGGTGTACTGTCCCCTACGCTGTTTTTCTGCTTATCAATGACATGTTAGTAGATAATAGCATTCATTGCTATGCAGACGATACCACAGCGGACGCCGTATACTCTGATCGTGCAGATCTTTCTCGGGAAACCACTGACCAGTGCCGAAATAAACTTGTATCTTCTGTTGAGGCTTCCCTCGGGAATATTTCCCTAGAAGACATAAGTTTACCAAGCGCATTAACCACTAAAAAAACCCCATTTGTCGTGTCGCCAGTTTCCCTTATAGCCGTTTTATTAATATTGGGCCTTAATGTTTCGAGTTAATGAATCACGATCATCTGGAAAGCAAGGCCAAGTTAGCCGCGAAGAAACTGGAGGTCATCGGCAGAGCCAGACGGTACTTCACGCCAAAACACAAGAGGCCGAACCTAGGCCCTATACACGCCAACGATTAGCTTGGCCCAGGTTCGGCCATTGTATATGGAGTACTGTTCTCATCTCTGGGCTGGTGCACCCTAGTATCAGCATCAACCATTTGATCGCATACAACATAAAGCCCTTGGAATCGTTGGGGAGGACCCAATGATTTGTGAATGACTTGATACTGGCTTTGCGTAGAAATATCTGATTGTAACTTTTCTGTTACCACAGTATATCACAAACTCAAATACCATCCACACCATCTGGATACGTGACACTCCATTACTGAGGCGTTATCTAGGAACTTCCTTAAACGCGCCACTGCCGTTATGTAAGAACTTCCTTCCACGCAACAAACACACCTGTAGCTTCTCTGATGTCACAGGAGGTCGTGGGCGGCGGTGATCTTTTACCATCAAGTGACCCGTACGCGAGTTTGCCTTGTTTTTTCCATAAATAAAAAACATTTCACTATATACTATAATTCATTGTATTTTTTATCTGTAAAGTTGGTACTTTCCTGTATTTTGGTAATGGTGCGGTGTGCACGAGTTTTTTTTCTGATGGGCTAAACTGACATGAGAGTGCTCATGAAATTATGTTTATATATTTATCTCATTCATACATACATTCAGTCAGTCTGAATGAGTCACTGTATGGAATGAGCGAAGGTATAAATGATGAGTTTATATACGCAAGTACGTTACAGTATCTTTTAAATGAAAAGTCTCGATGCCGCCATTTTTGACCGAATTAATAACATTTATCTTTTCTTTTTATCTTCACGCTGTATACCGCGTATATCATGGTAGACTGTGAACCTACTTTTAAGACACTGCGTACCCAATTTTCCACCAAAATCTCGAAACATTGCGTGTTGAGTAGTGGAAATCAACGCCGCACTCAGTCCCGTTACCAGAGCGAAGAAATAAAAATATTAAATAATTCATTTCCCCGAGTCGAAGAATCAAACTCAAAATCGTCGCGCTTACCGTCACGCGCTTGTGCCACTACACCACTACAGCCTCTATATTATACCTATAAGTATTTTTAACAATTATTTTTAAATGCTACCGTTTAAACATATAACAAAATTATTTTTCCAGATTTACCAAGCATCGTTATTATACGATATCCTAAATACATTAGTAAAGGAATTGACAGAAAAAAATATAGATTGTATATTAGCAGTGTTAAGAAATGTGGGGGGAGTTCTAAGGAAGGAAGAGCCACTCGCTTTGAAAACGTTTATACACGAAACCCAAGGGAGGATAGCCAAGTTGAATGAAAATGCTGAAAGTGGGTGAGTTTAAGAGATTTTTTTTATATATGTATTTTGGCCAGTCGTGGCGCAGCGACACGAGGTGTGATTGCAAAATCGACTGATTGTGGGTTCGATCCCCACTCGAGGAGATGAAATATTTACTTATTATATTTCCATTTCTTCGCTCTGGTGTCGAGGCTAAGCGCGGCGTTGAGTTCTGCCACTCAACACGCAATGCCTCCAGAATTCGGCAGAAAGTGGGGAACGGAGTATCTTAACACTAGGCAGAGGGAACTCTGCCTACCCTGCTGTGTGCGGGATACAGCGTGAAGCTGATTTATTTTATTTTTATATATTTTTTAAATAAACATTCTTCTCTATAAAAAAATACTATTATTTTCTATAATAAACAACATAAAATATATTAATAATCTTAATTTTAACAGATCACGTATAAAATTCCTGCTAGAAGTGTTGCTAGCCGTGAAAAATAACAACTTAAATAAAATACCGAACTACGATCCGAGTTATTTGGAGGAAATGAAGAAAATGTGCCGCGGCATTGTGAGACGGGGGAACTACGTTACCACGTTGAATATTCGATTGGAAGATTTATTGAAAGGTAGGTTTTTTAGCTTCACGCCGTATCCCGCATGCAGCCGAGTAGGTAGACGAGATCTAGTATCCGTTTAACACGCATCGCCTAATTTTCTAAATGCGTGTTATGCGTGTTGAATGGCGAAACTTAACTCGGCGCTTTGTCTTGTGGGGAAATGAAAATAATTCGTTACAATGACCTCATAAAAAAGACTTGTACATTTAATAATATTGTTTGGTATAATTGATCATAGCTTTATGAAACTAATTTATTATAAAATTTCTTTACACCTTTTTGTAGATATAGCAGGACTTCTAAATAAGGCAGAACCCTCAAACAATTATTTATAAAATAAATAAAAATAGAAAATAACCCTTGGATTATTTTCTAGTTTACATCTATATTTATATCTTTTTCTGATATATGTATGTTCTTATTCATATAAATCAGATTATATCTGTTAGCACACGTCTAGTAAGGAAAGTCGTGGCGCAAGACTGTAAACGCGACAGGTTGTGGCTCAGCTGTTAGATTCCCACTCGAAGAAACGAAATATTTAATATTTTAATTTCGTCGCACTGGTGTCGAGGCAAAGCTCGGCGTTGAGTTCCACCACTCAACACGCAATGCCTCCAGAATTCAGCAGTAATTGGGGAGCGGAATGTCGTAACTCTAGGCTCCCTCTGCCTACCCTGCTACATGTGGGATACAGTCACACACTTGTACCCCTGCGCCACGACTGGCCTGTAGTATATACAAACTGTATACAATATTTCAATTATTTTAATTTCTTTCAGCTCACGAACGAGGAAAATGGTGGGTAGTCGGCTCAGCGTGGGAAGGCAATCGTATACAAGAAGATAAACCTATAATAAAAATGCCGTCAGTGGATCAGAAACTTCTTGAACTGGCGAAGAAACAAAGGATGAATACGGATGTTAGGAGGAGTATATTCTGTGTCATCATGAGCGCTGAGGTGAGATATTTTTTTACCTTTTTCTAAACGATCTCCAAATATTTTTAATTTTACGCTTTATCTCGTATGTAACAGGGTCGGATCTTAGTGTCTCTACACTCCGTTCCCCACACACCGCCCGATTTTCGGGATAATGCTTACTTAGTCGCAAAACTCAACGCCGCGCTTCGCCTTGTTACCAGCACGATGAAATGCAAATATTAAAAAATAAATCCGGTTTAGTAGAAATCGAATATCACACACTTGTGCCACTCCAACACGACGGCCTCTATTTTAATATTTTAAAAAATTTTATCAGGTTCACGCTGTATCCCGCACACAGCAGGGTAGGCAGAGGGAACCTTATGTTAAGACACTCAGTTCCCCACTTTCCACCGAGTTGGAGCTGGAGGCATTGTGTGTTGAGTGGCGAAACTCAACGCCACGCTTTGCCTCGACAGGCACTCATTTTATTCCATAATTTATTATATAAACTTCTTAAAATAACTTGATGATAACTTTTTTTAGGATTTCATGGACGCCTTTGAGAAACTTCAACATTTAGGTTTAAAAGGACAACAGGAAAGGGAAATAGTTCATGTATTGTTAGCGTGTTGTTTACAAGAGAAAAATTATAATCCATATTACGCTGTCTTAGGACAAAAGTTATGTGATTTTGATAGGAAATATCAGGTTTGTATGATTATCGCTTTAATATTATGTTAGTAATAAATAAATTAAGTTGTTATTTTTTTATTTAAAAAAAAATATTAATTGGCAATAAAAACAAGTAGCGAGGGCTATGTTGGTATAATCATGGTAACACGGTCGACGAGTCTTGGACGTCGTGAAGTTAGGATTTCTTTTCTTTAACTTTTGCTCATTATTCACTCGAGAAAGAAAAAAATGTAATGTTAAGAAAAATAGCACAGATCACATCTGTACAGCCAGCGAGATTTGAACCCGCTACGTTCAATTTTATTTGTAAAAATCTCCCTACAGAAATGCTAACAACATAAGTTGTAACAAGCGTATAAGCGTATAATCGATGTATTGTGGTGAGAACGTATACGCGCTACGCAACGTTAAAAATTTTATACCTTTTCTAAATAAGTGTTTTTCTTTCGTAAGTGTGGAATAACACTTTAAATATTTCAAAAACATTTAAAATAGTTGAAAAGTTTATATGAAAGAGCTTAAAATTTTTTTTATTCTTGCAAACTGATTATACCATTATATTACAGCTCTCAATACAATATTCAATATGGGATAAAATAAAAGATCTGGAATCACTTACGAAGCAAGCTATGACCAACTTAGCACAATTTATAATACATCTTATAATGGAGAAGGGCTTAGCGTTGTCCGTTTTGAAGGTAAGTACGTATGTTCTAGAAAACGTTTAAAAATTTAAACGTATGGCCACTTGAACCCGCACCTTTAAAACCGTCCAGTGGATACATTTTCTATAATATTTGTCTCCTTTTAATATGGAATAATACATTATAGATGTAAAAATATATATATATGAAAGTGATATAGGATGGAAGTGTCAGCGCTCCTTTTACGAGAGCAGCATATATGGTAAAAGTTAAGCAACTTTGAACTTTGCCTCCAATACCTACGACTCAATTTCGGAATGAGGCGTGTGCGGCGGTTTCCCTTTGATAGGTTTATGTGTGCGTGCGTCGTTCTTGACAAATAGCGTTTTATATTTTTATTACAACAATAATTTTATTATTTATTTTGTTTGAAAAAATATCACTTTTTCAGTTTTGCGAAAAAAAAATATTAGTTGTATTAGGTTTTTATGGAGTAGTTAAAACTGTTGTTGTTAAAACTGTTGTTTCATTTAAAGTGGTGCTGACACTTTCACCTATATAATTAGCAATTTCTGTTATAATAATAATAATACTAACGACCGGCTCGCGGTATCGCCCGCTGGAATTACAGTGATTTATTTACTTAGCCAATTTAATACAACAGTTATTTTGTAGAAGGAAATGCTTTGTATTGATTTAACTTTTTTATTTATGAACAGATTTTAATAAACCGAACACTAAAAAATAAGGTTTTTTTTTTCAAAATACAATAGTTAAAACTACATTTAAACCGTTTTTAAGTGCGTGCACAAACGCACAGACACACGAACAAACCAACAAAAATATTTTTTTAGGTTTCTATTCATTGAAAAAAAAAAAGATTTTCTTATGCAAATTCCATGTACAGACACCGATCAGTTACAATTTTATTATATTTATTACTAGACTAAAACTTTTTGAAACGTTTGGCTATGGCTTTTGTCTATTTTTTAGATTTATATATATTTTTTACTTTTGGTAGACAGAGAAACAAAATGACAATTCTCTTCATAACTCTGTTCTTCATTTTCCATACATTAGACAAACACAAGAGACATTTCTGAAGTCAAACTAAAAAAGTATGTTATTGTATATATATATATATATATATTTATTTTCACAGATAATCCAGTTCTCAGACTTAAACAAAAGAACAGTCAAATTCATGCGTCAAATATTATTAGCGATTATAATGAACGAAAATCTGGAAATATCTTTAGAAGTATTCCACAGGATATCAAAACCGCCGAAATTGCACATGTTTAGAGAAAGCTTAAGACTTTTTATACAACATTTTCTCATAAAAAACGCTGGGAAACAGAATTCTGTGTTGAGTGAAGAAGAAATGGCAACCCTGAAGGAAAGAGCTGTTGAAGTTGATAAAATATTAACTATGCATGAAAATAAGTTACGATTTTGATATATTAAATTGTTCATATATACTTTTTTTGTGTTTTATTTAAAAAAAAGTAAAGTAATATTTTAAAAAGTTAAGTAATAGGTAATATTTTAACTAACCAAAGCTTGTTTACACATGTGTATATTTAGAACGTATAAAAGAATTTATATTGCCGAATTCGAACCCGCATCTTTTGATATTCGTTCAAGCTTGTCACTAAATAATTCATAATTCATCTTGTCGAGCGGTGTTAATTATTAATAAGATATTTTAAGCGTGAAGCATTTTTTTTATTTTAGTAATAACGGTTCAAATGTCCGGAATTAAATCCTGTTAAACCTAACGCAGGAATGTAATAATTACAACAATTATGATACAATCATTTTGTAATTATTTAAGTATAATAATTTTATTAACGATTCAAAGATATAATAACTTATTTTTAAATTGAATCTTAATAAGCATCTTCCTTTTTCAAATTACTCAACGAAATTAATGCGGTTTTGACTAAGAGTGACTCAAGACGGAATGCAAAATAGATTCAAGCAAAATATATTTATTAAAGATGAAAATATGGAAGATTCTGTTCTGTTCTATTTTTTATTTTATTGCTTTTAGGCGTGCCAGTAGAGCACAGTTTATTTCGCCAATGTCACGTAAAATGGAGAAGACACGATGAAGATTGATAAATTAAAAACAAAGAAAATATCTCTTAAAAGATTTAATAAAACGTATAAAAATAGAAGGTCTAATTAGATAAACCACCATCTGAAAATGAACATGAAAGACTTGTAATGAATTGTCGTAAAACTTTTTTTTTTTGCAGTTAACCTCTTTAATTCTATAATCGTTTATTCCGTGCGGGCGAATCCGCGAACGAAACCTTAGTCTATCAATACATATATAATTAAAATATGCAATATTTAAAATGAAAGGCCGGCGTGGTGCACCGGCACAGAATATGACTGTAAAAGCGACGGTTTTTCGTTCGATTCCCACTCGGGAAAATGAACACCATTAAATAATACTAAACTATTATTATTAATAATAAAATGCAAATATGAACACATGCAAACACACCCTCGTCGTGTTATCTTATCAGGCGTCTGCTATATTTTATCATTATATCTCGGTGATAACGCACAGTTGACATAGCAACGACCGTCTGTCTACTTAGTGCCTTATTCATTAAATGGCGGTTTTCCATTCAAAACTTGATATTAATTGATATGGAGATCTTAATGATATATTTCTGTTTTTATCTTTTTTTTTGTAGGATGACTCTTTATAAAATAGAGTGGCTAAAGGAAACCTAGTGTCGTGACACTCCGCCAGTTAGAGCGGGCAAATTGAAATAATTTAAAGATTGAACCAACATCAATGCTTTGATCAAAAATAAGATTTTGAGTACAGTGGTGCAGTTGAAATATGTAGGACTAACCGTGTTATTTGTGGGTTCAAATACGATTCCGATAAAATTTAGCCTTTTAGAAAACAGTTACACGAACGCCCAGCTCCACTTGGAAAATATCTCTAGATGTGCCTTTAATAATGAAATATTATAATACAATATGATATTACCATGTCGAATGTATAGAACCTCACGTCATATGCGATAGATTGTAGACTCGCACTTACGTTAAGTATTACTTGATGTTTTAATGGGTAGTTTGTGCTATATACCTATAGGTAAGTATTATGGTATATTATTCTTTATACTAAAAAAAATAATCAAAAGAGGCCGTCGTCTGGATGTAAACGCGACGGTTATTGGTTTGATTCTTACTCAGCGAAATGCGCGGCGTTGAGAGCCTCCGTTGAACACGCAATGTCTCGATATGTGGGCAAAAATTTTGAAACGGAGTGCCTTAATACAAGAGTGTCTATCTATGCCTACTCAGGTGTATACGGAATACCGCGTGAAGCTATTTATTTTATAGAAGATTTATATTGTGAATCGATTCTCACTCGAGGGAATGAAATATTTAATATTTTCATTTTCTTCGCTTTGGTAACAAAGCAAAACGCGGCATTGAGTTCCGCCACTCGGCGGAAAGTCGAGAACGAAAGTGTCCGAATGGGGAACGGACTGTCCTTACCACTAGGTTCCTTTGTTCTCTCTGCATACCCTGCTATATGTTAGATATAGCGTGAAGCTAAAAAATTGAAAATAATATAAACTAAAGCAATTTAAGTGATTCACAAAAAAGGCATCATGGACTCGCGATCAATATCACGCGATGCTCCACTACTGTCTACTAGTAGGTACTAACTAGACAGAACCACATACCACATAGGTATTAGGTACCGTTATGTAAATTTCTAATTGATTTAATTGGAAACGCAGGAGGTGTGGAGGAGACCAGCCGACTGTGAAATATTATTTCCATTTATTATGATGTTATAAAATGTTTGATTTCTATCAATTTCTGATTGTTGTTTTTAAAATAATGAGTGTATCTTTACAATTAACTTATCCATACTTTGTCTGTTGTATTTTTGTGATATTTTTTTTTAGAAACTATTTAATATGTTGGTCTGCTCTATATAGATCATATAAAACAAAAAATCCTCGATCAAAAAAAAAGTAAAACCCAATATGCGTAGAAATTTACAGATAACTTTAAGGCTGTCACGACTCGTTGACGGTACTATATTTTACAATTCTACATTATTGTTAAGAGGCTGTCGTGGCGCGGCGGTACTGGGTCCTTCTGTAATCGCAGTTCCTCGCCTCGGTAACACTTAACAAGAAAAAGCGCAGTTTTGAAAGCCGTTAGTCACTTTTCGTGTGATCGTGGTTCGCCTCTCTTCTGATGTACCTAGTACCTGTGCCGCTCCCGTTGCCGACAAGGTTTTTGTTGCCACTGTAGTGGCAATCGGTGGCAAGTCACAGTCTTGGTTTGACGTCTTGCAAGCTTGCTGCCTCTAGCAAACGCGAGGCACATCAAATCTGGGCCGAGCCACTGGTTACTAAGGATCCGGAGGTGAAAACCTCCAAAAGAAAGTATAACCGAGCCTCTAGGTTCTTTAGGCGGCAAATTGCCAGAGCAAGGTCCGAGCATATCGCCAAAATTGGCGAGAAGCTTGAGAGTTACACGTCCTGAACTCATCAGTTCTGGGCGCAAAAAAAAATATTAATAAAATAAACTAAAACTTTCTATAAAAATAATGAAGGATATCCATTTGTTTAAGTACTATCGTTCAAGTAATGGTAGATTGCACGGTATAATTATCTAAATTTCCATATTTGTTTGCCATTTTTTCCATATATTTTTCAGTCTACTGCATAGATGTGTTCGTAGATTATATGTTATTTTAAAACGAACTAGTTATACGATAAATGGAATCTTTCAAAAAGACACATATTTTAAATTAATATTTTTAATAAACAGTCGTTTCTTATGCGACCACTGAAAACCAGCGTTGGTTTCATTGAGTATTGTTGTTCATATACCAACATCTATACTGAGTGATCTACTTATTTAGCGTCACACTGCTGTATTCTTTGTTTTAATTTGTTCTTCCTTAATATATGCCATTGAGGCCAGTCGTGGCGCAGCGGTACGAAGTATGACTGTAAAACCGACTGGTTGTGGGTTCGATCCCCACTCGAGGAGATGAAATATTTACTTAAATTTATATTTCCATTTCTTCGCTCTGGTGTCGAGGCATAGCTCGGCGTTGACCTTTGCCACTCAATACGCAATGCTTCCAGAATCCAGCAGAAAGTGGGGAACGGAGTGTCTTAACACTAGGTTTCCTCTGCCTACCCTGCTGTGTGCGGGATACAGCGTGAAGCTGATAATGATAAAAAAATATATTGTATAAACTATAATAGTAAGATTATCAACATGCTTTCTCTTGTTGTTGATTTTTTTCGAGTTTGTCATTTTTTTTGTCTGTATGGCAGTTGTCAGACTTAAATAAAGATTTAAGTAAATAAATAAATGTTTTCACCCATTAGAATTTAAATATACTTATCTACCCATCATGTTCAATCTAACACATCTCAAATGTTAACAATGATAATTAATTTTTATAGATTTAATAAATATCTAGTAAACAAATGACTTTTCAAAGTACTACTTTAATACAATAAACCCCTTTTTATTACATAAGTACTTTTGTAGCTTATATAATTACAGATATAGACACACTCATACGTAGTAAGTACATCGTTGTGGTATAGGTCAGTCATATCTAAATACAAGCGTTGGTCATAGGTTCAAACTGAAATTTGGAAGATTGTTTTTTTTACACGTATCGCACTAAACTTAAAATAGCAATAAATACATAATACATAAACTTTGTTTATTAGTAAGTTTTTAGAGGCCAGTCGTGGCGCAGCGGCACAAAGTGTGACTGTTAAACCGACTGGTTGTGGGTTCGATCCCCACTCGAGGAGATGAAATATTTACTTAAATTTATATTTCCATTTCTTCGCTCTGATATCGAGGCTAAGCGCAGCGTTAATTTCTGCCACTTAACACGCAATGCCTCCAGAATCCTTCAGAAAGTGGGGAACAGAGTGTCTTAACACTAGGTTCCCTCTGCCTACCCTGCTGTGTGCTGGATACAGCGTGAAGCTGATTTATCTATATATATAAAAGGACTTGTGCTGACTGACTGAGGTAAGACGCACGCAGAGCCGTAACCGCTGATGGTAGAAACGTTAAATTTGGGCAGATGTTTATTTTCATATTCTGGACATCCACTAAGAAGGGAATTTGAAAAATTTTAACCCTAAAGGGATGAAATAGGGGTTGAAAGTTTGTATGGAAAAAAATTTAATCTGTACCGATTTTTATAAAATTTGAAATTCAGACTCTTAAAAATATTTCATTGAACACGTATTTCATGATTTTTAAAAATTCACCCCCTAAAGGTTCAAATAAGGGGTTGAAAGTTTATATGGAAAAATCTTTAAATTGCCACCGATATTTATAAAAAATTAAAATCAGACTATTAAAAATATTTTATTGAACACGTGTTTCGTGGTTTTTTTAGAATTCACTCCTAATAAGCGGGCGAAGCCGCGCGCGCCCTCTAGTATATTTATAAACTTTGTCATACTACTTTGTCTACAATAGTCTCAAAAACAAAATCGTATAAACTATTTGTATAAACTATAAACCTAGAATATACATATATTATAGCTGTAATTGTAATTCACACTTGTAATGCGATGCGTGTACGCAGGTCGGGTGGCAACAGGCTGTCTGCACTCTGCATTCGACACAATTATTTACGCCAGCTACAACACATGCATATGAATAGAACCGACACAACGATATAAATTATAAACATGGAGTATAATTCAATTTTACGCATCGTTTAATAGGAGAAATAAAATTGCTTAAATAACGACGATTATAACATAGTTTACTTCGTATGATTGGGTAAATACCTTGTAATTAATGTAGTTTCTTATTGATACAGTCGAGCAAAGTCTGTTTGTTAATTTTCAATGGTATTTTTTAATAAGTTTTAGTAAATCAATACATTGCAATTCAATAAAGTTTTCTATATAAAGATAGATATAAATTATATTATTAAACTATTTCGAACTTTGTGCCATCTGTTGCAATGCAATAATATTAAAAATTAATTTGTGTAATATATATAATTTATGAAATTTAAGGATTTTATTTAAATGAAATGTTTAATACATACCAAAATATGTATTATATTTTGGTTACTAAATATTAATTTCTAAGTTTTATTTCTGAACGCATTTTAAGCCACATATTCTAGTAACGCCATCTATGTATCACGAAAGATATATATAAAATATTGCATTTTTAGACTTATAAGTTGAGATTCTAGAAGTATAAAATTAATTTCGGAGTTTTTCTCAATACTTAAATAGCTATATTTTAAAGATAGTGAAAAATTTCTGTATTTTAAGTTCCAAATAAAGTAAATACATTTTAGAGCGTCAAATTTAAAAAATGGCGCTCAATGACATTAATAGTGCGACACCTGGCGAGTAAAACTCTAAAGTTAAATGAACAAAGAGAGCTAGCTAGCCACTACTAGAAATTAAGGTTGTGTTTTATCTCTGTCTGATAAGTGCGCACATTATGAGTGTGAAAGGGACGTCGTCCAGAGTTTCGGCCATCAATTCATAACCATCTTTCTTTCTTGTGCAACTGTTTCTCGTCGGTCGTGTTCTAGGATCAAGTGGTCTCGCAGGATGGACGCCGTTCGCGCGAGATAAATAACGGGTTGCGTAGGTGTCGTGCGTGTTGCCGGACGCGTGCAGTGGGTGGCGGGTGCGTGCTGCGTGGCTGGGCAGGAGGCAGGAGCGCGTGAGGAATGGGAGGCTTGGCGGGCGCGAGCTGATCGGGCGGCACGTCCGCTCGCGCGCCGCCGGCCCCATGCGAGCGCCGGCGACGGACGGTGCATGGGGATCTGCGTGAGCTGCCGGCGCCGCGAGCGTAAGGCGCCCGAGAAGCGCTGGGTGCCCGCCAAGGGCGCGGCGGCCGAGTTGCTCCCGCGGCAGATACGCCTGCCAACCATGGCCAACTCCATATCCAACATCAAGATGACCAACCCCATCAAGGGCATGGTCAGCAAACGCCGGAAACGATACGTGAAGGACGGCTTCAATTTGGATTTAGCATGTATCCTTTTTTTGTGAGTGTTCTGTGATAGCTACGGTTTGTGAAATACGTTTTATCTTCGTCGCATCTGGTAAGTACTCTACTCATAGTATTCAAGACGTAGGAAGTGCCCTAGGACTCTATTCTAGGCATTGGCTTCGCTAGTATTCTATAAGAAAATATCTATAACCTGCATATCTTATATACTTATTTGAACAACTATACATTTTAGGTTATAACGCGAGATTACGCTCAAAATAATCATTCTGTATTGTAATTTATAGTTTTTGTAAACATTATATAAAATGACAAGATAAGTAATTCAAGTTGACATAGAATAAAAACTAAAATAGAAATATACTTTAGAAACTTTAGGTTCACAGAAAAGGGAACAGTTCAGTTTAACTAAAGTGATTGTACATATATAGATATCTAAGTATAGACACGATATCTTGCATAGCAACAGCTCATAACCTATATCTGAAACAACATGAATTACATATTGTACACACTTAGGTGCTATCTAGTTCACCTTTATATTGTATCTTTTATATAGAACAGTTGCCAGAGGGAACCTAGTGTTAGGATACTTCATTCTTCATGCACTATCTAGAATGCTGGTTTTGTGGTAGAACTCAATACCACATTTAGTCTGTTTATTAGAGAGAGGCAATGGAAATATGTCATGTCACCAAGTGGAAATTGAATCCATATCCATCACTTTACCTAATTTTACTACCAGCCCAGTGTACCATGACAACCCTACTTAGATGCTATCTGATTATCATAGAACCACATAGATAAGACTAGTATAAAAGTTATAAGCAAAAAAATTACAATTGCTTAAAAGTTTATGTATATTATTTTTTATATTTTAATATATATTTTTTAAATTACTCAACTGATATTTAAATTTGTTGCCCATATATTGAAAGTCTTACTTTAATTATTTTTTTAAAAATAGTGACTATATAAATAATAAAAATATACTGTTGGTGCAAATGCTGTCTTCCTATAATTGAAATTACACTGGCAATGTGTTTTTTCTTTTACAATTGGCATATTTTTCATATTATGTGTATAATTTATTGGTAAACATTATTATAACATTTAGAAGTAACTCTGTTAAAAAAATTATTGACAGACTATTAATAATTATGTATAACTAGCAATTATACATTAGTTCCTTGTATACTCCCTTTACTCTTAAAGTAGACAATATCAAAATAATAGAAAAACCCACTGTCAAAATGGTCTTAGGCTTACAAAAGAGGTTTGATTGTAACAGTTTATATATAATATATAAATATATTATTAAGCATCTTTTGAAATCTCACAAAATTTTTAGTTTGCCTGAGGCCAATCAATTTCAAGCCATAGAAGAAAGTTATGTGTTAATGCCACTTTCTCTCTTATACATACATGCTCTTTGTTATTTATTTTTTCTAATGTAATGGGACCGTTGTAGTGCAGTGACAGCATCTAACAGTAATCCAAACTATTGTGGCTTCAAAGACCTTGTGGGGAGTTAATCATTTTTATATCCTTGTTATTTGCTTGCTTGTGTCTTAACACTAGGTTCCCTCTGCATACCCCACTGTGCGGGATACAGTGTGAAGCTGATTTATTTATTTATTTATTTATATCCTTTCTTTGATAATAAGACAAAGCACAATGTCTAGTTCCACACTCAATGTAATGTCTGGAAATCTTGGGATAGGAATTGAAATGTCTTAATCTGCTTTATTACAGTGTTAAGCTGTTTCTAATGTCATTATAGTAATACAAAATTTTGCTCCCTAGTTTGAATGTTGCATAATTACAGCCAAAGTGTAATTTCTACTATGTTTATAAGTTTTATTTTTATTATGAACATGAATCACTTCTATAATGGCCGGTCTAGACTAGATAAAATATATTAGAAAGTTGCTCTTTTATTTTAAAATTATAACAATATTATAGTGCATTTTGGGTTTATATTATAATATATTACTTTTTAGTTTGCCTGAAAACTATTAATATGTTGTTACACAACAATATATAAAATTACAGTATATTATAAATTAATTTCAATAGTCTACACCTTTTAACTTAAAGGGTATTAAGAATATATATATTTTTTTTATAATTTAACTCGCATATATGTATCAAGGCAGGCAAAGATAACCTAATTAAAATATAATTGGGTTCCGCCACTGAACACGCAATGCCTCCAGAATTCAGCAGAAAGTGGGGAACGGAGTGTCTTAACACTAGGTTCCCTCTGCCTACACCGCTGTGAGCAAGATACAGCATGAAATTGAGAAAATAATCCATTCTTCCTTCTTAAGGGTCGAACCCACAACCGTCAAGCTTACAGCCAGCAGCTAACCCACTCTGCCTTAATGGTTGCAGAATAAAAATGATTACAAGATTTGAACTAATACTTGTCTATTCACTGCTAAGAGCCACTTAGTCCTTACACTAAGTGCTTATTAGGTGCTTGACAATTTCTAACATACAATTAGTAATAATACTGCACTGTAAGTTTTTTTTTACTTTGTAGAAGTTTTATCTACATGACTATATTTCTATAGAGTGCATATAATTTAGTGTTATATAAATGACTGTGTTTGTACAGTACATGCAATAGTAGGTTTATTTCCAAGTTGGGGGAATTATTTACATTTCCACACTCATCTAACAAGACTAAGTACAGTGCTGATTTACTCCAATCAATACCTTGTTTCCAAAATTGGGTGATGGTTCACATGATGGTAACACAAGGTACCCTCTGCCTATTCTGCTATAAGTGTGATACTGTGTGAAGCTAAAAAAATATAATAATAGGTTGGAGCAAAAGTATTTTCGTATTTTGAATGTATTATTTGTAATCAAAAAACTCTTTAGCTATACTGAATGTAACTGGCTGGTTTTAATACCATTAAATGTGACATTCTGAAGATGCAATAAATAAAAAAAAACCCACCATTTTTCAATAGTTTTTCATGCAAACAAAATTAACGTATGTGACAAATAAATTTGGTACATTTTAAATTTTTATTACAAAAAAGTTAAAAATGCGATGAATGCCACGAATAAATTTTGTGCGGTTTACCTAATGCGGTATCAATAAGAGTAGTGGACAAATGTGGTTCAAGCGTTTCAAGTCTGGAAACTTTAGTGTGAACGATGAGGTTCGCTCTGGACGCCTCGTCGATAAAATCAGTGCCATTTTTGAGAAAGTGGAGCAAGATCGACATTACTAGTAGCTACGACATTGCTGAAGAACTGGATGTTGATCATAAGATAGTTTTACGTCATTTATGAAAGTCTGGGTACGAGAAAAAACTTAACATTTGGGTACTACATGATCTCACTGAGAGAAACCTAATGTAACATGTTTCCATTTGCGATTCTTTGTTGAAACGTAACAATTCCGAACCATTTTGTAAACAGTTGAATATGAGTGACAATAAGAATGTGCGAAAAAGATCATGGTCAAAGCATGGCAAAGCCCCACAGACTGTGGCAAAGCCTGGCCTGACTCGGAATGGAAATGATGCTATGAGTATGGTAGGAACGGAATGATGCTATGAGTATGGTGGGATTGGAAAGGACTTGCTTTTGCCACCGGATAAGACTACTATATTTGACCTCTTCTTTCAGCAACTGATGAGGTTAAAAAAGCTATTGCATGCACCGGCTGAAGCTGGTGAATAGAAAGGGTGTGGTGTTCCACCATGAAAAGGCCAGACCAAACTGATTTTTAGCCACGCAGCAATAATTGAGAGAACTTGGCTGGGATGTGTTGATGCATCCTCCGTATCGCCCTGACCTTGCTCCATCAGATTTCCACCTGTTTCGATCATTGCAGAACTCTTTAGGAATCATAAAGCTAACCTCAAAACAAACGCTGTGAACAAACACTGCCTATCAGATTTTTTTAATCAAAAATCTCAAAATTTCTACAGGATTCCATAGGATGGCAACAAGTCATCGATTAAAATGGCACATACATATTAGAAATAAATAAAATGTTATACCAAAAAAATATTTTTTTTTTAGGTATAACTTTAATACAAACACCATGAGAATACTTTTGCCCCAACCTTATATTAATATGAAATATATCCCAATGTAAATAATGAACTGCCAGTGTGTATAAAAAAATATGATTAAAATATTATCTTTCAAATGGATGTCATTAAATCTTTTAATTTTCTTGTATTTAGTGATAAACCAGATAAATTAGTTGATACATTAAATAATAATTTTTACATCATACTAATTGCTATGTAACTAAATTAGTTTTTTTAATGGAATATTGTGTATTATATGTATGTATGCATAATGTAGAGTTTTTTATTATAAAAAAAACTTGTTTTACAACTGCATGTGCATATAATGCAAAAGGTGTTATTATCAATCCTCACTTACTAAAGGATTTTTATATTAACTTTTTCTTTATATTGACTTAACGGTGTGCCACAGGTGCACATCTAGAATGTACATGTGACAATTGTAGGTTTGATTTCCACTTTAATTATTTTCATTTCGTAAAACAGTGTAGTATTGAGTTGTCTTAAAACTAGGTTTCATATATACTATTTTTTTAATAAATTCACAAACATAGTTGTATAAAGTAACAATTTATAAGTTCTACTTATTAATATTAAATACTTGTCTATCAATATCAAGTGTCATTATTATCTAAAGGTCTTCTGGTCCTTTTGAGGCCACTTACTGTTACAATGGTTTACCTTGTATGCAAATTAAATTAAATCGTATTTTAACTTAAATTCCTTTAAAGTAGGTTAAAACTTATATAGTTCCATTTTTTATAATATATTAATTTCTGTAAGGGCACTGGGAAAACCAGGGAACACATCTTTACTTGTTGCATTTTAAGATTTTTTTTTATTAATCATGTTGAAAAGACTTTAGATTTTATAGTGAGTATTGAACCTAAAATAAACATATTCTTTTAAAACCAGAAATCATTTCTCAGGTTTTTTAAATTTCGAAATAATTGACTACATTTTTGTCACAATATGAAGTAAAAGTTTAATAATACTTTATACTACAAAATACAAATAAAAATGTTTTTTCATTTTTATACAAAACTTAAAAGCTTAAATATAATTGTGTGAGATACAAACTAAAGAATTGTGAAAATGCAATAAAAACTACTGGTTTAAGTTATAAAATTATCATTTTTAATTTTATTTTTAGAATCGGAATTGAACCTGTGCCTATACATGCCGGTTTTTAATTTTCCATATCCATAGTATAAACATTTATAGTTACTTGGCTGTATAAATTGCAGACATGTCAGTTTGTATCAATAGTGTTATAAAAAAAAATACTTAATTTATGGACGCGAATTTTTGATATCGTTTTCCGTTACATTCGATATCTAGGTTTCAGGACTAGATATATTTTATGCACTGTTCTTTTATCGGCCTGCATAGGTCATTGACCCGATAGTGCCAGCAAAATTTATGATTTAATGCGATATACCATTATCGTTATTGTTTTTTATAACTATTTTATATTTAAACTAGCTTATACTTATTTTGAAAACGTATAAACATTTGAACGTAGCGGGACTCGAACTCCAGGAGGCGCGGGTTCGAGTCCCGCTACGTTTCAAATTATTATACGTTTTCTAAATAAGTATTTTTCTTTCCTAAGTGTGGAATAACACATTAAAAATGTAAAAAATAAGTAAGAGTAGTATATCATCAACATGACCAGACGTCCCGTTTTGATAGGAACT
The DNA here is from genome assembly GCA_021202915.1 of Heliconius himera. Classification (NCBI taxonomy): domain Eukaryota; kingdom Metazoa; phylum Arthropoda; class Insecta; order Lepidoptera; family Nymphalidae; genus Heliconius; species Heliconius himera. Next base: position 104,592 of record JAJHJA010000610.1, read on the forward strand.
GCCTCATTTTTCGCTCGTATGTCCCCGTGTTCTGAAACCAGGCACCGGGACATACAAATGTCCAGTTTTTTCAAATAAAAAAAAACGATAGTATTAAATTAAAGCACACTTCTAACTAAAAAAACGAAAGCCACCCTAAAAAAAAAGAATGCATCTTTCTAAAAAATGAAAAATAAACATGAAAAAGTTAAATATTACTTTCATAATAAAATAATTTAAAACAATTAGCCAAACTAAGAATATATGTATATGCCACATTCTTAAGGAAATTATGTTTACAGAGACGATGTAATGCAGTATAGCCTTATAAACTTCCTCGTTAATTGGCCCAGTAGTTTGTGAGATTAGTGCGTCCCACCACACTTTTCAAATTTAGAAAATCAATAAATCAGCTTCACGCTGTATCCCGCACACAGCAGGGTAGGCAGAAGGAACGTAATGTTAAGACACTCTGCTCCCCACTTTCTGCCGAATTCTGGAGGCTATCTGGAGGATAGCGTGTTGAGTGGAAGAACTCAATGCCGCGCTTTGCCTCGACACCAGAGCAAAAAAATGGGAATATAAATTTAAGTAAATATTTCGTCTCCTCGAGTGGGGATCGAACCCACAACCAGTCGGTTTCACAGTTAAAGGTAGTAAAGTTTTCCAACTTCATAATATTAGTATAAATGACACATTTCGTACGTATATCGCTGTCCAAGGTAGTTGTGAGTGCAAATCAGTAATTTCTTTAAAGTGCGATATTGGATTCTTTACTTTCTTATATTGAAATCGGAAGATGTAAATAAACTACGAATTTTCTTTATGTACATATATCTTATTTTATAAAAAAAATATAATCAGTTTCACGCTGTATCCCGCACACGGCAGGGTAGGCAGAGGGAACTTAGTGTTAAGACACTCCGTCCCCACTCTTATTTTATGTTTTTCTTATTTTATATTGTTGGTAAATATGTCATTATTGACTAATAATATATTACTACGACTGAAAAAATCTATAAAATGAACAAAATGATATATGTAATAAGATATAATATTATGTGTACAGCATAATATGGTGTCCTGTTTTGAGGCCAGTCGTGTTTACAGGCACAAGTGCGTGACTGTAAACACGACAGGTTGTTGGTTCGATTTCCACTCGAGCAATTGATATATTTAATATTTCCATTTCGTCGCAATGCCTCCAGAATTCGGCGGAAAGTGATAATCGGAGGCCAGGCCCCCTCTGTAAACAGAGGCAGCCTTCTACATGCGAGGTATAGAGCGAGTGAAATTGGAAAAAAATGATATTTTTGGCTCATAAAATCTAGTTATTAAACTACATATTTTAAACATTAAATGATTCGTATAAAAAAAATAAATGTAGTCTTTCTAGGAATGTCTTTATTACATCAATAATATATGCTCAGCATTTAAGGTGTATTAATTAAAAAATGTAATTTCTACGTTATTTATGGCTTAATGTCGTAATACAAATGATAATTAAATCAAATCAGCTTAACGCTGTATCCCGCACACAGCAGGATAGGCAGAGGGAACCTAGTGTTCGCGCCGAGTTCTGGAGGCATTGCGTGTTGAGTGGCGGACGTCAGCGCCACGCTTTGCCTCGATACCAGAGCGAAGAAATGAAAATATATACATACACATATAAATATTGCTGGTTATGGGTAAATGAATAATAGCAAGCTACTTATTACGTACTGTAAACGCGACGGTTGTGGGTTCGATTTCCACTCGGGGGCAATTCATTATTATTTATTAATATTTCGTTTCCTGGAGAGCTTCTTTTGCGGGTTTGCCTTCTCATCCTGATTACCATGAAGTCGTATGTAAAATCTAGTCCTACTAATATTATAAATGTGAAAGTTCGTAAGGATGGATGTTTGTTCCACTTTCAAGTAAAAACTAATAAACAGTTTGAGTTAAGATAATAGTTGAGTAGTTTTACTTGATGAAGCTTCAAAGTGATATAGCGTGCACGCCAGAATTACACAGAAGCTGTAATTTATGTAAAGATTTCGTATTATTTGGCTATAGTATAACAATAACTTTAAGCTGGCGTGTGGGCTAGTATTATAATAAATTTTTAACTTTAATTACATTATATTTTAATATACAACTATGTCAACATTCAACATAAGAAGTAAGCCAACAAAAGAATATTTTATTGCTCTCCTTCATTTAATAGATTACGACATCGGTCGTGACACCCGAACGACCTTATACGGATTATTTGTGTACGCAATTATTGCAATTTAACAGGTTATTTTTAGGAATCCCTTTGACGATATTAAATCTAATGACGTTCGTTGGTTTTAGTGACGAAAGAGGAACATCTTTCTGTTATTCATATGTGAAATCATTTAATTTCAAAATTTAATATCGTTTCTATTATTTTTCCTCATATATGTTACGCACGCGTGTTACGTTTTGTAATAATAATATTCTTTGTCGGTCTGTATAAAAGGAATAGTTGCGTCAGTGGTTTGGATTAGGAGTTATGAATAAAGTTTAATGATCGCAAGTTTATTTCTTCAACCAATAATATTATATTACTTATTTTAAATAAAAACTTATTAAAGACCCCACAAGAAGTTCTAAAAAGTAAACCTACACATAGTACATCTACTAAAAAGAAGAAAAAATATATTTTCTGGAATCATGGGTAATAACAATCTCAATTAAGACATCTTTCAAACAAAAAAAAACCAAATCAACATTGGTTCATACGTTTATGAGCTATGATGCCACAGATACACATACACATAAACAGACACGTCAAACATATCCTCTGTTTTTGTCGGACATTAATAAAATATCTAGCTAAATACCTAATTAAATGTATGTATATCCTTTAAATATATACCTATTTTTTATATTTAATATATTAACTTTGAAGTAACTATTGTTGCGAAACACTACATTAAGTTGATATTAGTTTTTATATTTGTACAGAACCAACCCGCTGTTAGATAGTTCACGCGATCGCGTTCATCTCGAATCTTGCTAAATCAAATCTGAACGGCTCTTTATCTTTATCCGTTTTATGTATATTATACTTTATACGTCGGCGTGTCCAGTCGTGGCGCAGGGGCACAAAGTGTGACTGTAAAACCTACTGGTTGTGGGTTTGATCCCCACTCGAGGAGATGAAATATTTACTTCAATTTATATTTCCATTTCTTCACTCTGGTGTCGAGGACAAGCGCGGCGTTGAATTCTGCCACTCAACACGCAATGCCTCCAGAATTCGGCAGAAAATGGGGAACGGAGTGTCTTAACACTACGTTCCCTCTGCCTACCCTGCAGTGTGCGGGATACAGCGTGAAGCTGATTTATTTGTTTATTTTACTTTATATGTACAGTCTGAGTTAATCTATTTTTATATCAATGACTTATAAAAGGCACTTTGTGTGGAAAATACTGTCTTCGTTCATAAAAATGTATGAATTTAGAGGTTATTTCTTTTAAAACTGTTTATATATATTTTTTTTATTATTACTTTACCTCCTATAATGTTGGTTTAAAATTGAGTAGGCAGAGAGAACATAGCGTTAAAACACTCCATCCCAGCAACTTATTAAGTTAAAATTTTTTAAAAATTATATTTTGTAATTTTTTTTATTATTAAGTTTATTTACCCGACTACGGCGGAACCTAAAACGTAGATTATGTTTTTAGCGCGTACGTATTTAATATATGTACGAGCATGTGTGTCTGTTTATTTGATCCCTTGTAACTGTTAAACCAATGAACCGATTTTGATAAATGATACGTTACCTTGGATTTGTCTTGATGACGTGATTTACTACATATAAATTAATTAAGTTTGATTTTTGTATTGTTTATAATTTGTCATGCAACTGTCCTAACAACTTATAAAGTGGGTTTGTTTAAATTTAAACCTTCAATTCGTCTACGGCCAGTGCTTAGCACAGATTTTTGGCAACCATATTGTTTAAACCTCCTGCGGCTGACGACAAGTATGGCGGTGTAATCGCGAACCAAATTTTAATCATACATTATTGATTTATTTAGTGCGTGTAATATTTAGGTCGTTGCCATTTTAGTTATGTAAACTTCGCGCTCGTACTCTTGCGCAAGTGTCGTTTTTTATTGTGAATTGTCAATGTGTTTTTTTTTTGTTTTGTTTTTTTTTTTTTGCTCTACTCTTTTAGAAGTGATTTGGGCAAGGAATGATATTGGTAATAGAGTAAATATCCAATTCTCAATTGTTGTAGTTTTCCCAATTAATTTATTTATTTAGAATATTAAAATGACCCCACGCTTTCTTCTGCACAACAATAACACAGTAGGCAGAGGTTACCTAGTCTTGAGACACTCCATTCCCCACTTTCCTCAGAATTTTTAATATTTTTTTTTTGAAACTCTCCCGTCTCGTCCCGTCTTGTTAGCAGAGTGAGAAGAATTTAAATTTTAAATGAAACTATTTTAACTGGATTAATCGTATTTTTTTTATTTTTAAACATTTTTGGAAACCCGACGTTTCGAACACTTTGCAGTAGTCCGTGGTCACGGGTAGACTATCCATAACCACACACCCAAAATATACGCGATTAATCCGGTTAAAATAGTTTCATTTAAAATGTGTAATAATCGTGAAAATCAAAGAACTTATTAAGAATTAAAATGATTTAAATGTAACCATTCCCTCGCATCGAACTCACAACCAACAATATAGCATTAAATTGTATATTTTGATGCAAAAATGACAACATAAATCTTAATAATTATCTTCTTAGTGTATTTTCTATATTATTAGTTTATATTGAATATTAATAACTATAACTATATAATATTATCCAGCACCAACGTACCACAACCCATGTTTAAAGTAGAAACTCTGGGCCTACTTTCATTACTAAAAATGTGAACGTGTTATTATCGGCCATTAGTAGAAAATCGGTTTATGGAAATTTGCAAGCGTTATTATTCGATTTAATGCTTTAATAACTTTATCTTTGACTAGAAAATATAACTTCCCGTTACTTTGGCAATTTTATTCCAGAACAAAGAAAGAGACGTCTATTTAGTGTCGTTCGATATAATTATTATGGTTTTTTATGAATTGTTGTTTGAATGAATTAATCGGAATAGAAATAATTTATAATTATATCGATATGCGAATCGATAGCTAAGCTAATTAAGTAAATTGCGCCACGACTGACAGCAGTCGTGGCGCAGGGGCACAAAGTGTGACTGTAAAAATTGACTGGTTGTGGGTTCGATCCCCACTCAAGGAAATGAAATATTTTTATAATTTTAATTAATTAAATAGTTCAAGCTTACAAAAAAACTTGAAACTACCTTGAAGTATGTATTGATTTAGTTTAAATTAATTGATTTCAAGTTTAGTGTCGTCGTTATAAGTTTTTCATTATTACATATATAAATTGCAGTATTAAAGGTTTTTTTATAGTCCATTTTATTTCTTTCTTATTAGGCATACTTTAAGTATCAAGTTTGAAATGCCAGTTTATTCTAGTAGTTTAGAGAAATGGAAATATTTCAAACTAGTGATTTAAACGCGGCTTAGATCCCTTATAGGTACTTATTGTTATATTATATATAGCTGAATTATATAAAACCTTTAACTTTGTGTTATTTTAATGTACATTAAGCAATATTTACGTAAAGTTTCATGTAAATCTATTCAGGAGTTTTTTGACATTTTTTTTAAAGTCTTATTCCACATTTACAAAAGAAAATACTTAGAAAACGTATAAAAAATTGAACGTAGCGGGATTTGAACTCTCTTGAAAACCATCCAAGCGCTTTGACCACTAAGCCATACGTTCCTCACCATGTTACGTCGAAATTCTTATACGCTTGTTACGACTTATTTATGTTGTTAGCATCTCTGTAGGGAGATTTTTATAAAGATAATTATGTACTTAGAAAAAATTTATACGTTTTCTAAAACTTTCACATTTATAACTTTAATAATATCAAGTCAGGGTTACGATAATCTACACTAAATATTAAATCTAGTTTGTTTAGTTAGTGGGATACTATTTAACTTTTGAGCAATGTCTCCAGAATGCGGCGGAAAGTGGGTAGCGGAATGTTTTAACACTCCGGCTCCCTCTGCCTACCCTGCTACATGCGAAAAATAGCGTGAAACTGGAAATAAAATTGCGATATGGATTATGAATGACGAAAGTAAACTAGCTTTGTACAATTCTATGAATAAAAAGTTATTCAAAATTTTCTATATTTCTGTACAAAAGGTGTAATAATATATATATTTTTTTACCAGCTTCACGCTGTATCCCGCACACAGCAGTATAGGCAGAGAGAACCTAGTGTAAGACACTCTGTTCCCCACTTTCTACCGAATCCTGAAGGCATTGCGTGTTAAGTGGCAGAACTCAACGCCGCGCTTTGCCTCGGCACCAGAGCGAAAAAATGGATATATAAATTTAAGTAAATATTTTATCTCCTCGAGTGGGGATGGAACCCACAACCATTCGATTTTACAGTCACAATTTGTGCCGCTGCGCCAAGACTGGCCTGGTATAATAATATTTATCTATCAATTACAAACGCTTAGCTACTACACGATTGTTTTTGTTTTAATTTGTATTTGATATTGAGAAATATAGGATATTTCATGAGATGCATAAGAAATGAGAGTGTTGTTCGTGTATAATTGTGGTGGACGATCGATTAGACGCCTAATATGGAGGGCACGTTGCTGTATAGGTGTAACGTCCATTGAAAAATTAAAGATTTTTTTTTCATGTTATAAATTGGGCAGTAAGTAGTGATAAGTCACAATGTTTCTCAATTTTGCTTATTTAGATATGATATCGGTTGATATCTATAAAGGGAATGAAAATGTTTTTTTCGTGTGAGAATCGAACCTAAATTTACATCGGTTATGTTAATCCGAAAACTAAAAGCACCATGCTTATGTTTTGTTGTAGGTTAGACTATATGACTTTTGGTTTTACTTGCGTCACTCTGGTTTTCATATTTCCTCCCATTTAGACACTCGGGTGTTGGAGAGCGGAACTCAATGACGCAATATCTAGTCCGGGAAGGTACTTATTACTTAATAATTGTAAATTGAATTATTTCCTTAAATAAATCTGAAATGAAGTCGTCGTCATGCACATTTAACCTTATTTATTAACAACTTAAAATAATAACTAAATTAAATATTATGCTACCACTTTTACACAAAAACTACTGAACGAATGTAGATGAAACTTTGCAGTAATATAGCTTACAGATCAGAATAACACAGGTTACAATTTATGTAAAAACGTTGTATAACTTGGTTATTATATCCCAATAAGCTAAAACGGACGAAACCGTGTGCGAGTGGCTTGTAATTATTATATAAACCAATGACTTTTTGACAAATAATAATAGTGTAGATTAAGATTATACAAAACAAAACAAAAACTTCCTAACAAATTATGTTAATTTTCATATAATTTTTTGTTAATGTTTTATCGCTCCGCCTTAACTGATAAACATACGTTGAACAAGATATTATACAGCAGTTTGAAACCTCTGGAACCTTGGCAGAGGTCGAGCCGGAGTCGTGAGTGGCATAATTTATATCTTGACTGGTTCAACTTAAACTTGAGGTTATACTGATTTGTAACTTGGGTTGGAACATCTATTTTTTCATATGCCTAAGCTTATATTTGTCTCGATTAAAGATTAGAGTGCGCCAGTCGTGGCGCGGGAGCTCAAACGTGACAGGTTGTGGGTTCAATTCCCACTCGAGCAAATAAAATATTTTTATCTGGTAACGTCCGTCAACCCAAAAAACCCGTCGACTAGATTACACATATTAAGCTCCACCACTCAACACGTGAACAACAATGCCCTCAGAGTTGGGTGGAAAATGGGGTAGCTACGGAAGTGTCTTAAAGGGAGCGGAGTATTAACATTAGGTTCCCAGTTACCCTCTGCCCATCCTACTATATCTAGTATACAGCCTCAGGCTCAAAAAATTAGATTAGCAGGTCATTTTACATTTAACCGTCCAATAACACCACAAGTTGTTGAGATTTAATCAACCCGCGTGCTTATAAATTAGTAGATTTGTACCTATTTAAAATATGATTTTATAATCGATTAATTTAAATAAATTTCCAATTAAAAATTAAGATGATAGAAGAAAAGTTAAATAGTATTTCGAGTACCCTGTAAACTTTTTCTGAACGAGATATTTCTTAAAGAAGACGTCAAATACACAATTAGACACTACTTTGAAATGAATCCATAACATTCAGACATTTAAATTGACCACTATGCCTTACGGTGAATAGTCATAAATTGTCTATCTATACTATATACTATCTATACTTCTACATATATCTATACTATTATTATAAAGCTGTAGACCACTTTAATCTCAGCAACTACTCGTTTAAATTGAAAAAAATTGATTTGGCTAGTCCATTTATCGAGGATAGGCCATGTTACATTTACCCACTGTACCTGCGGCTAGTGTTATCTCGAACACATAAGTTTTAGTTATTTCATCAAGGGGGCGCGGATAAAAAACAATTAATATATAATATTAATCATAAATTTATATGACTATGTCATATGTGAAAAATCTATATGCTGGTATGGCAAATTTATAAATCTTCTCGCTCTGTCACCAATACAAAAGCCCGGCGTTGAGTTCTCACTCTCTTTTATTATTACAAAAAGACACACCACTGTGTGTCCCATTAGACCCACCTGCGGCACTCGAAAACATCAAAGCGTCTGTTTGCCAGATCTTCCTCACAGGCCATCAGCCAATCATTATAGCTTCAGTGTATCTCTCACCTACAAAACAAATTCTCGAAAATGACATTCGTTTACTCCTCAATATGGGAGACTCTGTCCTTGTGACCGGAGACCTAAATTGTAAATATTTCATTTGGAATTCGACCAAAATATATCGAAGAGGACAACTTTTAGAACTGCTTTCTACTCAGTGTCCTGGATACTGTGCTCCTCATCATGACCCTCAGTTTCTGATGTAATATCATTGTGACTTGCACTCTTGATGCAAAATTTGTGCTATAGTGCTATTTTAAATTGAGATAATCTTTGTATTGAAGTGCTCAAAATAAAATAAAATAATATATATCAAAAAGTCGTGACTGAACGGTTGAACGGTCGCTACCGGGTAATTTTCACCCATTCTCGCTTTACATGTCCACTGCGTCGAAGGGCATGGAGCCAGCTGTCACAGCACGTCTCTTATTGATATGATCTAGAAAGGTACTTAAAGCGGCGAGTCTCTAAATTATGTAGAAAAATAGATATATATGTTTATATTACCTCTGTGGTATTTTTTACCTAGTAGCGACGATCCCGGGTTAAACCAATCGTTCTAGTTACGTGTGCGTATTTCATTTTTAGTATTTTGAAGGCTAATTGTATATTGAAGTTTTTGTATAATTGTGGCCGCGGCTCGCTCTGAAACTCTGTAAATAGATAATTTAAATGATTATATTTCATACTACTAAATATTTTTTCGGTACTTGAGTCATTTTTTTTTATTAAAAATAGAGGCCAGTCGTGGCGTAGGTGCACAAGCGTGTAAATGTGAACGGGACAGGTTGTGGGTTCGATTGCTACTCAAGGAAAGGACATATTTAATATTTTAATTTTCTATGCTGTGATATCGAGGCAAAGCACGATGTTGAGTTCCGCCACTCAACACGCAATGCCTCCAGAATTCGGCGAAAAATGGCGAACGGAGTGTCTGAACACAAGGTTCCCTCTGCTTACACTGATGTGTGCGGGATACGGCGATGAAGTTATAATAATTATAAATAGAAATAATAGATATATTTATTTATCTTAACTGTTCTATATTTCTCGATTTGCATATTAATACAGAATACGTGACGTGGGTAATACTAGCAGTTTTGTATAAAAGGGAAATAGTTACAGTTTAATAATAAATTTAACGATATGAAAATGTTGATTTTAACGATTTAATAGTTACTAAAATTGCTAAGTAATAAACATACGTTTTATATATACATATATAATTAAATTAAAAAGTTAAAATCAATTATTTGTTGTAATATTATAAGTATATATGTACAGAGTACACTACGAACAGAGAATTAAAAAATAATATAAGCGAATTACTACATCTCTGTAAGTAAATTACACTGTGTAAAGCTCTGGTCACGCTTCGTATCAAGGTCGGTCTTCAATACGCGCACTAAATGAACCAGTATGTTTTTTTTTATCGTCGAAAAGCACATTTTTATGTTTTAATAGGTAAGTACTCCTAGGAAAGAAAAATACTTATTTAGAAAACGTTTAAAAATTTGAACGTAGCGGGACTCGAACCCACGTCTGGTCGGTTTCCAGGAGGCGCGGGTTCGAGACCCGCTACGTTCAAATTTTTATACGTTTTCTAAATACTTAAGTATTTTTCTTTCTTAAGTGTGGAATAACCACACCAACACTTTAAAAATGTTAAGAATAGCTTTTACTCGCGGTTGTGTAAAAAAAAATAAAAGTGTGTGGTTAACATGACCGTGATTGTTTATTATATTTTAGTTTATATTTTACTTCTCTATGAGGCCAGTCGTGGCGCAGGGGCACATGGTGTGACTGTAAACGCGACTGGCTTAGGTTCGATCCCCACTCGAGGAAATGATATATTTATTTAAATTTATATTTTAATTTTATCGCTGTAATGTCGAGGCAACACAGAGTGTCTTATCACTAGGTTCCTCTGCCTCTGTTTGCTGAGTGCGGGATACAGATTGAAGCTGATTTTTACTTCTCTATGTTCATAAAGTTTTTTTATTGTAAAGTTGTATATATCGAAGAATTATATAAAAATAACTTTTAACTGCTTCTTCGCCCACGGTGCCCTATGGAACATCCAACACAAATAGAACTTTTCAGGTCGAACGGAAAGTTCTTGAGATTAGGACATTTAACAAAACAAACGCTTCAGCTTTATATTATTAGTATCGACATATAGATTTGGTTTGGCTGATTCTGTATTATTAGGCATTAGCCAGATAAAAACAATACCAACATTTCGAATATTTTTTTCTCAGTCTGTGGCCGTCCACATTAGAACCTTTTTCGAATTTTATTTACATTTAATCTTAACCAAAAGCTCTCACTCTATTCTCAGTTTCGTTCCAAAACTCGAATTATAGTGTGTTGAGTAGCGTAAAAACAAATGAAAATAATTCATTGCCCCGAGTGGAAATTAAACCTACAACCATTGCGCTTACAGTCCCACTGCACCACTATGGCCTCAGCTATATTATAAATACACTTACCATACAATATAATTTTATTAAGAAGAAGACGATGTTAATGCTCTTAGTAACTTTACTTTCTACATATACTGTGGATTAGGTTCAAGTAAATCGATATATCGTGATACGATTATAGCCAAGAATGGGTTGTTTGAATTTTTTATGTGCATTAATTTTGCATTGTTGGTGCCGTCATGGCGTTGCAAGGCTCTTGCTTTATTTTAGATTTGAAATTATTATGTTTTAAATATACAATGGCTTTTTAAATTTTTTTTAAGCTCCACGCTGGAATAATGGTAGGCAGAAAGAACCTGGGAACCAAGTGTCAAAGTAAAACACTCCGTTATCATTAAGAAGGGAAACGGAAGTGTTCCCAATTGTTTTGACTAATTCTCGAGGCATTGCGTACTTAGTGACGGAACTCAACGCCGCTGTTTGCCTCGTTACCAGAGCGAAAAAGTAAAAATTTTCTTTTCGCACTTACAGTAGTAGGACCACGAGTAGCCTCAATTTTTATAATCTGTTTTTTTTATTTATAAACTAAATTTATTTTTAATTGTAATCGTGATGAAGTATAAATTTTTTTAAATTAAATATGACATAAAATCAATAAATTCCAGCTATTATAATTGTAATATATGTTATTAAAAATAAAATATCTTTTGTCTCTCTATACAAACATAAATGTTATATATAGCTAGCTATACAACATTATTTCTAAATTCCAACAATTGCATACAAAACGTAAGCCCCACCGTATTTACTCAGGTGTCAATTTTGCAGCCAAATATTTGACAGATGCTTGGCAGGCCGCGCTTGTGCAGCCTCGTAATTCTAACTTGTTGCCAGTGGTGACAGTGTATAAAATTCCCTGAAATTGGGTAATATTGTTTAGTTTAATTTTATAAATTACGTTCTCATATATGTTATAGTAATAACATTCAACTTAAATATAATTGAACTACAATTATAATAAATTAATATAAAATATTAAATAATTGCTAATATTGAGCGTTACATATATATATTTTTTTGATTGTTAATAATATTTCAGCATATGGCAACATCGGCCATCGGCCATCGGCACGGGCATCGCACTCCGCTATAAAACCACACTTAACGATCTCAAGGTCGCCGTCCAATAGTGAAATAAACGCGGCTAGCAACAATGAGTGATTTACATAACTGGGCTGCGCTCGCTCTTGTAATTAAGTTTTATAGTCAATTCACAAAATTACGTCGTAATGCCTCAATTAAAATTATAGCTTGGCTGTTATTTGCAACGTTTGTTTTGTTTGTAAATAAATATAAAGTTAATCGGCTTCACACTGTGTCCCGTATAGTAGGCAGAGAGAATAGAACGGAGTGTTCTCCAATTTCAGGTGAATTTTTCCGCCGAGTGGGTGTTTGAGCGGTGGACTCGACGCCGGTCTTTTATCCAAGACAAGAGTCAGAGCGAAGAAATGTAAATATTAATAAATAATAATTATTATTATTATTTCTTCCCGAGCGGGGTTGGACCCTGCAACCGTGCGTTACAGTCACACCCATATGCCCATGCGCCACGGCGGCTTTGTTGTTTTGTTGGTAATCGATTCAAATTTGACTGATTTTGTAATTATCTGGCATTGTGTATACAGTACACAATACACAGTTATAGATTCTTATTATATCGTTATCTTAATTTTTCAGTAGGAAGACTGCGCGGCGGCGGCGGCGTTGAGTTTTGTCACTCAACACGCTGTCTCGAAATGTTCCATTTATTTTGGAAACAGTGCATCTGGCTATAATACTAAAAGCCAAAGCTATTATACACAATTTTAGTACAAAATTAATATTAGTATAATAGTAAATAATATTTAAAGTAGACGAGAGTGTAGTTCTATTTATAATTATATTCTTAAATACCATTTTTTTTTCAAAATCCTAAACAAGCAAAGTAGCATACTTGTACTAAAAGGTTTCTTCGAAATATAAAAAAGCTGTAAGATTTACCACCTATCCGAAATGTATTTAGAGTTTTTTGCCGTGTGATAATTTTTCAGTTCCACCGAATGAGCTGGCCATTTTTAGTTTTTTTTTTCTCTCATCTCGCCCAAGATATTTACACTACACAGTGTTTCCAAAGATTTTTTGGCAAGATTACATTTTAATATTTGAACATCCGAAGTAAAATGTGTAAATAAAATTAAGACCGTTTTCGGCTGCCAAAATTTTCTGGATAAACTATGTATATCATTGGACTGGCTGGTATCGTCTTTTGAAAGTGGAGTGGAAAGTTTTAGTTGGGCGTAGTGCTAAGTTCAGGGGAAGTACCCTTAAATTGCTCAACAACTTTGAGTTATTCGTGATCTAAGTTTCTTAAATTATAGTTTTAATGGTTTAGTATGTATTTGCATAGTTGAGTTAAAATAGTTTTTATGTAGTAATTATTTTATTACATGTTTTTGGCTATATTTGGGCCATTTTATATAATAAAAAATAATATTAATAATAATTGATTTTGAGCTCTGACACTCAACACGCAATGCCTCCAGAATTGTCAGAAGATTTTTATATTTTCTAAAATTGATTTGCGTTCTCTACTGTATGAAAGAAAATTAAGCTCAGAGAATAAAAAAGTTAATTTTCATTTTTTTACATTTTCGAACGGTATACATATAAATGCGTATAAAGAAACAATAAAAACAAATTTAAACACTAAACCCCGATACGATATATGCACAATGTATTAAGTTTAGTCATATCTATGGTATCTAATTATCTATATAAATAATAATTTATTTAAGGTAAAGTCACTAATGCCAGACAGTAACCTAAAGGTTGACACCTACGAAAAAATATCTTGTATTAGGATCAATTTTAGTAAAATGACTCTTATTACAATTTAATATGACGCCTAGCACCATCTATGAGTTGTTCTTAAAAACTCTCAATAGTTTCTAAACGAAATTTCAAAAAGTCGTCATTCGTTGTCAATAATGTAACGAAGTGAGCACGCGTTCCGCGATTTCTTATGTTTTAGGTTAAGGACGCCGAAATTTAAAGGTAAGTTTTGAATTGCTATTTATTTAAAAAATACTTTTTACTCATTTGTCAACGTATCGATGATAAGTTGAGGTAGTGATTAATGTGCTTTTCTTGTGTTTGCTAATATTTTTCTGAACAATTATGATATGTCTACTATTAGTCCCGATAATAATGAATATCTAATAGATGAGAGGTGTGTCATCCATTGGTGTTTCAAGATATTAAACTCTTTTGTTACGTTCGGTACGATTTTGAACTCTATTCCCAATGAAAAGATTACTATTGAGATATCAAGAATTTTGGATCACTTTAACTAAAGGTAGACATAGTGTCTATTATTGGGGTATACATGATGTCAATTATTGAATCTATTATTCCAGACTGATAATTATGCCGCCAATAAAAGGACAAATGTTTCGTTACTCTGAGGCTGATATGGAAGCCGCTATTCAAGAATGCAGACGAGGAGTTCCGACGTCGACTGCGGCCAAAAAATTTGGGGTACCTAGGGTAACTCTGCTGAATAAAGTAAAGGGTAAGACACCAATGAAACGAAAAATGGGAAGAACATGCTACATCTCAGATGATACAGAAGCTTTGCTTGTAAAGTGGGCTAAAGCAATGGTGAAGCAAGGATTCCCAATAGGCAAAGAGAATTTACAAGATAGTGTGAAAAAAATTGTTGATGATTTAAATTTAGAAACTCCTTTTAAAGACGGAAGGCCTGGTAAAAGATGGTACAGCAGTTTTTTAAAACGTCACCCAGAGCTTATTCCTAGACAGCCTCAAAATTTAACTTCATCCAGAGCTTCAGTCACAACGTCACAGTTAAAGAATTGGTTTAAAGAAGTCAGTACCTATCTTGAAGAAAACAATTACACAAATATTTTGGTTGAACCTCATCGAATTTTTAATATGAGACTGCATTTTTTTTGAATCCGAAAGGGAACAAGGTACTAGCAGCTAAAGGCGAAAAATCGGTTTACCAACAAGTTAATTCTGATGAAAAAGAATGTTTCACAGTTCTTTTAGGTGGTAATGCTGCTGGTCAAGTTCTACCGCCCATGGTAATTTTTAAGTATTTAAGAATACCAAGAGAATTAAGCTTGTCTATTCCTGTAACTTGGGGCATTGGGCGATCCGACAGTGGTTGGATGACGATGGAAACATTTTTTGAATATATCTGCAATATATTTGATAAATGGTTGAATGACAATGGTATTCAAAAACCAGTCATACTTTTTATGGATGGGCACACATCACACATGTCATTCCATGTGAGCAAGTTTTGTTCGGAGAATGGGATAATCCTAATTGCTCTCTTTCCTAATGCCACTCATCTCTTACAGCCCATGGATGTAGCTATTTTCAGAAGCTTAAAGGGCGCCTGGAAAACTGCTGTGCAGTCTTGGCGTTTAGAACACATTGATTCCCCCATTTTGAGAAAAGTTCATTTTTGTCCCTTGTTAGACAAAGTACTTAAAGACACATTATCACCTGAGATGTTTCAAAACGGGTTTCGTAAGTGTGGACTCTCACCCTGGAATCCTGATGAAGTGTGCTGTGCATCAGAAGAACCAACAGATGAATTCATGGCATTACAAAAAATGGCAAAAATCAAAGAATTGGAAATGGGCCTTAAATTCCTGGACAAATATATTGCTTCAGAAAAAATTGACAAAAATATTGGATTGTTTCAATTTTATAAAAAGATTGAAGACCTACTAACAAAAACTAAAGAAGTCTTACCACCAACTGAAAATCTCTCTACCTTGAATAATTATACATCAGAACAAAGCAGTACAACCCAAATATTACCATCACTTAATACAGTCCCGAGAACCGATCCATTGACAATGCCATCCACATCACAAACTATAACTTTGAATTTTCCATTCCAAAATTTACCCTCCCTAAGTGAAAATCCTAAAACTCCCCACAAAGAAGTTCAAGAAAGCACTTCTCAAAATCTCGAAGGTACAATTAATACAGGATCATTGATAGAAGTACCTATATCAAGTAATTATAGGCCAGAAGAAAGTTGCTCAAAGAATTCAGATAATATGGTAATACCTAGTCCATTTAAAAGAGCATTGTTTTGGCCAACTCCTAAACAAAACTCAAAAGGAAGAAAGAAAGAAAAAGTGCCATCTGTTGTATCATCCCTGGAATGGCAAAGATACCATGAAAACAAAGAGAAGAAAAAGACTGAATTAGAGGATGAGAAAAAAAGAAGAGCTGAGGATAGGAAAAAAAAGAAAGAAGAAACTGAAAGAGCACGAAAACTTAAGACTGATAAGAAATTATTAAAGAAAAGAAAAAAAATTATAAAAAACAAACTTAAAAAGACTGACTACAATAGCTCAACTACTGAAGAAGAATGGATAGAATCTGAAGACAGCACGAATGATATTTCCGATGAAGTCACTGATGAGGAAAACGACGAAGAAAGAAATGAGGAAGAGGGTAGAATTAAGCAAGGTGACTATGTTATTGTTAAGTTTCCTGGCAAAAAGAGATATTACAAATATGTTTGTATTGTCCAAAAAGTAACTAAAACAGAAATTGAAGTTATGGCAATGATTGCATGTGATGAGTCTAAAACAGTATTCAAAGAAAATGATAGGGATATCAGTGCTATAACTGAATCTCAAGTAATTAAAGTCCTTGATGTACCAAATATGATTATAAGTGGTGATAGAATTAAGTACAAATTTGATAATACCTTAGAGGTTGATGGATAAGTAATTATTATCTAAGTTAATTAAGTATATCAAGCACACTAATGCCCTTAAAACACCAACAGCGTCAATTAAATATTATGTCAACTATTAGTGCATTTGACTGTCTACTTATGGTGATTTTCTTTTTTTGTGGTGTTATCTATTAGTACTTAAGACAATATAAAAAAAAAATTAATAATAATTAAAAGTATGTTGATTATTGGCAATTTTATAACTTAAGATAATTTTCTAAGATACACTGCATTTATATCAAAAAGCTGTGATTATATTGTTTGATAAATATATGATTATTTCCATATACACATAGTATTTTTATTAAAGTGTCGAGTATTAGTGACTTTACCTTATTTAGTTTTGTTTAACATAATACTAGTCTATATAATTATTTGTATTGGCGTCCCAAATTCGAAAGAGAGAGAGAGATAGAGTAGCAAAGTAAATATCAAAGTGTATTACCACTAGACTCCCGGGCTGCCCTTCGTAATACGGCCTGAAATCAAAACAAAAACGTACTAAACATAATTAATATCTCTCTATGTAACTTAAAACATAAAATATATATAAAACAAGCCTCCACAAAGCAAAAAGTAACAATTTTACAATGTATCACGCAAGTAAAAATTTTGATATGTCCAAGGACAAGGTCCACGACGACTTATGTAGAATAAATGTAATGTGGGTCAACGGGGGTGAGTCATTATGCTTATGCCGTACGGTCGATGCAAGCGTATAATTTTGTTGACTATAGTACGGTCCGCGAGTTGTGGCCTGAAATTTGGCTTTTTGAACTTTCGCACATTGTACGCTCGAGATAAATATGATCAAAACTAAGAAAAATCCTAAAAGCAAATCGGTGTGGCCATCTACAGCTAAGTACAGGGCGGCCACGACTCGTCGACCGTACTGTACGTTATGCGATATAGATAATTGGATTGCCTTAGGTTGTTGCACTTTTCTTTTATTATACCTGTAGTTTTACTGGGGTAACTATTAATATTCTTTTTTGTCTGTGGTGCGTTGGTATTATTTTATCGATAATTTAATTTTTTATTAAATTTTATTATTTATTGTAGAATTTTTATTTAATTTAATTTTTCATTGGAACTGAGACATGTTATATCCAAATGTTTAGAAGGACTAGGTTCGTTGAACATATGTACTTGACATGCGTGTAGTGGTAGGAACAAAGGAGAAATCACTTGCCTTCCTGTTTCATTTTTTTTATTTAGTTTTTTACGCTGTATCTCGCACAAAACAGGGTAAGCAGAGGGAATCTGTAAAATAAGTGATACTCTTAAGAAACTCGTCGTTGATATTAATACATTTCCGTTTCCCACTTTCCGCCGAATTCTGAAGGTTTTGTGTGTTTAGTTGCGGAACTCAACGCCGCATTTTGCCTCGTTACCAGAGCGTCAAAATGAAAATATAAACAATTTCGTTTCCACGAGTGAGAATCGAACCCACAATTTACCGCCATAGTTATTTCATCTGTAACTCGACCATCCAGAACAATAAAAATCAGTTGAAACCAAATAGTTACCGAGATTAACGCGTTCAATAAGACAAACAAACAATTTTTTTATAAAAAAATAATATGTTTAAGTATAGAATAATATATACAGTATTTATGACAAACAATGCATTAAGTGTTTCAATATTGAAATAAATGTTAAACCCTTTAGTGGGCAACACAGTAAACAGACAATAAAATACAGACAACAATTACGTAGTCATTGCCTGTTATTAATAACCGATTGTGTACAAATTATACAAATTTGCATTCAATTGTAGGGAATCCTAATATTATTATTATGCAATTTGTTATTGATAAGAATTGTATGCGTTTTTGTGCAATTTACAGTTTATTAACAACTTATTCTAGTGTTAACATATTCAAAAAAAAATATGGTTTTTTTCAAGTTATTGCTATTGTGCGCTTAGGATGCCCGATATAATTAAAAAAAATACAACTCTTTCGAGTGGGTATTGAACCCAGTACTATCGTGTGGACATTTTTTCTGTGCCACCATGATGTCACTTATATTTTTGTTAATTATACACATATATAAGTACTTGATGCCAGTCGTAGAGCAGGAGCGCAAAGTGTGACTGTAAATGCGACTGGTCGTTGGTTTGATCCCCAATCGAAAAATGAAATATTTATTTTAATTTATATTTCCATTTCGTCGCTCTGGTGTCCAGGCAAAGCGCGGCGTTCACTTGCGCCACTCAACACGTAATTTCTCCCTCCCTTCATAATTCTACGGATAGTGGGAAACAGAGTGTCTTAACACTAGGTTCCCTCTGTTCCAGCTGTGTGCGGGGGACACAGCGTGAAGCTGATTTGATTTTTATATAATATACTTTGTTTTTGCGACATGTACGTACATATTTTAGTTTCGCGATTTCTTTCACCAGCGCCTAAGCGTGAAATGTGAGTTCATTAAATATTTCGCTCGCGTTGACAGCTCGCGGCTCGCGTGTTGCAATTATTTTGTATAAGACGTACATTAACTTAGGTTTGATTTACTTGTGTTTCTTATTGATGAAATATTATTACTTTCCATGTCGAAAGTGTGCCATTTCTCGGCTGTTGTAGTGTAGTGGTTTTTTTTTAGTTTAATTTAAGCTCTGTGTGTAAATATATGAACGTTTGTGGTAGAGAACGAAATTCATGCTAAAATGTCAACCAAGAGATTTTCGTTTTTTTTTTCAAAATTTCACGCCTATAACCGCGTATAGGCAGAGGGTGACGAACGAATAAAGTTATGAACCTAACGACTTTTCGCCGAATTTTCGAGGCATTGCGTGCTGAATGGTGGAACTCAACACTGCACTTTTCCCTTGGTACCAAAGCGAAAAAACAAAAAATTAATAACAAGTCATTTCCCCGAGGAGGAATTGAACCTACAACGGTGCATTTACAGTCACACGCTTGTGCTCATGCGCCACGACGGCCTCTAAAAAAATATTAAAAATTAAATCAGCTTCACGCTGTATCCCGCACACAGCAGAGTAGGCAGAGGGAACCTAGTATTAAGACACTCTGTTCCCCCTTTCCGATTAAATTAAAATTTCTTGTTGAAGCTTTTTCCATAACGGTTTTATAGTAGCAAAAAAAAATCTATTAAATTACTTAAAAAATATTTAAACCAGCAATATAATAGGATATAATTGGATAATAAGCTTGTCTAGATTTCCCTTCTATTTGTATTAAGCATAATTGCACTCTCATACATTGGTTTCTTGCGAAAAATCTTTTATTGTTATTCGTATGGCGTCGACTCGAATAGCACTTTAGACAGTTGTTAGTGAGACCTAGGATTATCTCCTGACTTAACAAACAGGTGCCGTACAACTTAGAAATGAATACGCAATCATATTATATAAAATTACGGTATTTGAATACGCTACTATGTTTCATTTCATCAACTAAATTAAGTTGTGGGTTCGATTTCCATTCAAAGAAATGAAATATTTAATATTTTTGTTATATCGCTCTGGTAACCAGGCAAAAGCGAGGCGTTGCAGAATCTAGCGGAAAGTGGGAAATGGAAGTGTTATAATGGTAACAGAGTGTCTTCACCAGGTTCCCTCTGCCTACCCTGCCTTTTGTAGGATACAATGTAAAGTTGAAAAAAACTTAAAATAAACTATACGATGTTCATTGTAAATTACCATACACCAACGGAATACAAGGTGAAATCTAGGGCAGCAGCCAGTATGGAAATTTGATGACACATTAAACAAAAAATATTATTTTAAACAATATTTTGATATACATACATTCATGTACAGTTAATATATTTATGTGAAAATTTAAATTAGCTCTACAAAAAATTAAAACAGAAATAAAATCAAGTTTTTAATGTTATAAGTCTGATGACAGTTATTGTTGGTTGGTTATCATTATTTAAATGAGTGAAACTGCATTCGTGACAGACTATGGGTACGATTCCCATTCAGGGAAAATTAAATATTTATTATTTTCATATTCTTTGTTTAGTAACGAGGCAAATCGTGGCGTTGAGTTTAGATACTGAACACGCAATGGCTTTAGAATTTGTTGGAAATCGGGGAACGGAAGATCGTGAGTCTTAATGAGAAGGGAGTGTCGTTACACTACGTTCCCAGGTGTCATCCGCCTAACTGGCTAGTAAAAGTCCAGTTAATTTAAAGCTACAAGTCCGTTGTCATTTATTGCCGCTTGTAATCTCTAAAATATGATTATCATTACTTAAAATGCTTTTGAGAACAGAAAACTCGTCTCATAATAGCTCTTTAATATGCATAATGCAACTAGCCATTTGTCTGGTCCTCATGGAAGTGGGTTCTTGTTTACAGATGTTAGGCGTTATCCTCACTTTTTGTCTTGGTTTA
The DNA here is from genome assembly GCA_021202915.1 of Heliconius himera. Taxonomy (NCBI): domain Eukaryota; kingdom Metazoa; phylum Arthropoda; class Insecta; order Lepidoptera; family Nymphalidae; genus Heliconius; species Heliconius himera. The sequence continues at coordinate 126,034 of JAJHJA010000610.1, forward strand.
TATGACTATGAATTTTAACTTAATTTTTGATCGTAATCCTCAATTTTTATAAACTTGATCGTTAGTTACTTATTTCCATCTTGTGCTCTTCATCGTACACTATTATTTCAGAAGTAAGCATAGAGGAAAGTGTTTAAGTGTTGGATATTGACAGCCAACACCCAACTCTGCTCTTTGTCTCGTTATATTTCTTTTATTTTTCAGCGTCAAACTGTATTCCGCACACAGCAATGTAGGCAGAGTGAATCTAGTGTTAAGACGCTCCGTTACCTATTTTCCATCGAATTCTGGATATTGTATATTTATTTTTTCAATTAACTTAGCTTTATGCTCTATCCCTAGCGGGGTAGTCATAGAGACCGGAGCGCCAAACTCTGCGGTCTCTACTCACCTCTTTTGCCTCGTCCACTGTCAACAACCTCTTCATATGTGCCCTCCGGGGAGTCGTCATGCTTTTTACGTGACCTTCCTCCAATATCTTTGATATTGTGCTTTCGAAGTTCAACCGAGGTCTCTCCCTACCTCTCTTACCACCCATTTTTCCATCATAAATCTTTTTTGACATTCTTTCTTTACTCATTCGTTTGACGTGTTCAAGCCAGCTGAACACGTTCTTCTTCATTTTCATCGTGACATCCTTGCTAGTACCTGCCATTCTGTGTAAGCTGACTCCGCATATCCTACGAAGAGATCGCATCTCCACAGCATTCATCTTTCTTTCATTTTACTTCTGTAATAACTACGTTTCGCTGCCGTATAACAGCGTCTGTACCAACACTGCATTTTGGCCAAACGCGCAGCTGTGCTGACGTTTCGCCGTCGTGTCAATGCAGCTAAGGCTCCGTTAACCATGTTACCGGCAGTAATACGCCTTTCTACATCCATCTCGTATCTTCCATCTCTACTGAACATACTTAATACCACTTATACCACTATATTAACCCAAATATACCACTTCATACACTTGTTCTAATATCTTGCCATTGCGTCACACGTATCTTGCATTCCATCCTTCATCTCTTTCAAAAACCAGAACCTTTGTCTTATTCGCATTTAGGCTTAAACCATTATTTTCACATCCTTCTTTTAGAGTGGTGAGTAATGCATGCAACTCGCTTTCTGATGATGCAATGGGCAGTGCATCTTCTGCGTACAGCAGGCAATTTACAATCAAGTCACCTACTTTCACTTCACCTACTTCCACATATCACTTTGTTTCCCTCCTTGGAGACATTTTTTCAATTAAATTGTTTAATTAAAATTTCCTGATTTTGACCAGGGAAATCCAAAGTGAGACTTTGAGTTTTTGCTTGGGGAAAAATCGAATATATTCAATGTATAAAGAACAATTCTAACTATAGTGTCTGTGAATAAATTAAGAAAACTCCTAAATGTACTTTCTTAAAAGATAGACAAATATTTGACCAGGACCAAAGTAACAAAAAGAAAAACTTTCTGTACAATCCCTAAGTGACTAGTAATGAATCTAGATTTAATAGTGCGCATAGAGCCTTAATTTCGTATTCCAGTCAGGTGTTACGTCACACCGCCGCCATTTCGTAAGTTCATTAATTTTTTCTATGTTAACTGCGTCCTGGGGTGCTTGTGAAATTAAATAACTTTCGACAAAATATATGCAAAATATATGAATCATCTGTCAATATTAGCTATGGTTCGCAGTTTTTATTCTTTTTTTTTGTTTTCTCAGTGTTTTTTTTTTCTAAATTGGCCTTTTTTTCCCCTATCTCTGTAAGAGAAAGAGGTTATCAATTCGACTGTACTTTTTTTATGTTAACAATTATTACCTACTCGTTTAAGAAGCATCCTTCTCCATCCAGTCACTTAAAATCGTCAAATAAATGAATATTTACCTATATAATAATATAATAATTTTGATGTCGGCGACAATTAGTAAACAAAACAGGCTCAGTAATTGGATATTGTAGTAAGGTTGTTGTTGCATTAGCTGGACACCGACTTCAAAATGATAAAATCTTTCTTTAATTATTTTTGTTTAACAAAATTAAAGTATGTTTTATTTTATGTAAAATTAGTTTTTAGAGGCCAGTCGTGGCGCAGTGGCACAAAGTGTGACTGTAAAATCGACTGGTTGTGGGTTCGATCCAAACTCGGGCATATGAAATATATTATTTACATTTATATTTTCATTTCTTCGCTCTGGTGTCGAGGCAAATCGTGGCGTTGAGTTCCGACACTAAGCACGCAATGCCTCCAGAACTCGGCGGAAAGTGGGGAACGGAGTGTCTTAACACTAGATTCCCTCTGCCTACCCTGCTGTGAGCGGGATACAGTGTGAAATTTGATTTAATTTTTTACTTTTTAATTCCTTATTTGAAGTCGGTTTTTTTTTTGTTAAAAATTAATTTGAACATTGTTGTTGCGTTGTTCAAATCAAGGATTGGTGTGATACAAAAAATCCTTGGGGAGTGTAGGGGAGTATAGCGGGGAGTTGGCGAGGATTTCCCCAAATTCCTATGGAGACGGGAAAACAAATTTTATAATCCAATCAAACGAAATTGCGGGCAATAACTCGTTAAAAATATATAATAATCTTTAAACTAATATTTAAATGTCAAAAACGAGGTTTTGACTTTATTGTAATTAGTTAATTATAAGTAAGTGATAAATTTGGGAAATTCTTTAATTATATCAATAATAGAAATGCCGTTATAATTGTCTAATTATTACTTTTTCATGTGACAACTAATGTTTAGAATTTATTATATTGCGTTGTATTGTATTGTACTGTAGTGTAAATTTTACTTCAATTATTTTTACTATTATGTATAAAAAAAGCTTTGCGCTTCTTTCGACAGCAGCAGGGTATCAGGGTAGATAGAGGGAATCTAGTGCTAAGACACTCCGCCCATTATTAGAAACAGTGTACAAATGTGTTATATTGAGTGACGGTTCTCAACGCCGGGTTCTTTTACCAGAGCGAGAATATCATTCTTTTCACGTCGCGACGCCACGTCACGACTTCATTTTTTTAAAGTACATATATCAGTATAGATAGCTGATACTTTTAAATATATAAAATAAGTATTCTTCAGGAAAATTTACAACTACTAAATAAAACGAAACACGTTCATGTCAGATGTCGTGATAAAAGTCTCTAGCGTCCCAATATTTTTGGGCGAGAGATCGTAAACTTATTTTTGAAAGTAAATTAAAGGTGTGAGGTGTGTCAGGGGCCAACAAAAGGCTGGGCAGGCGGAGATTTATTGCAGCTGGTATAGACATATAGATACCCCTATATAGATCTATACTATGAATATTATAAAATTGAAGAGTTTGTTTGTTTGAACCCGTTATTCTCAGAAACTGTTGCTTTGGATTTAGTTTTTTTTTTGTATTTTTTTTTCTGTATTATATCATGTTAATACTTGCAATGCAATCTATTGCACCTGTGCTTAGAGTTATCTCGGGCACTGGGATTGTGTCATGTGTCATACACGACATAATGGTTATTTCCATTAGTGCGGACGAAGCCGCAAGTTAAAGCTGATTATAATATTGCAATATTGGTTATAATAAAACCGGAAGATTAAAGATGTGCCATATATAATAAAAATGGTAATTTCATATCAGTAATTGTACATACATTTTAATTGGTCGTAAGAAAACAAATAGGCTATAAATGAATATGTTTTTTTGGTCTTATAAAGTAATTTAGTATTGAAAAGTTTTTATTTTATTTGTTTTAGTTGTGAAGCATTAAGTATACATATGTTATGAAATATTAAAACAAAACAATGTTTTTCTTTTGCACGTGTCTTCTGCGATTCTTTTATGCAAGCAGCATTTTGATTTAAGTTTAAGATTTATTTTTCCATTTGTCATCGATACTATATACTTCTTTATAGAACACTAATGAATGGGCTTTATAATAACTGAAATGTAAAGAAATTAAAATGTTTCTTGTCCTCGAATGGGAATCGAAATCACAACCGTCTTTACAGTCAGACGATATTCCACCGCGCCACGACTGCCCCAACAAATTCCACCTGATTTCTAAAAAAATAGAATAACTTACCAAAAGCACATTACCAAATGTATTGGAAACACATACATTAAATTTCAATACAACAGCCTTTTAAATAAATCGAAGTGTGCGGTGTGACGCAACGCCTCCGTTTGTTCATTTCCACTTGCCGCCCTTCGTGTGGTCGTTACTATCTATCTATATCGATCGATCTATCTATCTATACGGACTTGTTGTACAACATCAAATTTATCGCATCCATAAGAAGTCATGGTTACATTCGGTATATATTATTCGAATATAATGTACCGATATCAATGTGTTACGTACACTTACGTCGTTTGGCTAATATCGATTTCAGAGGAGAGGAGAGATTAGCGATCGATTACGAGTAATATAACAAAATTGATTACAACAATCGGTTTGTTATTCGTTCTGTTTGATAAAGCATAAACAAGCGATGGTAGTAGGTTCAATCTTTTATATTAAGTGGGTCGTAACATGAATCGTTACCTTCTGGTATCGATCAATCGATATCTCCTGGTTAATATCAAAGTACTCGTCAAGACGAATCAAACCAGCTCAAACTCGATGGGGTTGCGTCGTTTAATTACGAAGTTCCTATGACCACCTTCCAGCTCCGTCATCAGATCAGCTCTATGTCATAATAATATCGCCATCGATTTATACATGCATGCAAAATTTCAGCTCAATCGAACACCGGGATCAAATTTAACTTGCAAGATTTGATTACAGACCGACAACGGGACAGGTGAAAGTAAATAAAAGCTTGTAAAAAATATCAAACTAACTAATAGCCCTGTCGTTTGAATCCCTAATATGGTACTATAAATTCAGCATCAAATCTTATCAGCCCTCAAACTTTCCATAATTTTACATTTCATCATTTACATCGTGGTGACGCAACCTGTCTGTGTCCGGCCATCGGCTTTTATGCTTTGTATTAGTTACTTGGGCTACGATGATTTCACCATTTTGTGCGCAGCATCTGGTAATGAATAAATAACAATTAGTATTTATTAGTTAAATTGACAACAGTTGGCACTGGCCGCTGTGACGCAGGTCGCGGCTTTATTCTTTAAATCATCTCTGCCTATCACCAATATCATGGACATACTTGTAGGCAAGATCGTTTGCTTACTTCAGTCTCTCTGTCCAACTTGATTAAATGCGGAAGAAAAAAATACTTAGTATGCTCGGTGCTAATTTTTATTGAAGTTTACTCATATCCTACGCATCTGTCCAGTCCTAATAACATCAAAATGAGGAAAATTTAGCAATGTGTTTGTCGTCTGGAAAATGGATAAACCAATACGACGAAAAAGAGGAAGCCAAACTTTATACTGAAATTTGAAATTACTCATAGTTATAACATTTGGTTTGCGTTAATAAGTATTTTGAAGCTGCTTCTAGGTCCTTTTACTCGCGGAATGCCAAGATTTTTTTATTAACTTCACGCTGTATTTTGCGCATAGCAAGAAGGCAGAGAGAACCTGAGAACCTCCGAAACAGTCTGTTCTTGTTAAGACACTTTCCTTCCCAACTGAAGCTGAATTCTAGAGGCATTCTGCGGAATACTTCGACACCGGAGCCAAACAATGAAAACATGAAATATTTCATTTCCTTGAGTGGGAATCATACAGACAAGTTGTCGCGTTTGCAATAGCATGCTTGTACCCCTACGGCGCGACTGACCTCAACTAAGAATTTTCGTCCCATAACTAGGGAACATAAAAAACTAGGGAAACCTAAACTACTAGCTACCAAACCAGTTACTATGAAACATCTCCATACATTACTCGATTTTTTCCATCAGTTCAGTTAATTTAATTAAATTTGTGCAAATTACAACAAGTAGGTTACTTACTACTGAGGCCATTTGAGGTGCAGGAGCACTAAATGTGACTATAAACGCGACAGGTTTTGGATTTTATTCCCACTCGAGGAAATTAAATTTGTTTAAAATATATTTGAGTTCCGCCACTACCACCACACGCACACACGCAAAATTGGGAACGGAGTGCCTTGACACTAGAATATCTCTACTACTACTGTGTGCGAGTTACAGCGTGACACAAAAAGAAAAGTTTTACTACTGTACTGTAGCTTTGAATTGAGCCATTATTGTCTCACACTGTATAAAGTATACTGATTAAGGATATTAACTGTATTACAAGATTTTTATTATGGGACCAGATTGTAATTATATTATAAATCGCTCTTTCTCTTAACCGAAACCGGAATGAATCACATATTATTGTATATTTTGTAAAAGTTTTATTATGAACAAAAGTTAAGTTTCATTTATTGCAAAATTTATAAGTCCATTTTGGTTCTTTACAAGTGAAATTGATTAACATGTGTGTCACTAAAGTTTTTTTAAGTTTTTTTATAAAAATATTATTACGTGATAGATAATTAATCTATACTAATATAATAACGCGGAAGAGTTTGTTTGTTTGTTTAAAGTTTAAACTTTAAACGGTAAATAGGATTTCCATTTTTTTTGTTTTGTAAGAAAGATGCATTTCCCAGGAGTACTATATAACGTCAGAGTATAATTCTTAGTTAGCTTTAAATAACGAAATAACAATAATAATAAACTTCATCGAATTGTTTTTATTTGACGAAGATACTGAAACTTACGAGTAAAAGTTAAAGGAAATTAATTGAAGACAATTTTTGGTTTTTATAGCATATAATTAGAATGTATACTGTTCGAAAGATTGTAAAATTAAAATAATTAAACACTGTTTACGGCTGCAAGTCTTGGCTCGATTTTCGCGGGGGACGCCCTTGCCGCCGATGATATCCCCGCATGTAGCGTAATACTCGCGCTTTCTCAAATTTATAAAAATAAGTTTTTTGTAATTGAATGTATGAATTATATAATATATCTATCTATTGGGAAATGCAGCACAATAAAAGAATTATAGGTGGTATGCGGGCGAAGCCGCTAGTAGGGAATATAGTTACCGTGGGTAACGATAACTTTATTATAGTTTCAAATTTTTTTCCAAGACGAGCCAACGGTAAGAGAAACTCACTAGGTGACCGCTTTGGATGTCATGAATTTGTAATTATAGTTTAGGTTTCTGTGAGATTTAAAAAAATGTTTAATATTAGCGGAACGGATATGATAATGTTTTGTTTTGCTCCGCCTACCTCACATATTACGATTTTTTTTAGTTTCAACTTTCATGTTGCATCCCACAAATAGCAGGGTTGGGCAGAGGGTACTTGGAAATAGTATACAATAGTGTTAAGACACTCCTGTTTCCCATTTTCCACCGAAGTCTGGGACGCGTTGCGTGTTGAGTGATGGAACTCAACGCCAAAAATATAAAAAAAAATATTAATTGTAATACTCACTATAGAAGCAACGAACGGGTTCCCATTAATATTTTAATAAATTATAATCTTGCAACAAGCGTTAAATCATTATGACAATATTAAAATTTTAAATACATCCCAGCTGTATCTCGAAAGGTCTTTTATATGCAAATACCGTTTGTGAACGTCGACTGCCAATAATAGGTTTTTGGACGAAACTTGTTCGTTCCGTGTTTGGGTATGTTAGGTGACACCGTTCTATGGCAAGCTACAAATCCAACTAGCTAGCTGCTTAGGTGTCAACCTACCTGACCGTGTTGTGAAGTGCAGGCCGTCGGGTATAGCGTCTGACTTTGTGCATGCGACGGTTACGGCTGTGGGTTTGATTCCCACTCGGGAGAATGATTTATGTTCATTTCCTCGTCTCTAGTAATAGGACAAAACGCGGCGTTTGGCTCCACCATTTAACACGCAAATTGAGCGTGGAGCACGAAACGTCTTGATGCTGCTTCATGTGCGATGCTAAAAAATATGAAACGACTTCTTTAATACAGTCCAAAAGTCTTTTAAGTTTTGTTTTTCTCGTATTTTTCATAGTAACATGCGAGTTAAGAGAAATTAAACAAGTTAGTCTATTTTAGAGCCGTCTCTTTCTTATATTATGATTTATATTCTTAGTGCCACTATCTCCTTCGATTTAGCATAAAAATTCCATCATCATAATATTGTACTTTAAACTATAAATATTTTTTATTATTTTATATAAATCCATGTTCAGGTTATAAATATTTTTCATTAAGAATGCAGATTATTCTAATAATGAGTTTTATATTTTAAAGAAAAAAACTTATTAGGTACTCATTCACCATTAATCAAAGTTTATTTATAAATTTTACACGTGTCTATACAAATATACTACACCTACTCGTATATAAGTTTTATAGCCATCCAAAAAAAATTTGGATGGCTATAAAACTTATATACGAATTTTTTTTTAGTTTTTAAACATATGTATTTTGATTAGATTCGCATATCTCGTAATATAGGTGGGTAAAGTTGAGTGAACGCAGTGTCTTACACACTCTATTCTCTACTCTCCACTGGAATCGAGTTTGTGAAGTGATCGCACTAAACTTAGTGTCCATATTATTTTTCATATACACATATATAAAAAAAACTTAAATTAATGTATTTATAGTATTGCCAAATCAAATATTTCCTTAAACAAAACACCCAGATATAACAGACAGGATAATAGCAATGGGTTTCCCAGCGGAGAAGTTAGAAGGTGTCTACAGGAACCACATAGACGAGGTCTACAGGTTCCTAGAGCAGATGCACAAAGGCCACTACATGATATACAATTTGTGCGCGGAGAGGAAGTACGACGCGCAGAAGTTTCATGACAGGGTGAGTTTTTTTTTATATAGATTTTGGTCAGTTCATCTATTTACTTAGTTTGATTAAGAGTTTGTTTGGTTAAACGCGCTTATCTCAGAAACTAGTAGTAACTTTAAAAAAAAATTGTGTCGTATTGCATAAGTTGTTTATTGGGAAAGGCTTTAGAGGCTGTATAATGCGTGATTTATCATTGTAATCGTTTCTATATAGGAATACTAGTTATTTGTATTTGTCCATGGGGGATAGCCACAGGTAAAAAAACATAGTCCTACTAAAATTATATATACATTTTTTTTAAATAAGTAATTTAAAAACCTTTGTCTGTTTATCTGTCTGTCTGTGACGCAATTAAAATTTCATATACAGATACTTGAGGGTCTTGAGATGGACATAGGTTACTTATTTTTCTCATATATAGGTACTAAAATACCTTTCAATTCAACATGCAATTTGTTAATGTTAATTACATCCGTCGTTAAGCAATCGTTGCTAATCAACAAGGAAATTTGAAGCTTTAAAAAAAAGCTTGCCCGAAATGATCTTCCTGAACTATTAAATGGCGTGCGCTGGCTCCATCTTAACTCCACATAAAAACAATGTTTTACCGAAATATTTTCATTTAAAAAATCTATCAAAAAGTCCGCGATGGTTTATGTTTATCTCTGAAAGTTGAGCCACGGTAAAATGTATTTTCTATAATTTGAGTATTTATCCTTATCAAAATAAACATAATAGTCACATCTTTAGCTTTAAATGAAATCGGAAATAGAAAGACAGACAGACACGAGACAAAAAATATAAAATAGTTTTTTTTGTATAGAAGAGTATCATGTATGTAAATAACCACATGCAGTTATTTGGAAATTACATTTTATCTATAAGAACGATCAATGCAACGGAAACCTTGCTGCAATTACCAATTATTTTTTGTCGCAAAATATCTTATTGTGACTTATTTATGAGAGATACGGTGTCGTAGACTTTTATTAAAACGAATGAAATTGAATATTTTTACTTGCATACATTTTATTATTTGTGCAGCGGCCGCGTTTTGATGGCGTTCATTATTATTGTTATTTCGTTATGTAAGAATTATGTTTAACTAAAGATTAACTAAAGAAATACACTGTAAGGTTATATAGCCTATAGCACATAATATCTCCCACTGTAAACATTTTTGTGGTTAAAAATAAAGAAACGATAATTGCGAAACTATTTTCAAAAGTACAGTATTATTCATTCATTCTTATTAAATATATTAGAATTGGCTTTTACAGCATATCACAGATAAAAAGTTTAAAATTACGGTAGTAGAGCGGTCATGCGCTGCGTAAATATTAAGAATTTCCTAAAGGAAATTCTTAATATTAGAATGTAACTAAAGTTACTTTTACTTATTCTGTTTGATCATTTCCATTACTCAGAATTTTTTTCTAATAACAATTTTTTTTCTACTTATTATTTATTTTTCCGGCTTCTTTTGATTATTTAGGATTATATTTTCTTACTGATCCTATTGAAAATTGAAAATAATTTCATAAATATATTATACTTAATAAATATTTGTATAGTTCATGCGGGCGAAGCCGCGCGGGTCCGCTAGTATCACTTATAAACGTCTCTTAATTGGACATTACGCTTCACCATACGGATATGAGAACCTTAATGTGACCCCTAGGGTCAGGGACAATAGATACCGATTTATCCAGATAATACGAAATGACTTCCTACCTACTATTAGATTAGCTAGGATCGTTAATATTCGCTGACGCAACGATTTAGCTTCTAAATATAGGCATGATGGTCATGAGTTCGATTCCCTCTCGAGGAAATGTTTTTTTTTTTCAATCTCCAACCGTAGTTACAGAAAGCACGGATTTGACACAATGTCTTTAATTTGTACGGGAAATAGAGAACAAAATATTTAGACACTCGGTTCTCTCGGCTAATTATATAATAAAGCGTGCGTGAAGCTGAAGATGGACATTTCTGTAGATACCATGATTTTTAGATTTCTTATTCGTCAGCATAATATGCAAAGGCATAACTGTTATAATTTTTGCTTCTCTGTGATCTCTTTTTGACGCTGTTATTGCTAAATTAGCGCTTTTCAGGCAAATATTACTTACTGCACTCCAACCTACGTAGTTACGTAGCGAATAGGTCTGAACCAAAACTCCAGGAAACTGAACACTTAAATTACATTTTCAAAACTATCATTGTATATAAGATCCCAGTCATGACGCAGGGTGACACAAGTGTGTGACTGAGGTTTGGCTCCCACTCGAGGAAAAGAAATATTTGATATTCTCATTTTCTCACTGGTAAAGGCAAAGCGCGGTGATGAGTTTCGCCACTTGAGTTGATATGCAGAGACGAGACTTGATGCCAGAACTCGGCGGAAAGTGGGAAACGGAAGTGTCTTAACACTCCGTTTCCAAGTCCCTATGTGCGTGATCAGCGTGAACTAAAAAATAATCAACGTATATTAGTACTAACGTAGTTATTCAAGTAATTTCCACATAGCTATTTTTTAAAATAAACTATAAATAAGGAGCTTCTTCAGGGTCTTCTAAATAGAAGAGGAAACCCAGCAGTTTACCTCGTTACCTATAAACAGATAAATACATATTGTTTATTGAATAATCACTTTAAATATCCACAGCAAGTGTTGGCCGGTCGCGTGACTTTCAGAGTTAAACCGTGCTATATAATCTGTGCGATCGATCACGTCCGCCACTGAGTCACTGCGGTTGTGGCTCCTACGTGACGATCATCCCGTATCTTATTCTATTCTGAGTTTTTACCTATAATTCTACTTTTTTTTATTGTATATGTGGAGATTGTCTTTAATTTGTGTGGAAATTAAAGTTTTTTTTCTTATTGTTTTTTTCTGTTGAGCTAGTAATTGATTGTGTTTTTGTTTGGGCATTGTTGTAGCTAATTCCGACGTTATTTATTGCACAATAATTGTGCTAATTTGGAATGGATTTGCGTAATTTTCTTAATTAAATCAGCTTCACGCCGTATCCCGCACACAGAAGGGTAGGCACAGGGAACCTAGTGTGAAGACACTTCGTTCCCCACTTTCCGCTGAGTTCTGCTGAGTTTCTAACTGTATTATAACGTATATCAAATGTTTAATGTAGTCGTATAATTAAATTTGATAAGTGCCTCGTGGACCGCCATACAAAGGCTAACAATAATTACAATATCAATTTTCTATATATTTTCCTTGTCATTACGTAATTATTTTAAAACAATTTAGATGTACTGCCGGTCGGATGTATCTAGTGGTGAGCATGCGGTTTTGTCAGTTAATATTTTTTTTGTTTAATTAAAACATAAAAATGTCAGCCCCATAATTTCTACGTCAATGCATCGTTTCTCTTTATTGTTACTGGTCAAAAGTGTGAGTTCGTTGTAATGCTACTCCTCCTAGACCAGGGGTTCCCAATCTTTTCTTTAATCGGGGCCACTTTTATAGAATTCTTATTAGCAGAGACCACTTTGTAGGTATAATAAAAATAAATTCATAATTAAACAAAAATTTTAATTTCAATGGCAACAAAAAAAAATAATCAGACTTTTTGTATGATGGGGTGTGTGAATTTTTAAGTAAATATTAAAAATCAATGAATTTCAAAGTATATTAAATTTAAATGACAAAATATTTTATGTTTTCTGAGTTATTATTTTCATTACTTCGCTCTGGTCTCGAATTCTAGAGGCATTTCACATTGAGAGCAACGGAACTCGGCACGCAATGTCCCCGGAATTTGGCGAAAAGTGGAGAACGGAACTATCTTAGCATTAGGTTCCAGGTTCCGTCTGCCTACCCTGCTATGTGTGAAACACAGCGTGAAGCTAAAAAATTATAATAAACAAATGTGCTTTTCCTTAAATATTTTTACCAACCAACTCGGCGACCGCCAGTCTACTTACAAAAAAATCAAACCATACAATTATTTATAATAGAGATATATTTTTAGATGGGCACGTAAATATTCTTAGCTTAGCTTAGCAAAATAGTTTGTGCTCGAAATAAATGGCCAGTCTGTTTAAGATTATTATAAAATATTGATTGTAATATATTATCGCGTAAATTCGTTTTATAAGAACGACGTTTTCTAATAAAATGTTATAGCGAATGATTCTTGTGTAGTGTTTGTTTGGCAACACAACTGATTTGGTGGTTGGTGCCCACGTACATTTTGGTTTCAAAGATTATTGTAAATAAATACATAAATAAAAATCAGCTTCACGCCGTATCCTGCACACAGCAGGGTAGGCAGACGGAACCTAGTGCTAAGACACTCCGTTCCCCACTTTCTGCCGAATTCTGGAGGCATTGCGTGTTGAGTGGCAGAACTCAATGCCGCGCTTTGCCTCGACACCAGAGCGAAGAAATGGAAATATAAATTTAAGTAAATATTTCATCTCCTCGAGTGGGGATCGAACCCACAACTAGTCGGTTTTCCAGTCACACTTTGTGCCGCTGCGCCACAAGTGGCCTCTAAAGATTATTGTAGTAATAAATACTTTAAAAAAATAATATTTACACTTTTTTAATGAGTGCAAACTTGATGTGTCCTAGTAGGCAGTCCAAGGTTCCATCAGCCATCTTAGTCCCATCATCAGACCAGCTCCATGATACCATAATATTGTATTGTCATCTCATATGCATATAATTGCCAAGTTTCATGATGATACAACAATTAGAAGGGTGTGTAAATCAGTTTCGTATATTTTATTACAGCTCGAACTAATAAATGCGTGTTAAAAAAAAAATTCACGCTATTTACCACTTAGTAGAGTTAACCTAATGTTAAGACACTCCGTCTTTCCGTCTAATATGCAATCCATTGCGTAGTGGCGCAGTTTGTCTGTCAGAGTAGGAAAATGAAAATAATTTAAATATATTTTTTCCCTTAGTGGCGATTGAACCCACGACTATCGCTATTACAATCAGATAATAGACCAGACAATTAAAAAAAAAGAGAAATAAAAGATTTAATTATTATTATGTTTTATTATCTTAATAAATTTTAGCTTCTAAAAATTGTGTAAGTTTTGTACAAATTTTACATAAAATTTACCTATATAAGATAGATATATGTCTGGCTTGAATTTTTTATAGATATGAACGTTGCAAAGTTTTAACTTTAGATACGGTGCAAACTGTTTTTTGCTGGATTTTATCGCGTATTTTTTTTCTATGTATTCCACGAAACTTGCGATTTTTTTTAGCAGTCTGTAGTATTTGGGCTTAGCTGAGAGATTTTATATTCAACGATCGTGAAAAAAATACAGTGTTCTCATAAATAATATTACAAATTGTATGTAAAATTAGTTTTCCCACTGCAAACGCAAACATCATATAAATATTTTCCAAAGAGATTATTAAGTTTCTGCGCCACTCATTAGTTAAGATAAGGCTGGGAAAGTGTCAGACTTAGTGTCGCCAGTTGCCCTTCCTGTTGATAGCTGGTGACGTATATTATAGACACTAGAGACTTCGGTATAGGGGGAATGCAGATGGTTAATTTCCACCTATAAATTATAGCCATTTGTTTGTTTATATGACTATGTTATATGAATATTGTATAGATGGTGTGTTTGTTAGGTAGAATAATAGGAAAATAAGAAAAAAACAGAGAGAAACTAGTGTCAAAACGTAGTGTTTTGACACTAGTTTCGTTACGTAGTGTTTTTATTTTATTGTGTTCTGGATAAATATGCGTTGTAAAATTATGCGTTGTCTGTGTGTTCAGTTCAAATTTGACAAGATTGTGTTTTTAAAGTTATAAAAATGTATAAAAATACAATTATATAAATAATAGAAAATTCATAAAAATCGCATTTATGATAGTTACATTATAACCTATCTTTATAACTATAGTAGTAAAAAGTAAACTTTTTTCACTGTAGTCTATCCTAGTATCGAATTGTATGTGACAATAATCGAACCCGTTACCTTCAAAACACAAATATGACCAATAAATAGCCAATCGGAATAGCCAATCGCAAATCATCATTTAACCGTCGTCCGTTGCAGTTATCAAAATAACCGTTTGGTATATAACGTGGGTATGAGACAAGGTGTCGCCCGCTGCCCTTCCCGCTGTTAACTGATAACGAATATCGATGTAGGTATACAGAATAAATAGATTGTGTTCATTTTGTAGGTATAGGAATAGAATAGTCTCGATATTTCTTTTTTGGTTTTTTTATTGTATTTATGGTAATATTTCATATAGTCAACGTGTGGTAAGGTCTGATTGTAATTGAGAATTGGGATGGTAGTGAGTTTGATCCCCATGACAGAATGATTAAATGGTTTTTTTTTTTAATTTTTATCCCTGGCAAGGCAAAGTGTAGCGTTAGGTTCGTATTCAATGTTTAGAATTCAAAGTGGAAAGTGGAGAACGGAGTGTCGTGACACTAGGTATACGCGTACGGTGATGTTTGGCTGCCAAAAGGAAGCATTATTCTATTTTAGTTTTAAGGACCATTTATTAGTCAACTTAGTTGCTGAATATAAGTCCCTGATATAAATCGCTCGGAAAATTTTTACTCGGACTGTAATTTTTGTTATTATCACATCCTCACTCTGGTAACTAGTCAATGGCTGGGGAGGCTGCGTGGGTAAATGATCTTAAATCTAGGCTGCTATAAGCAGGATATGATAATAATGATTATTTCTATCAAGACTGGAAAAAAATCTAAGTAAATCAATATATAATAAGAAAAGCTGAATTATACAACAAAAACGTTATAAAATGAAAACTTCGACGGCTACAAGATACTTGATGCGAACGTGACCCGTATTTTATTTGTTTTGCATCCTGAATGTCAATCATTTGAAGAAAGTGTCAGACCGAATGTCGCCTCTCTGATAAACGATAATGCGCGACAGGAGTAAATATTTTTATCATTCGAACTACCTTATGCAGAACACAATGTTGTATTTATTAAATGCCTATATATTTATGTACATGTATGTCTTAAGTGTATTTTATTTAATATTAGGTCTCGCCTCGCGGCTTCGCCCGGTTATGATTTTTTTTCTGAATCTGAATTATTTTCTTGATCTAATAATATTATCATTTTAAAGAGAATATCCGTATGTTAGCTAAAATTTTGTAGGAATATAGTTGCGTGCTATACTTTATATTGACATAACTTTTTTATTTAAATTAAATTAATACATTTAGTAGGTACTACGGGAAAAAGGGTTAAAAGAAGTTTGCTAAAATACAACAGTGAATATTCGACTTAACCAGTCGTTTCTGCGATTATCGAGAACAACTTCTGTACAAACAGGCAAAAAAATGCACTATCGTTTTGGATTCTATTACATTAATAAATGTCCCTAATTCTTTCATATCTGTTCCATATACAGACAGTGATGAATTTTATTATATATATGTATAAATATTGATATTTATACTTTGATAAAGATATATATATTTGTTTAGTTTTACGCTTTTCCCGCATATAGCAGAGTAGAAAGAGACAGTCTAATGTTAAGACACTCTCTTTTCGGGCCGAATTCGAGACATTGCCTGCTGATTGACGAAACACGACGCCGCAATGAATACCTAACTGAGGAAATAAAAACCGCACACGCCAAAGTGTGGGAATCGAACACGCAACCACTGCGTCTCGATAACCTCAAATATTTATAAATAAAAAATATATTTATATACATTTTGAATATAAATTCCACAAAGAGGCCACACAAGTCTCTAAATTATGTTATTTTATACACACAAAAATTGGTTAATGTAAATTTTATATGCTTATAGTGTCTATAAATCAAAATTAAATATCTCAACGCGTTCATATGACGGTAGGAATTAAACGTTAATTATTTCCTTAACAAAAAAAATGTATTCAGATGTGACTGAAGACGGAACTTAATAATTTTTATAATTTAAAAACTAGTTATCTATGATCTCTTCTCTTCTATATATATAATAAAACAGTAAAAATATTTTGTCTGTACATTTGATAATTTTGACTGAAATGGATAGAGGGGAACTTAAAATCAACAATAGAAAGCAAAAATATATTTTTTGAATTTCTTCTTGTCTGTCTGTCTGTATGTATGATCACGCTAATCTCCGAAAGTACTGAACAGAATTACTTAAAACTTTCGCCAATTGCTTTGTTTTAACTCAGCTTAACATTTAAAGTTATATATAAAAAAATCGGTTCATTAATAAAAATTTTCGTCATCTGAATGAACTCAAGGTATTAGTTTGCCTGCGAATATTATATAGCAATCTATATCTATACTTATAATAAATGTATAATTGTTTGAAATAAATCTGTATTTGTAACTGTATAATATGTATTTAGTAAAATGTCGCTTTCGATTAATATAATAATATATTTAGTGAAATTTAACATAAAAACGGCATCTTCTAACTATCTGAATAGTTACAGTTTCATTTTAAGCCTAATAGATGGCGGTGTGCATAAAATTTTCTGAATCGCGCTGGTAATATTTTTGGCTAAAGAATGACATTCGAAACGTTTTGATTATTCGACTATTGCTAAAAATAAATATTTTTAAAGCACTATTGTTCATAGCACAAATAATAAAGTAAACAAAATTGAATTGTTAGTGAAGGTTACCTTCATAAATCATAACAGTTAAGTTTAAGTGGTAATTAATTCAACATAAAGATAAAGAACGACTTGATCTTAAAAGCAATATCAAGTAAATACATAGATTCTTCGGTTCATTCGTTCGTTTGAAATAAATCTATATAAAAATGCCCAAAAACATCGTTTCTATGTATACTCTTTAATAATTACATATTTACCAACTGTACATTTAACTAATAATATATGTAACTAATTTAAAAACTGTACAGGAGTTAATTTGCAATCATTACAGTTATTTTACAAAGAATATTATGAATCCTTCGAATCAATAATTTAACATTTGAGACGTGCATTACATTGGCAAAAAGAACGTAATGTTACAAAAATATATATATAATAAATATGTATAATAAATAATTAGTTTTGTGTATATATTTATAAATATCAAATATCAACATTGCTCTTATTTTTTAATTCAAAACAATCAAAAATCCTTATGAAAATTTTGATAATATAGTAAAAAAAACATAGAAGATTATAGATTAAAGTAATAAAAAATGTAATTGAAGTCATTATTATAGTTGTCAGTCAATTTTGTTTATTAAATCAATAATCATGTAGTTTAAGCGGGCGAAGCCGCGGGCAGGCCGCTAGTATGTAAAAACTATTTGGTCGATTTTTAAATACTATTCTTATACTGTTTTTTGACGGAATAAATGTTTTTGTTTTATTGTTCGGGATTTAATATTTGGATATTTAATTTGTTCTAATGAGTTTTTCCCAAAAAAAACTCGTGACCTTTATATTTGAATTAATAGAAATAAATTTTTAATTAAGTCTGATTAGAATCGGAATTTATTTTTAATAAATTCTACCATTTTCTCCCACGCGTAGTATGGCCTCAATAAGGGCCTAATTACTAGATGTCGTTCGCAGCTTTGTTGGCGTGGATTTTAATACGTAAATTGAGTAAAAATTTCTAGAAATCATTTCTTGGGGCTTCCCTATACTCTCTAACATGTCCAGTTTGACACTTTTAAAGTCTTGGCTTTTTGCTGTGCGTCGTCTGTCATTTTTTTTTTTAGTTATGTGCTGTGTGATCCCGGCCTAGAATCATAGGATCATCCTGGTGCTGGTGGTGTCGTAAAAGGCGACTAAAGTACGTGTAGAGTCACGTCGCCAGCGATGGCAACACGCATGGGCAGACTCGACCGGATCATTACCACCCCCGGCATTTAAAACCGGCGTTAAGTAGTGGTTTTATGATACTGCGTTTCGCATCAGGTAATGCCGGGCTCCGGCGCCCAACCCACCTTAAAGGCCGGCAACGCACCTGGAGCTCCTCTGGTGTTGCACGAGGTCGTGAGCGGCGGTAGTCACTTACCATCAGGTGACCCGAACGCTCGTTTGTATTGTCCTTTTTCATAAACAAAAATAAAATTAGTCATTCCCTCAGTAAAGGAAGAGTTATACAATTTGGAGAATATCAATAGAAGAGTTAAACAGATACAGCTATATTATATTAACACATGCATACTAAGTATTTACATTGAAAAATATAAATTTGCTTGTTATATACCGTTAAACTGTGACTTTTGATTTTAAACGATCACAAATTGAATCTCACATACAAATCCCGTATAAATCACGAACAAATCATTAATAAATCACGGTTAAATCACGGTTTATTATGAATCATAACTTACTTGGATTTATTTAAGAGCATTTGTATATTCTAGACACATGTATGTTATTACGAAGTAAATGTATAGTCTATATTTATAGGTCAAAGGTTTTTTTTTTAAAAGCGAAAAATTTATGCTAAATAGGTATGTACTCGTCCATTGATATTTTAAAATACGTTTATTTAGTCTACCCTACCAATCCTACTAATATTATAAATTTGAATGTTTGTAAGATGGATGTTTGTTCCACTTTCACGCAAAAACTACTGAACCGATTTAGATGAATCTTTACAATAATTTAGTTTATACATCATAGGCTGCAATTTATTTAAAGATTTTGTATAATTTTGGCTTTAATATAATAATAAGTTGAAGTTGCGATGCCGTGCGTGTACTAGTACTTAGTATTATTCAAATAACAATATTTCTAATATTGAGGCCATTCGTGGCGCAGGGGCACAAAGTGTGACTGGAAAACCGACTGCTCTGCTTCTGCCTCTCAACACGCATTGCCTCCAGAATTCTGCAGAAAGTGAGGAACGGAGTGTCTTAACACCGGGTTCCCTCTGCCTACCCTGCAGTATGCGGGATACAATGTGAAGCTGATTTAAACAATATTTCCATTTTTTGCTTATTTCATACACGTGTTCAAAAACGAATGAGGACCAAACGTAATTAAAACAACTTTACAAACTGAAAACCTAGTCACAACCGGTTTCGTAACTATTCTATTTCATACCGCTAAATGGGTGAGCATGTGTGACCGCACAATCAGTAACCGCAGGCTATCGCGACCGGCCCCCGAAGTGACTAACACGGTAAACTTGGTGTACAGTACGGTCGACGAGTCGTGGCCGCCCTGAAGTTGGTCTAAGGTTATACTGAATTTTTGCGTGTTTAGAAAACGTATAAAAATTTGAACGCAGCGGGACTCGAACCCGCGCCTCCTGGAAACCGACCAGTTTTCTAAATAAGTATTTTTCTTTCTTATATAAGTGTGGAATAACACTTTAAAAATGTTTAAAAAAAATTTTTGCGTGTTGTTCAGTCGAGGATAAAAATCTGAAACCAAATCTGCGCAAGCCTAAATGACACTGTTGTGGCTCAGGAGCACACTGGGTTCGATTTCCACTCAGGGGTGAAATATTTAATATTTTCATCTCTGTTGATCAGGCTAGAGTGCGGAGTAAAGTCCCGCTATTCAACACGCAATGTCTCCAAGATTCGGCGAAAAATGGGAAACGGAACTGTCTTAATGGAAACGGAGTGTCTTAACTCTTGGTTCTCAGCCTACCTCTGCCCGTAGCCAGCTCACGTTGTAGGGTGCTACATGCCCGCACGTACATACAGCGTGAAGCTTACAAAAGAAGTTAAGAAAATAGCCATCAGGTGACTCGTGCGCTCGTTTGCTTTATTTTTTTCCATAAAAAAAATATCAGAACACTCCGTTCTGTGCTCTCCGCCAACAGGCGGTTCAACAACAGTTCTATTCAACAACAGTTGAATAGAGCAACAAGTTAAGGTACAACGAGTTAAAATTCATCATGTAATATATGTAAAATTCATCATGTAATATATGTATTCTAGTTATATGAAAATTTAAATCTTTTATTGATTTATCAAGGAAGTCAACAATTAATGGCATACATGTATAGATAGTGTACGAAATAAATATTGGCACTTTTTAAATTAAATAATTCCTATATAATAAATAATTTCCATATAATAATAATAATAATATATACGGTCACTTAACTCTGAGCTGAGATATCGTTAAATAAAAAAAAACAAATTATCCACAAGTTTTTTATATCCGTATAATAAATTTGAATTAAATTTTAATTACTGTAGCAACGAATGCAAAAGTTTGGATGCAATTTATTATTTATATATAAAATTTAAAATTGTTTTTTTTTGTGCATGTGTATGTGTATGTTGTTAAGGAGTTTATATTTCTGGTCGTTATTCTAACAACTACCTATATCCAAGGTATTTAACTATTAAAGTAACGATTGGTCATAATATTGTTTCTTATCATTTGGGGCGTTAAGTTCCGCCATTCATCACGCAATGCCTCCAGAATTCTGTGAAAATGAGGAAGGAAGGAAGGAAAGAAGAAGGAAGTGTCTTAATGTGAACTGAACTGATTAAAAATCTGAAACACCGATAAGAATATGAACACACAACCATTCAGTTATATATATATATATATATATATATATATATATATATATATATATATATATATATATATATATATATATATATATATATATATAATTATCAATAAATAGATCAAATGACAAATCATTTTATATGACACTTATCGAGACGTGCCTTAAGGGCGCGCATAGAACCGTCAGCTAAATGTGGGTACAAAGTGCCTCACAATAGAGTATTAGATCATTTTCGTCTACGCCACGTCTGGCCTCAGTTTGATTGCAATAAACTAATATGTTGCATCATGTGATAATACACACGTTTATACGGTTTTAATCAAATTGTTATTCTTTTTTAATGCCTATATTCGTATTAGTTATAAATTATTAGGTTTCAAATAAATTTTTGACTAAAATTATAAAGTAAATTTTGTTTTGAATTAAGTTTGAATTGGATGGATTTTATATGAAATTACTGAAAAAAAAATATAGTGACCTCACATTATATCCTTAGTTAAAAGAAATTATATATAATTAACATTTTATGGATGGCAAGCAAAAAATTTAAAATCTTTTGCAAAAATTTGGTATTGCAATCGAACTCCTGTTATGGATAGGTAACAAATTGTTAAATTTAAAAATTAAAATAAATTGGTCTGAATCTTAGTAACTTGATTTTTTTCATTGTTATGGCGAAGCCGCAGGTAAAATCTAGTGCATACATAATATAGCTACTGAACCAAAGTCACGATCAATGTAATAGATGATATATATTGTGTAAATGAAGCATGTCTCACGTTCAGCCGTAGTAGTACCAGGAAAAATCTGACATTACTTCTTGGAACTACTACAATATACGATACAACAATCGATATTGTTTCAATCAACCTCTTGTCCATTTGAGTGGTTTGCCCGATAGTGATAATATAATTTGTTGTATGAGTCAATTGTATGAAATTTTGAAACTTATTTATCTATTAAATTAATTGAGATCAGTCGTTGTGCAGGGGCACAAGGTATGATTTAAACGGGACTGATTGTGGGTTCAATCTCAAAACTTGAGTAAATAAAATATTTATTGAAATTTATATTTCTATGTCTTTGCTCTGGTGTTGAGGCAAAGCGCGACATTGAGTTCCGTCACCCATACGTAATTCTTCCAGAATTCAGCGAAAAGCGGCGAACGGAGTGACTTAACACTAGGTTCTTTCTGCCTACCATGCTGTGTGCGGGATACAGCGTGAAGTTGATTTAGTCTAATTTCTTTTTACTAAATGAATGAACGTAATGAAACCCTTCGTCTCATTAAGCTGGAAGAATTAAAATATTTAACGATTAGCGTTACACTCGTGGCCTGTGGACCACATGATTATAGCTTTTTTGTTGTTTAGCCGGGTAATTGACACAAAAATATTTTATACCACAAATCTAATTCAATTTTTCATTTTACTCTGCTATAATATGCATGTTTTAATTATATAAACCTTCCTATTAAATCACTGTCTATTTATGAAGATCGCTCTTACATCCGTAGCGTAGTTTCAAATAAAAATGAAAACGTGAAACATCAAATATACAGTAGACCCCCAATGCACGACCATCCAATATATAAAAATAAAAGTCAAGATAGCTTAGTCATTGTATCGAGCACCATCTCGGACGGTATCACTAACATTACCAATTTCACCGATAACCAAAAGATAAACTACTATCTTATAGATAGATATAGGCTAGATAAACTATCGTAAGCGGGTGTTGCTTTTACGGAGAAAAGTGTAAATTTTCATTTAAGACTTTCACTGCGGGACCTATTTTTGAGAATTTTTAGCTGGCGCCGTTGAGGTCTTTTCGGCCTCATGTTTCTTGCATTACAGTAACATAACCCGCACGGTGTAAAGTCTATATGAGGCCGATTTCGACCATAACAGCAGTGAACGTGTTAAAAATTCTTTTTTATATTGACGTCATCCGAGTGCGTTTAGGTTTATGAATTTGATACAGCGGTTATTAATTTGAATTCCAAGTGGTAAAAAATTTTACAAGGGAAATTTCAAAAGGTACATTTCTTTGCCAAGAATATATTACGAAGTTGAATACAGGTTTTTCGTGTTTAAGTACTGTTTGCTTTGCAAAATTCTGCAATGCTTGATGTCTTCTGACCACTACAACCTTGTACTACTACCTACTACAATACGTTCTTGTTTAGATAAATATTTTTATATTGTAGTTGTAGAGAGATCCTCATATATTACCCATAGATTAATCCAAAGAATGATCGTTCAGCAAGATATAATACTATTTGTTCAATATTTTTACCAT
Source organism: Heliconius himera (assembly GCA_021202915.1). Taxonomy (NCBI): domain Eukaryota; kingdom Metazoa; phylum Arthropoda; class Insecta; order Lepidoptera; family Nymphalidae; genus Heliconius; species Heliconius himera. Next base: position 149,577 of record JAJHJA010000610.1, read on the forward strand.
TTTTGTTTAGTCCTTGTGTGGAAGAACAATTTGAAAACATTTCATTTTCATTTCTTCGCTCTGTTAACGAGGCAAAGCGCGGCTTTTCGCCACTTAACACGCTACACCTCCAGAATTCGGTGAAAAGTGGGGAACGAAACTTAACACTAAGTTCCTAGGTTCCCTCCCTCCCTGTTTCGTGCGTGATATACCGTGAAGTCATTTTTTTTTTTAATAAATATACGAGTTTCTTGCAAATATCTACTCAATTATTGTGTTTGTAAGATCTGTAATCAGATTCACCCCCTTTTATAAAGCTTCAGCGAATCAATTTCCGAAGCCCTACAAGAGGTGTTGGAATAAATTGTGCACGATATCAAATTTGTACGTGTATCTACATATATATATATATATGCGAGTATGGGAAATGATTACATAGTAGCGACATGTTTTATGTATATTAATGTTTAAGACTCTCTGTTTTATGCATTTTATCCTATTTTTGAACCAAGTGGCGGAACCTAACGCCGGGGTTTAGCTAAAACGTCTGGGACAACTGTTATTTTTGGAGTCAGTCGTGGAGCAGGGGCATAAGCGTACAGTTGTAAACGTGATAGATGAAATATTTAATATTTTCGTTTTTTCTCGCTCTAGTAACGAGATAAATTTGCGGCGTTGAGTTTCGCCACTCACCACGCAATGCCTACAGAATTCAGCGGAAAGTGAGAAAAGGAAGTGTCTCAATCGGAAGAGTAGTATCTTAACACTAAATTTCCAGGTTGCTTTTGTCTACTCTGATATATATCCTGCATATATCAGAGAGTGTGAAGCATAAACAAAATAATATTTCTTGGCTTGTTTGCACTTATATTTGTTTTTGCCAATTTCTTTAACTGGACACACATTCATGCTCTCGTACGTAGCGCTTTAATTGAAGTCCCTTGTAAGATATTAATCCATTCAAAAGCTACCGAGCCGTGTACTGTCTGTCTGTCTGTCACTTGTAAACAAAGCGATGAGTTATTATTATGTATACATATTAATTGTGGTATTTTTGTATTAAAAAAGGTTTGTAAATCTGTGTGTATGTGTGTGTATGTGTTGTGTAAAGTCATCGTGGCGTAGTGGTACAAGGTTGTGGCTGTAAACGCGATGGCTGTGGGTTCCATATGATTTCGGGAGAAATAATTATTTAATATTTTTTTTATTTCTTTGCTGGTAATAAAGCAAAGCATGAGATTATGTTGTACCATTCTAAACGTGTAATGTTTCCCCGGAAAACGGGGGAACGAAGTGTTTTTTTTTTACTTTCCCTGCTACATGCAGGATACTGCGTGCGTGAAAAATAAGAACAAAAATGTCCAAAATCAATATAATCAGTTTAACATGATATCAAATTGAAGTTTCAAATCAACAACCATAATATCTTGCATCACATCTCGCGTCTCAAGTGAGCACAGCCAGTTGTTAGCTTTGAACACTCGGTGCGCCCACCGACCGTGTCACGACCGTGACCGCATCGCACAAATGTCACTATTTGCCCACTCAGGGTTGACGGGTTTGAAATATAGCTGGGTCTCATATTGTGTGTGTGTATGAAGTGGTGTAATTAAAATTATTTTTTTTCATATGGAGATATTTTTGGATTGTTTTTTTAAGATTCACCCTGTATTCTAGACAACGCAATGTAGACATAGGGAACCTGCTCACGATATAGGTTCCTTCTGTCTCATGTTAACATATTCTGATTCCCATTGTTTTTTTGGCAAGTTTCTCTTAACATTTAGTGTTTGTTTTATTTAAATCGGTTCACAAATAAAGAGGAATATAGAGTTTTTTTTTTTAATTAGTACAATTTCTTTATTGACTTGGCTAAATCTTTAATTTTTATCTTTAGTTATTGCGTTTTAAATTGATAAATTGATAATATTATTCGAACGCAAAAGTAATTTACTCTAGTGTAATTCTAGCGGACGAAGCCTCGAGCTGGTCGCTAGTATTTAATTAATTTAATCTTTCCCAATACAAGAACCAAATCAATAGTAGGTACTCTCGAGGCAGCCTTATTCTTAAGCATCTACAGGAGACACTACTAGCACGCCCACGCCACCTTTTTTCATCTCGCCATGTCATTATTTGTAAAGATTTAACGTGGACGCCTTCGGTCCGGGTGAGTGACCCTCGCGGCTACCGTAAAATGTTCAGCTATTTGTATTTGGATGATCAATAATATTGTGGGTCTGTGCTGTGCATATACATACATACTGTGGGAGAATATTTTATGGTTTTGGGTTGCGTGTTATGTAAAAAAAATTGATTTTTTTTTTTTGGATTTGTGGTATTTTTTTGGAGTTAAACGCGACCGTCGTCGTGGGACCAATTTCTACTCCGGAAAATTAATTATTTTTATTTCTCCGCTCTGATATATCTGGGTGAAGTGCGGTGTCGAGTTCTGTCACTCGACACGCAAAACGCAATATCTTTAAATTTGGTGGTGCGTGGAGAACATAGTGTCCTTACACTATGTCCCCTCTGCCTACCCTGCTATATGTGAAATTTTAACTCACTTATTAATAATGTGAATGTAACTAAATTAGATTAACGTGCTCTTCTCTTTCATTCTCCTTTTTGTAGGTTATTTGGTAATAGATTTAGCGACAAATAACCTTACTCTCTATCATTTTCTCTTAGCTAAAATAACATTGAATTCCCAATTACAATCGATTTTTTTTTTGCGAGAGTTTTAAAGTTTGAATAAAATTTAGTCCCTAACTTATTTTTCTTCGGAACATAGCATATTCACTTGTTGTGGCTTGAGGTTTAACGTTCCGGAGAACAATATGAGCATATTGTGTCAAAAAAAGACATCAAATTGGAAATTTGGCCAAAATTTTGCCAATTATCGTATAATTGAGGCCAGTCGTGGCGCAGCGGCACAAAGTGTGACTGTAAAACCGACTGGTTGTATGTTCGATCCCCACTCGAGGAGATAAAATATTTACTTAAATTTATATTTCCATTTCTTCGCTCTGGTGTCGAGGCTAAGCGCGGCGTTGAGTTCTGCCACTCAACACGCAATGCCTCCAGAATTCGGCAGAAAGTGGGGAACGGAGTGTCTTACCGCATCGTATAGTTTGGCATATTATTATGATAACCTACGTCGTCGATACGAAAACCCGTAGCGTGTAGACCGCAAAACCGCTTCCAGGCAAAGGGTTTCGCGGGTGATTCTCTTGAAATATACGTATTACGTACGTACTAACCACATTCTCACATTTGCGAATACGAAATACGTAGTTTAGAGAATATATATATATTTTTAAGTTATGCTGATAGGTATTTGTGCTGTAAATTTTTGGTTGAAATAACCGTTCTTTATTATGTTAATGCTTTTCGTGGTTAAGTTTCGCATGTGCATAGCTAAAAAGAAATTAGGTACTTAATAACCTACTCTATTTTTTTTTCAGTATATACTATATATTGATTTGCGTTCGTGTATAGTAAAGTAGTTCCACACTCTATCTCTTACTATAAAAATATCTTTAATTTTCTTAATCATTTGACACTTATTAGTATTGATATTTAAAAAAAAAACTATTGGTAAATAAAAGAAGATTACTTAGAGAAAAAAAAATACTTTCAATTTACATTTTGAAAAAAAAAAAGTATTAGGAATTATTTTTTTTTCAAAAATTATTTACATTTCAAAATTTATTTTATTTTCCAAAATTAGAATTTTTCCTTGTTTTACTTTTAGATACTAAAACCAAATTTATTTGTATAAAGTCCTTTCTAATAATATTTTTCACATTTTTAGGTGAAAAAATTCGAGTTCGAAGATCACGCGCCACCCAAAATCGAGCAGATACAGCCCTTCTGCGAGAGCGTCCACGCGTGGCTGAACGAGGACTCGCGGAATGTCGCCGCGGTGCACTGTAAAGCTGGGAAGGGGAGGACGGGTAATTAATTTATTGCTATTGTTTTTTTTTTAATTTAGCTTCACGCAGTAACCCGCATGCAGCAGAGTAGATAGATGGAACCTAGTGTTATGGTTAGGACACTCCGTTCCCTACGCACCATTGAATTTTTGAGACTGCGTGATGTAGCGTTTGGTTTGTCTTATTATGAAAGCGGGGAAATGAAAATATTGTGTAGTTTATTCCTCCAAGTGGAAATCGAACTATTACCGTCGCATTTAGACGACACGACCACCTCTAGAACTATTTTTTATATTGATATCATCGTAGTGGAGTGGCACAGTGTCTGACTGTAAGCGCAGTAGTTGTGGATTCGGTCTCAATATGTGGGTCTTTCGTTTCTCTTGTTTGGCAAGACTATTTTTTGGTTAGAGAATTTTACACAGGCATTCACTGTATGTACATTGCTAAAGGTGCTATGCTATGCTAAGGATGCGCATCTGCTTTGAAACTTAAAACATACGGTAGTTGCTTAAGATCTAATCTAATTATCAACTGTACGATAAAATGTAGTTGATGACATGTACCAAACAATTTATATAAAACATTGTTAATTTCTTAAGTAAATAAATTATTTTTTCATGAGAAATACATATTTCCTAATCTAAAACTTCGTAATAGTAAGCCCTTATCTAATTATATTTACATAATACTACTCTGGAGAATATTTTCCGCCACCAAACCAGCCATTTCTAAATGTAACAAAGCAAGCCTGACCCAGAACCTGATGATATACATCTATATATCATCAGGTTCTAGGGCTAGGGTTGCCACACAAAATGCGGGACAGCGAAACAATAAAAAAAATAAGATATTCTGTGATATGAAAGTCATAGTTGCAATTCACATAGCAAGCGATCACACTGTTGTATGTAAATGTGTGTATTGGATATTAAAATGTAAATATATTAAGCTATCTCTCATGCATAATGCATAGTGGTCTGTATAAATAAAACATTTTTTCTAAAAATATTTAACAAATAAATTCTAAAGTATATTATTATAATAATAAATTGATTCGATTTAGGCCAGTCGTGGCGCAGTGGCACAAACGTGCGTGTAAATGCGACAGGTGGACACGACGAAATGAAATATTTAATATTTTCATGTTTTTGCTCTGGTAATGAGGTTAAGAGCGGCGTTGAGTTCGCCACTCAACGCAGCAATACTTACAAATTTCGGCGGAAAGTGGGGATCGAAAGTTTTTTTTGATGAAAGCGGAGTGTCTTAACATTAGGTTTCTCTCTCTGCCTACCCTGCTACGTGCGGGATACAGGATAAAGCTAAATAAAATAAATCATTTATAGATTCATACACATATGTTATATGTACATATCGAGACAAATTCGATTGATATATTAAATTGAATAATTTTGTGTTCTTGTCATAAATTATTATAAATCATCTATACTTATAATAAAATTGTAACGGATCTGTATATACTTGAAAGATATATGTATAAAAAAAATCGTATTGCGGATTATTTATTAATGTAGAAGAATCCAAAACAAAGAGTTTTAACATTTTTGTCTGTCTGTGCGTTTGTTATCGCTGATCTCAGAATTCTCTTAACCGTTTTAAATGCAGTTTTCACTATTGGATGTTGGAAAGCTTCCGTTAACATATAGGATTTGTTTTATTATATCAATCTAAAGTACTGAGTTCGACAAATATGCTAATTTAATTGCTATAACAGTTATTGCTACAACTGTTTTACTAAATTGGCTGAATCTTTAGCTTTCAATTTGTATATTGGTAAAAACTCCGAGATTTCAAGATTTAGGATCAGGATCGCAGTGTACGCGGGAAAACTGCGCTTGTTGTGCACGCATACTTACAAAAAAATTAAAAATAAGTTCCCAAAAGACTTAAATGACAGATTTTTTCTTAAGTACATTTAAATAAATATTCATATATTTCAAGCGGGCGTAGCCGCACGGGGGCCGCTGGTTTAAAATATTTTTATTGGTTGGTTTTCTTGACATTATAATAAACTTCATAGATTATTTATAAATTCCTTATTAAAATTGTTTTAGCTTTTAAATTTATAATCTTTTTCTTATTAGCCATTCCATATTAATTAGTTTCATATTTCATTGATATTTATATAGTATAATTAATTAAATCTTATAAACTATATTATTGTTCAAAACTTCTCTTTAATATTACGCAGCCATTTTTAGGAGAAAAAAAAAACCAAACGTGGAAGGTGGTGATTTTATATAATTATAAGAAAACAAAAAAAAATGAAACGGAAGAAAGCAAACGTGATACTTCTGCCAATTGAAGCATATCTAAAGTGATTACTCTCCTTCACGACGCGGCGGACCGAACGTGTACCTTTCATATCGGCCCTCGGCGTTTTTTAGGGTTCCGTGGCGCGAGAGAAAAAGCGGATGAATGCACATAAAATCTGGAAAGGGATACGATCACCCTTATATGATCACTTTTTTTATAGGAGTCTCGTGGACCGTACAATTACGAAATTTGGCAAGACAAGAAAAATAGGAGTTTATAGGTTTTCTATAGAAAATAAAAAATACTAACTTATACTTACTTAGTGTTAATTTTATACAAAATGAGTAAACGTACGCCCGCAAAGTAAAGTTTGTAATTTTTTTAAATCACGTTCCCGTTGTGTTCAACAATCACGAAACCCTCGATGGGCGAGACGAACTCGAACTTTATTTTTTTTTATTTGACCGCCAAAAGGCATTGTGGGGTCCTTGGGAGTTTACGACTTTGAAAACTTTCTTTCGTAAGTAATTTTGGCAATTACGTGTCGTAAAGAAATATCGCAATTGCACACCCCCACGATTTCGGGGTACTTTTTTGTTTGCATGACAATAGCCCGCCACAGAGGGATATGTGAATAACGTATAATACCAACCTTTGTGGTGGGAAACTATTATTTCGCCACCATTTTGTGATAAACATCTCAGGAATGTGAACGCGTTTTTTTTTTAAAGTTTTACTCATCCCGCCATTCGTATGCTGATGCGGGGTCTGCACATGTTTGACCTTTCGCTAAGTGTTTTGTAATTCTTCGTAAGTGATTTGGTTATATGCTAAATCATGTAAATTCCACTAATTTGACAATTTCAGAGTGATGTAAAGTGTGGGGAGGGCTACAAAGTTGTAAAAAAAAATATTATCTTCACATTCTCGAGCGTGGCTTTTTTGTCTTGCTTTACATCCAAATCGTCAGATTATTATATAGAGTGTTTTTGTCAACACCATTTTAAATGAAACCACAGTTTTAACTACTCTATAAAGGCCTAATACAATTAAAAAAATCCCACAAATGAAAGTGATGTTTTCAAATAATAATAAATAATAAAATTATCGTTGAAAAATAAAACACCATTTGTCAAGAACGACGCACGCACACATATTAAAGGGAAACCGCCGCACACGCCTCATTCCGAAATCGGGTCATAGGTATTGACGGCAAAGTTCAAAATTGTTTAACCTTTAGTAGTTACAGGAACTGCTGTTCCTGTAATAGGAAAAATATTTCAAACGCATACCTAAAGAAATTAATCAAGATACCTATACCTCAACAGTTTAGACGTAGGATTCTTTTTTTTCATTTCACGATGCTTATCACTACTATGACAACGCAGTTACGAATAAATAGCAATAACGCGGCGTTATTTTTGTACCTACTACTACCGGCGTGTGCGGTGTTATCACTTTGACAGGTTTGTGTCTGTGTGCGTCATTCTTGACAAATGGTGTTTTATTTTACAACGATAATTTTATTATTTATTATTATTTGAAAACATCACTTTCATTTGTGGGATTTTTTTAATTGTATTAGGCCTTTATAGAGTAGTTAAAACTGTAGTTTAATTTAAAATGATGATGACAAAAACACTCTGTATATTGTTGCCAACGTAGTACAGTGAAAAACCGTCTGTACACGCGGTGATCGTGGATTCGTTTTCGATTCTAGGACAGAATTTCTTCTAGCTCTGGCAACATGTGTGGCGTTAAGCTAGGCCTCCCAACTCCCTCATCAATGTCGAGGCTTTCAATCAAATAATTATAAGGTTTATTTTTAAGTTATAGAATCGAGAGGCCAGACGTGGCGTAGGTGCACAAAGTGTGACTGTAAACGCGACAGGTTGTAGGTACGATTTCCACTCCAGGAAATGAAATATTTAATCTTTCCATTGTTTTTCGCTTTGGTGTCGAGACAAAGCGCGGTGTTGAATTCCGCCACTCAACATGAAACGGAAAATGAGGAACGGATTATTTTAATACTCCGTTCACTCTGCCTACCTACTGTGTGCTGCTCGACGCTAAAAAAAATAAGTTAATATTTTTTTCTTATAAGAACAACTTTAAAAGCTCCCGAAACTTCACTACGTATTAATTTGTGTATCTGTATGTATTTCAGGGACGATGGTGTGTTGTTACCTCCTCTACAGCGGTCAGAAGGCGACGGCGGACGAGGCTTTAAAATTTTACGGCAAAAAACGAACACACGACGAGAAAGGTAATTTAAATACACATTATTTATATTAATTTAATTTTTTATTGATTGTTTTATTTATTTTTTTCATTTTTTATTTTTTCTTTATTAATACTCAATTAAAATTAAATTAATCTTAAAGGGCTTAAAAAAAAACGAAAAAAAAAAGTTTTTGAAATTGCACAAGAGAAAAGATTAAGATTTTCACTTTAGGTAAATTTTGTCAATAATTTTAGAATAGAATAGAATAAACTTTATTGTATATAAAATGAACAACATAAATAAACAAAAAAAACACGTATACAAAGGCGGTCGTATTGCTTTAAGCAACTTTTAGTTGAAAATTGCTTAATATTGTTGTGAAATATATCTATATCGCCAAAATAGTTGTTGAATGCTCTACAAGATCGTAATATAAAACAATTTTTGGCATAGTTCTTTTTTCGAGCAACAATGTAGAAGGTGTCTCTCGATCGGACATTTTATGTGAATATTACTTAGAAACTATTACTTAGCGACATTAATTGGAATCTATAAGGTTTGTGTAAAACTTTGTACAAAAAAAAATTAATATATCCTCTTTGTTTTTTTTTATTATAATATATTTAGATTCTGAGCGTCGTCTAATTTAAATTTGTAAAGTAATCGTCGTATAAATTTATTTTGGACTTTTTCAATTGCAATATTTATATTTAGACAGGGAAGCATTTTGAATGCTTTTTCCATAATATTGATAATGTGTTTGTTAGATAAAACACCAGCATCATATATCAATAATATGGCTATGATCCTTAACAACGTAGACTCTTGATATTTGTCTGTTACGAATATAATCGAATAAGATGCGGAGATTCACTCCCGATAAATAACGTTTTTCCCTGTTTAATAATTTTTAAATGAGGTTGCCGGCGGTAAATTGATGTTACCTTTAGTTGGCGCTACCTCTGAAAAGGGTCCTTTCAAGTTAATATGTACGCATACCGTCTGAACTATATATTAGACTAGTAACCCTCAAAATTTAAGCTTTGTAAAAATGAGGACGTAGGTCTGGGGGCTCTGGGATCTTGGGCTATGATATTTTCGTTGATATGTATTAGTTGTTTTTCATAAACACCTATCCAATCCCCCGCAGGCGTGACGATCCCGTCGCAGCGGCGCTACGTGGAGTACTACGCGGCGCTGGTGTCGGGGCGGCTGGCGTACCGCGCCACGCGCGTGCACGTGCGCGAGCTGCGCATGTCGCCGCCGCCCGCGCTCAACGGCGGCCAGTGCACGCTGGAGCTGGTGGTCTCGCAGGTGCAGCCGCAGTTCAAGGCGTCGCTGGGCAGCCACGAGCTGCGCCGCCACGAGGCCGCGGCGCGCGTGGCGCTGCAGGCCTGCACGCCGCTGCAGGGCGACGTCAAGGTGGACGTGTACTGCAAGCCCAAGATGATGATGCGCAAGGAGAAGCTGTTCCACTTCTGGTTCAACACCTTCTTCGTCACGGCCTCCGTGGGCGCCACGCCCGTGCCCGCGCCTAATGATAGTTAGTATACAGCATGTTGCATTTGGAAAGTGAAGGACGGAAGTGGCTTAACACTAGCTTCCATCTGCATTCCCTGCAATGTGCGGGATGCAGTGTGAAGCTTAATAAAAACAAGGAAAAAAATATCTAGAATACTTGATTGTAAGTATTCAAAAGGACTGAAAAGAATTGAGACACCTCAACTCACTTTTAAAACACTGACAATTAGTTTTTTAAGAGGTTTCGCGTTGAGTAAAATGACCCAACACTACAATTTCTCTTTCTATAACAATGAAATTATGAATAAATTCATTCCGAAGCGAGAATTGAACACGCAATCGTCACTATTACAGTCAGACGTGATGTGTCGACGACGACGCATGTGTTTTTCTTGGTATAAACATCTTTTCAGTATAATATCATCATAGGTTGGCTGAGTGATAAGTCATTAATCATTATTCTTGTGTTGCGCGATCAATGATAGATAGTTAACGAGTGTATACGTGCGCATGTGTGTGTGTGTGTATGTGTGCATTTAAATGATTCACAAACAGACACTGTTCCAGCGTACCGATAAAGTAGAACTTGCGATGTATGCCGATGATACCGCCCTTTACACCACGGATCGCTCCGCTTGGATCCTAGCCGAAAGACTGCAACGAGCTGCCGACGCCCTAGGCGATTGGTTCAGCAAGTGGCGGTTCGAGGTTAACCCGGAGAAAAGCGTAGCCGTCCTCTTCCCTCGTAAGCGTTACGAGACCGTCTCGACTATTTACCTGCAAGGCAAACCGATCCCCTGGGAATCCAAGGTCAAATACCTAGGCGTCGTACTAGATTCGAAACTCTCCTTCCGGCCGCACATCACGTATGTCAGGAACAAAGCCACATACGTCATGAACAGGCTGTATCCGCTCATCTGCAAGCGGAGTAAAATGTCACTTCGCAACAAGCTGACATTGTACAAAACTTGCATCCGTCCCGTCATGACCTATGCTTGTGTCGTGTTCGCACACACCAAGATAGACCTCCTTCAGAGGGTTCAAAATAAATTCCTACGAATGGCATCCGGATGCCCATGGTACGTACGCAACGTTGACCTACACAAAGACTTCGAGCTAGAATCGCTCAAGGAATTCTGCAAGCGCCTGGCCAAGCGCTACTACGAGCGTGCAGATTGCCATTCCAACCCACTCATTGTCGAAGCGTGTAAGTACGCTCCTCACCCACATCCACGTCTTCGACGCCCTCGAAGCGTGCTTCTGGACCCCGACGATCCCATCACTGCTGCCAACGCCCAATACATTGGGAGGATCCACTCCTCAGTCCTACGTCCCACTCTCCGCCGCCGTAAGAGGCGGCGAGGCCAGTCATATCTAACGGCACGCCCGCGCCTCGGCGCGGCGGGGCCCAATGGACGAAACCCACCATGATTAGCGTACGCGGGGCATTCCCCCGCGATCGCCATCACTTCATGAGCGTCCATCAAAGCTCGTAATTCTAATCTTCAGGGGCGAGCTACACTCGCCACTCCCAGCCCGGTGACGCTGTCAAGACCATTCCAGGTCAACAGCATTAAAGTCCATTCGAAAAAAAAAAAAAAAAAAACACTGTTACATTTTTGGTTGAAGTTCCCACACCCAATGCAGAATTCGGATCCAATTCAGGGCGGAGTTAATATCGTAACGTGCGTAGTGCACAAAAAAATATGTTTTATTGTCTTATATGAATAATAAGTTATCCATTCAAATAATTAAAAACTTGTTATTATATTTGCATTAGGTCCAAATTTAGAAACGTTCAAACTGACCCTGGACAAGTGGCAGCTGGACGACGCGCACAAAGACAAGCAGCATAAACTGTATAGTCCAGAGTTCAAGGTATGCTAGTATATATTTTTTTTTATTTAAGGACACGCCGTATCCCTCAGTGAATAACATTAACATTAAATCATTTTCCCGAGTGGAAATTGAACCAATAACCGCCGCGTATACATTCAGATATAGAAAAGAAAAGTATTTATCTCTTATTTGCCATATGAACACCTGCAAAACAAATGATCACTATTTAGTTTTAACATAAATCTTAATATTTTCAGTTTATTCACCAAATATTATTAGTCTACAGAAGCTGCGCCGCAGTGGCACAGAATCTTACTGTAAACGCAAGATACTGGGTTCAATTCCTAATGTAGAGAAACAATCGTGTTTGCTTCCTTTAGTAACAAGACAAAACTATGAATATTTACTCAAGGTCTATCGACATGATTTTCGAAACCAACCTATACGAGTTACAAGTTTAACAAACAAGAATCACCTTAATTATGCACGTTTCAGGTGGAACTAATTATACAAAAGCAACCCGACTCCTCAACGTTCAGCACTCAGTCGCTACGGGCGCCCTCCACGCCCTCCTCCGCCTCCACCTGTTCCGAGAACGACGAGCACTGGGACTCTGGTGAGGGATTTACACCTGCCGATCATAGTGTAGACACGCCCTTATACAGTGTGGACGCTCCTTTCTACAGTATGGAGACACCCTTGTATGGTGATAGTGAGCAAAGTGTGCAAACACCCTTGTATAGTATATCTGGCGTTAGTATGGTACAGTCTGAACGTGTGAACGCACCCTTATATAGCATATCCAGCGATGGTGGTGCGCCTTTGTATGGATATATGCAACCTGAAGTTTCGACTTCATCTGATGTAGGTCTTAGTGTGACACCTCCCTTATACACACAAGTGCCACGACTAAATATTCCTGTGAATGAGCCCTTATATATTACGAAGTGTACTGAGGGAACTGATGTTCTAACTCCGCCTTTATATACTTTAACATCGAACACAGTAGGCGTCGAACCCGTCTTACCTTACCAAAATAATTGTTTGAACAGGCCTTTATGTACTAATGATAAGACAATCTTTGAACCCACTATATGTTCACATTGTAAACATAATTATAACGTAACTACTCTGGCCAATGAAAGTATATTGAGTGGTGAAGCACCAGCCTTATCTAATACAAAAAAATCTACCCCCAAAAAGTCACCATTATTATCCTATAAATTTATTGATGGTCAATCTGAAACACCTTTATATTTCGTCCCCTGTAATAACGTTTTGTGTACAAAATTACACAAACTTTGCAATCTGCAAACGGACAAACATTCAAACAAATTGTTTAATGATGATAATTTTAAAAGTCGGATAGGAGCTAATAAGTTTAGTCTAGACAAAAGTGATTGCGAGTCCCCCTACATTAATATAGTCTGTGGTCCAAACTGTCATAGACAATTTGTGAGTGATGGTCAAAAATCAGAAAAAAAAGATGAAATTAATAATTGTACTTTATCTAGTAAATTACATTCTGATTGGTGTGAAGGTTCAATAAAAAATAAACGAAGTTCCGATAACGATATGTATGAAATGCTCCACGAGTCAGAGCAATGCCATAAAAAACCGAACTGTCAAAACATAAATGAACTGTCACTGTTAAAATCACCCACAGATAAAACAGACGAATTGGTTGATTTAAAAGTGTATTCCAATTGTATTAGTGAATTGACAGATAATAATTTATATACAGAAAAAAACGATGTATATTTTCCCGTTGATAATACTTGTCATCACAAATCCAATGCTGAATATGTCGAAATGAAATCCGAAAAACCCGTTGATTCTTCTGCTAAAAGTAAAAATGTTAAAAAAGAAAAATGTAGGGATGTATCTAAAAGTAGACTTTTAGGGGACATGAGAGCATCTTGGAGGGAGTTCAGTGGAAAATTCGGTGAGAATAGGAAAAAGAAACATAGAGATGATTAGTGTTTTTTATTTTTTTACAAAAAGGGCTATATAATTAAAATGCCTAAGAAATGTTCTTTTTATAATTTACAAAATGATGAAATTCAAATTATGATGAAAATTATATTTGAATTTCATCATAAGTTTTCAGTAAATTTTGACCTGTTTAAATTTATTGACTGAATAATTCAATCAAAGTACATAAACTCCAGTCATTAAAAACATTTCATGAATGAATTTTCATACTCCTGGGATATATTATTGCAAATAAAATACCACAAGTTTCCATCGACCCCATACATACTAAAAAGTTTTTTTAAGGTCTTAAGTTCAAAAAAAAAATGTTTTTTTCTTGTAAACAGTAAGTTATATTTTATTTATAGTGATGACCCAAAAAACTCAGCGATTTTTTATATTTTTACATTGTTATAGTTGTCTTAACTGGACTGTGGCCATAATACATAATGTCATTGAAAACATACTTACCGAATTGAGAACTTCTTTCTTTTTGAAGTAGGTATCGAGTTTTGATAGCATCAATAAGGAAAATTTAAAGAAACAAATATATACCCATATACATAAATATTTAATATCTATGGTCTTGTTATTCACATACGAATTAGGGCTTAAACTCAGTTTAAATGGACTACTTATTTTAATAAAAATAATACTAATAATAATAATAATAGGTGTCTTAAATAAAGTATAGTTTAATGATACTTGGGTAGGATTATTAGGAAATTAATAATAATATATTTTTTTTCGTTATTGCTATATAGCTTTAACTTTAAAATAAGATGCTCGAATAGAATTTAATATTTTATACGGGCTGTACATATAATGTCACACGTATTATAGAATCGTTTTAGTTTAATCAAAATAGGTTTAGTTTATATAATGTGTTAAGTAAGTGTATGTGTTTTTTTTCTTATTATTGTATTGTTGTTGTTCTTGGACTCATTTTAAAAAATTAAGGCAACTTTTAATTAATTTTTGTTTGTTGATTTTTATTTTTTTTTCTTAATATATTTATTTAGATGATTAAATCGTCAGTTCTCATTTTGAAGGTTTTTTGAATTGATAAATATATAAAAAAAGTTCAATTTAAGATAAAATTGAATTATCTCAAGCCGATAACGATTTTTCACTTTTTTATATATATTTTTTGTTCTTACTTTATTGTGTGAAGTGAACATACATATACAGTACGGTCAAAGAATCATGATCGCCCTGAAGTAAGCATTCTGAAGTTTGTGCAAGTAAGAAAATTTCTTAAAATCAAATCTGCGAAACCATATATATTCATTTAGAGGTGGCAACGACTCGTCGGTGGTACTGTAGTCTACGGTTATTTTTTTTACATCCTTTCATATGTCAGAGTTCAGACGAGGGGAAATAAACATGATTTGAACCCGCAATAATACATCTTCAATACGCTACAATTTGGTATTTACTTATTTTAACATATATATTTATTGTTTAAGTACCTTTAGATTATATAGATATGGCACAATATATATTTTTTAATTACAATCTTACTAATTGTAACGGCCTTACAACACACATAGAATATAAAATATATATATTTTATTTAAATTATTTATTGTGCCCTTAGCCTATGTATGTATATATGTTTATATACACACTCTGCATACATAATAAATCATGTCGCTATTTTGGTTTTGGTCTAATCATTGTGAGGAAATAAAAAAAAAGGGGATGTCTCATATTTTTTTTTAATTTCTCAGCAATTAAAATATTGTGAATGTTTTCCTTTTTTATATTACTTACCTTACCTATTATTAAATCTACTATAGTTTAATATTTTTCTCTATTAGAATTTACATTTTATTAAAAGTATGAGACCTTATCGTTAAAAAGGTAGAAATATATGAGCAATGTTATATGGGAGAAATAATAATTGTTACTAATCAAAGTCTGGAATTGAACCCACGACTTTTTAAGTCGTGTATGTGTGTAAAATGATTACAATCTGCATCATAAATTTACAAGTAATGTAAAATATGATTTACTCGAAAAACAAACAACCACTCATTTCCTACTTATAATGTGACATACATACATATGTATAACCCTGGTGTGTGTACAACAGGGGCGGCGTGCGAACGCGTCGGCCGTTACCGCCCGCTGTCGCCCGAAAACAGCACGCACACGTAAATATACTGTACGCTAGTATTGCCCCATATCCCATTGACCCCATTAATCCTTACCCCCCAGTGCCTCATGTATCCATTGTAAATATACCCATTGTACTAAGTACACTGCTATCAGCTAAAACCAAAGCCTAACCTTGACCTAACTTAACCTGTAATTCTAATGCCTTATGCACCCATTCAGTCTTTGTACCCGTTTTTCTCCGTGTATTCAAAACATTGTCTTTTTTTTAAATATCATCATAACTACAGAAAGAGCAGAAATACAGCATCCACCCTTTTTCTTTTTTGATTGTATGAGCTAAATAATTATGATTATAATTATGTACATCGAGATATATTTAGTTTCTACTTTGAACTAGCGTCCTTCCATTGTACCTTTACGCCCCATTTACTCATATTACCATCATTGGACTCCTTTGTGTGACACTTTCTCCTGCTTTCTTGCGTACATTTATGCCCCAACCTACCCTTTTTACACTCCATGCAGCTTGTACGCGTCTAATAATAGCATATAGGCTCATTTATCCTAATTTTTATATAATTTTTTCCTTTTGTTAATAAATCGTTCCAAGCACGTTTTGTTACGCCTCGCTATATTCCTAATCGGCATTTAAGTTATTTAGTTTTGAAAATAAATGGAAATAATAATCTGTTTATTATATTTTCAAAGCAAAAGCTTATAACATGTGTTGAATTACGTTTTTTTTTTAGTCACGCTTTTTTCGTCCGTTCCGATATCACTCAGTTCATGATTTATTGTTTATGGTTCGGTCCGTTTTTTTTTTAAATAGAATGCCCATTTTTTTATTCCAGGTTCTTGTGATGCTTTCTTTTTTGTGTTTTTATTTTGCTTATAACAATGTGCATGCCTTTAAATTTCAACAGAAAAATATAAAAAAATATGTTTTATATTTTTTTGCTTAAAATTATAACTTTTTTGTTGTATATAAAAACACACAATCACTTCTTTTCTTTGTTCTTGTGGAATGTGTAATGTGTGTTGGTTTCTGAGGAAAATATTTGATTCAATATTTATTACTCCCACTTTTATTTTGCTTATAAATAAAAAATAAGTTTATTTTTTTAACTTTAGCCTTAAATTTAATATTATTAATAGAATATAATATATATTATATGTAAAAGATGGGTTTAATAGATATTTCTTATATTCTTTATGTCATTCACAATAACATTCATTCTCACTCGCTTCGCAAACCGAACGCATCACACATGCCATACAATTTTTTAAACGCCTATGTTACTTTTTTTTGTTTTTCTTATTTTTTGTTCGACTTCCTCCTTATTAATCAATATAGAGGCGTTTTAAAATTGCTGTATTTTTATTATCAGTGTTTAAAAATTTTAGCGCGAAATGTCATATTTTTTTACTATCTTAACTTTTCTTAAATTTTCATACATTTCGATGCTTAAAAATTTTTAAACATTAACATGTGGCATATGTAATCGTTCTAAAGCTTATACGGGACTCTTACATTTTTCAGGTGAATCTACGTACTTGTGAGGGAACGGGGAAGCACCTTAACCCTAAAATGGCGGAGGGTAAAATAATAATAATATTATAAAGCCTTAAGACTTGTGACTTTGAGCAGTTAGTGTTCTATGTGTGTTAACGTGTAGATATTAAATTATAATACGGGTTGTGCCATTGCCCTGGATTTTTTGGAATTTTTGAAAATTATGTGATATATAATATGAAAAGTGAACTTTAAGTGCTGATTGATGACTCTTTTAACTGGTGGACTTAACGTTTTTTTATTTTTTACTATCGATTTTCTCCCAATTTCTTCTCGTATGGTCACAACGTTATTGTATAGCGAATCTTATGAGTGAATAAGTACATTTTACGGTATTTTACAACTACACTCAGAAATGTCAATTAGTGTTTAACTAGCGTTAGAGTAGCGTTTGGATCAGTAAAATGTTAATTGATGTTTTTAAGTGTGATTGTTGATTACAATATTTTTTCGGTTATGCGTTTTTATGGAAGCTCTTTTGATTGCTTTGGGGACAAGGTTTTTAAATTTCTTTTTTTTTAAATAACAATACAGATATCGAATATTAATTTAAAAACATTGTTCTGATATTTATTTCACTATTTATAGTTATAATGGCCAGTGTCAAAGTCGTATTTCTAACTGTAGGTGTTTCTCAATGTTTAATAATGACAATATTATTTTGATAACAAACAGAATGGTTATAATTTTGATTATAGTTTTTTTTTTTGAAAAATAAAAGTAAAACATGGAATGAATGTGAGTTTTGATTAAGAGTTGGCATGGTTTGGTTGTCCGTAGAAAAAAAAATACAGATTTGGCCTACAATTTTTGGTGTTTTTTACTCAAATTTAATACCGAAACCGATTTTATGTGTATGAATTAATGTGGAACCAATGCTATGTGGTGCTGTTCCTTCATTTTAATAAAAATAATAATGCATCCTTCGCACGGAACGAAATGACTATACATAAAAAAATATATAAATAGATAGTTAAGTGTGGTCTGTACATTGGATATTTACCAACAATTTAGTCCGTGGATTCCCCAAAACTGGGAATGTATGAACTTTTTGATCATCCGTTTTTTCAATCATCAAGTATTTTTACATACTAATGGGCGTTTCTCATTAAATTACAATAGTTTCGTTCTAAAACTTGAAACGAGCGACGTCGCGGGCAACAAACTAGTCTTTTATATAATCTTTTTACAAGGTCAGTCTCTATTTCTCACTGGCTGTATTAAAATTAAGCTTGAAATAGTACAAACAAATTTTTCATACAGAATAGCGGAATAATTGGTATTATTTAAAATGTGAATTTTTTTAATGCGATTTTTTGTTTTTTTATTCAATCATTAAGTTAAATCTTTTCTTTTTATAGATATGTTTAGAGAATTACAATGCCGTTAGGCGAGGCAGATGTTCCCACCTGGTCTAGAGTGTAATGTACTTTTATAGAACTGACAAAAGGTTTTTTTTTCAAATAATAATAAGCTTACTATAGTTTTACAATATATAATGTCAATAATATTACATTCATTTTAAAGTCACGAAAATAACGAAAAAAATTGGTTAAATAAAAATTTTAAAAGTTGTTAAAAAAATGGAAACTTTTTCTTTATAAATATTTCACATGACAATTTTTAATTAGTTTATTATATATTTATCAAATGACATGTCTTATATAGTATTTTTTTAATATAATTTTTGTTTTGTTTTTTATAAGTGCATTACTACTTTAGGTCTAATTTTGTTTGACTTAGTCCAATATCGGACTGTAATTTCGTAGATTCAAAGATCTCAAAAACTGCCATCATTTTAGGCTATATCACTATACTATGAGATTTGTGTAACAGTATAGGTGGTTAAAAATAAAATATAATTTAAACCCATATTAATAATTAGCTATAGTACTTTATTTTCGTTTTTTTTTCTTTGTTTTTTTTTTGTATTGTACGTTTTAATTTATAATAGTAATTACTTACATTATGCAAATCTCATAGTGTATATAAATAAGTAAAAAACAACCGTTTTACAATTTCACTTTCAGTCCAAATAGACTTTACCCAAAGATGCAATACTTGTATTTTCATACAATTCTTTTTTTTTATTTTAATTTAATATTTTTAACACTCTTTTTTTTCGTACATTATACCTTGCGTAGTGTAAAGTCGTGTTAATTCGTTTTTTTTAAACATTGGCTGTCAACTTTTTTTTAATAAAACTGTTATTATTTTGAATCAATGCGTCTTTGTACTACGTAAGTTAGTAGTATTGGTAAACATATAAAATAATTACATAGTAAAAAAATATTTTTATTTCTTTTTAAATTCAATTATGTTATTATTTTGTGTGTTCTACACTTTTCATTTAAAAATAAAGTTTAATATACTTTCACGATTGTGATATGTTTTAAAGCATGTGGAAAGAATATGGAATATATATGATGTTAGGATCTATGGTTGTTTTTTTAACAAACTAAAAAATAATAAATGCATGATATTTTTTCTCTCATAAACCGTGTAAAATACAAACAGCCTTTCGAAACAAGCCTTAGATACTAGCATCTTAATACAATATTTGGTTTAATATATTAAGATTTCACTTTAAATTACATTTATATCAAAATTGTCCATCACTATTTTTATACAATTTCAAAATTTTTCAATTACATTTTTTTTTAATTAAAAAAAAAACAACAATTTGCATTCCCCTGCTACAATATTATGGCTAAATGTCTTCTTTAATATATTAAATCCAATAAAAAATATATATCGATACAGTCAGAGAATATACACGATTTGTAAATATTGTTATTATTACATTAGTGTTACTCAGATCTGTTTTTTCTTTTTTATCTGTAAAATATGTAAGTGCAAGCTTTAAGATGGCGGGCCCACGCGTTTTTGACGTTTTAGTTGGTTTCTATGACGTTTTAAGTATGTTACAAATAAGATTTTTTACGGTTTGCATGATATGAATAGAACGGAGGGAGTGGAGTTTAATTTAATTATTGATAATATTTAATTTCTGTCCCATTAATTTCTTTATTATTTGAGAAAACTTTTTTTTTTATTTTAAAAAGATATAATTCAAGTTTAAAAATTCAAAAATTTAATACTTTTTGCCTTAAATAGCAATAAAAATTGTTTTTTTTTATAATGATACTTTCAATCAACGTTTATTTATTATTGAATTCATATGTTGTACACATTGAAAATTAAGTCTCAATTTTTTTAAAAATCATTTCACTTAATTGACTTGTATTGCTACATTTTTTCTTAAACATGGCATCATATTATTATTATTAACATACTTATAAATAATAAATGAATTTTAATTTAAAAATACATGTTTTAAATTTTTTAAATTATTGAAGAAAAACTTAAACAGAAAGATTTTTTTTTTCAAATTTTGAGATATTTTTCGTTTTTTAAGGAATCTGTGGAAAGAACGGTGTAAGCTAAGAACACATTAGTTAGGCTAGCTTAGTTAGGTTACGAACGTCATAGAATCATCTGAACGCACGGTTATGGTTTATATATTGTACCGTGATATGTTATTTACACAACCGAAATTTAAAAAATGGCTTAAATGATTTTTTTTTAATTTCAAGCATCTACCGCATAAGGTACACCAACTTAAAAAAAAATGTTTGTATTAAAGTTTTTAAAACTGACAGAGTAGTCAGGTTACTACTACTACTTTGGTTAATTAATCAATAATACTCTATTCCTTGAGTTAGAGTAATGTCGTAGCCATTTTTATTCTTGTTTATCGGTTGTTTCTAATAATTATTCACATGTAACAATTCATCAAAATTAACTAACATTTGAATGGGGATATCAAACAACAGAGTGCAATTTAAGAGATTATTCGGTCTTCATTAATTTTAATTAAATTTTTTAAGATGCTCTGATTGTTGCCATACCACCCCATCATTTTAGGTTATAAATATTTAAAATTCTTTTTTTTTTTGGGCTTGGGCTGTTTCAGTCACACAAATGCTTCCAATTTGAAATATTGTTTTATTTTTTTTTTAATTAAGTGTCATGAATTTTTAACATGTTTCTCATTAATTAGTTGGTAATTTTTTAATGCTTTGTTTTTTGAAATGATCAACAATATCTAATATAAGTGATTAATTGACTGTACAATGTTCAATTGTTATGACTTCGGTTGGAAGAATGGATAGTTTATGGTTAACATGGTTACTATAAATTATTCTTACAACCGAATCGTTGAAATTGAATAAGTTCATTGAATTGCTAATACTTGAGATACCAGCGCGTTTCTTTTATTTTATATATATGATGTAAATATAAATAAATTACACGTTCCCTCTCGCTTGTTTGCGTTTTTGTTTGTTATATATATAACACTTGCGTCCGGATGTTTATACGCGTTTATATCATCGAGTACAAATTTAGGGTTTATTAGTTGTTTCCTTATCGGGTATGTAAGTGACGTCACTTCTATAGAGCACAGCGTTTAATGCGACGACTAACTACCGACACCACTGAGTTAAATTTTTCAAAAAACAGATTAAAATCTCTAGTTAATATATTTTCAATTTATATTTTTTATTATAATAATAGTGATGTGCCTAATTTTAATGATCTTAGTGACGTCGGTAGTGAACGCCGTATAAACGCTCCATTCCACAATAAATTGACTATTCTTGTCACGAAAAATTCGTTATCGGTTTTCTCGCGGTTCCCTCTCACTTCATCAAAGGTTTAGCTTTAAAGATTGTTGTTTGCCTTATAAAAAAATGTGATCTTATGACGATTATACTTAAAGGATGTCGCGTGGCCGCTATCGCAGAACTTCTATATTACATATATATATACATATATCGTAACAATTGCATATATATATCTTTATTAAATGTCACATTTGTTTTGTTCTATAAAACTGCGATCGCGGCACATGGTGGATATAATGCCTTGTATAATGATAACAAAATGAATTATGTAATATAAGATTTGACAATGTGCGGCGTACGATAGGATCCGAGGAGTTTGTCAATTGGATACAGATAGTGTGGGCGGGACTTTATTGTTTATTGGCGTTTGAGTTCAACTGTCAAATTATCTATGGTTGTCAATTTTGGGCGCCATTTTGTTTTGAGAATATTTATGTATTTAATGTGTATTTGTTGTTATATTTTGAATGTTTCATTAAGTATTTTATAAATATTGTATGTAATATTGATTTAATTGGATAATTGCTAAGTCAATAAAGTCCCGTACACAAATTATATAAAGTTTTTTTATGAATCATAAGAAATTCTTAGTTTCACAATAATTAAAATAGAATATGTAAATTTTTTCTTATCTTAGTAAGTAAAAGATCTCATACGACATATTTTTGTTTTGTCTTTTTTTATATTTTGATGAACTTCAGAATAGTCGAGTTGATTTAAAGACAACCTATGTAAAATAAAATATATTGATGTATATAGTTTTCTGTTTTATTTTGTAACCTTGTACGACATGAAAATGCTAGTGGTAACAATAAAATACTATGGAAAAATTGAGGTCGTTGTGGTGTGTTTTCTCTATGGTTGTGGGTTCGATTTCCACTGGAAAGAATGAATTAATTTAATTTTCTGCCATTGGGAAGTAAAGCGCGGCTTTGTGTTCCGCCACAACACGCAATTACGAAAATTGCGCCGTGTCTGAGGAACACAGTCTTATTATTTAAGGGCAGATTGATCCCTAGACTGTTAAGGATATGCTTCTGCATAAGGATAGCCAGAAGTAAATAAAAATCACAGTAAAGTAGGTTAGAGATAAGTTTAATTCTTATTTTTATAAATTATCATTTTTTTTATAATATAAATATCCCTGGCTATATGTACACTATTTAAAAAATATGTAAAAGTAATTACAAATAAAATAAATAAATAAATCAGCTTCACGCTGTACCCCGCATACAGCAGGGTAGGCAGAGGTAACCTAGTGTTAAGTCACTCCGTTCCCCACTTTCTGCCGAATTCTGGAGGCATTGCGTGTCGAGTGGCGGAACTTAACGCCGCGCAGTAAAACTGCAAATTACTTTTCTAAGGGTCTAGTCCAGTATTTCTCAACGTGAGGCCCACGCCCCACTGGGGGGCACTTTGATAGTTAAGGGCGATTCATAAATGAACTCTATACAACTTTAACCCTATTGCTTGGGCCCATTATATGCAATGCATAGGTCTGGCATCGGTGCCCAATTTAACAAAAAAAAGCAAAATCTTAAATAATTGCCGTAAATAATTATTAGATATAGTTTCCATTGACGAGATCAAAATATCAACTGGGTGATTGCAGTCTTCAAGTAGAGCTTGGGCCCATCGCAATGTACATAGTGTTTCACATCATTCAGTTGGTGTTACTTTGAAGTAAGTGTCTGCCAAAACTATTGTAATAGTTCGTTGATTTAATATTCATAATATATATTATATAAATATAATTGATAATTATTTGATTTCATTTTTTATTCCATTTAATTTTAAAAGCATAGTATTTCTCACATTGAATAAATTTTACCATTAATTAAATTTAAATTTAGAGGCCATCGTTGCGTAGGGACACATGAGAATGACTGTAACACTGTGACTGGTTGTAGGTTCGATCTTCACTCGAAGGATTGAATTATTATTTATCATTAGAATAAAAGAAACTCAAATCAGTTTCACGATGCATCCCGCAGCAGGGTAGGCAAAGGGAACATAGCGCTAAGACACTCCTTTTTCCACTTTCCGCCGAATTCTGGAGGTATGGCATGTTGAGTGACGGAACTCAACGATATAGATGTCAAAAGGCGTATTGCTGCCGGTAACAGGGTTAACGGAGCCTTAGCTGCATTGATGAGACGGCGAAACGTCAGCACAGCTGCGCGTTTGACCGTATCCAATGCAGTGTTGTTACCGACGCTGTTATACGGCATCGAAACATGGGTATTAATTACAGAAGAAGAAAGAAAGAAAGATGAATGCTGTGGAGATAAGATCTCTTCGTAAAATAAGCGGAGTCAGCTTAGCTGATGGAATCCGCAATGAAGAGATACACAGAATGGCAGGTACTAGCGAGGATGTCATGGTGAGAATGAAGAAGAAATCAGTTTTTTATTATATGTTTGGAAATGTTACTTACTGTGTTTTATTAACAATTTTATAGTGATCTCTTCCTAGAACCGATCATTTTGTTTCTTAAGTGGACAAATTCAATTTCCAAATATTAAAAAATATGCATAACATTCTTTTACACATATATTTTTAACATACATCATTATTAACATAATAGAACATAATTAAACATTTTAGAAAGGTTAAGGTGGGGCATGGCACAAAAAAGATTGGAAAACGCTGGTCTAGTCCCTTTTTTAATATTTTATAATTTCATAATTAAATGGAATATTGTAAACGAAATAAGACAAAATTAATATTAAAAATATTTTATTTAAAAATATTCAATTATAATATGATATACAGATTCTGATAGTATACAATAGATTGTCGTTCCACAGTGAAATATAAACATTTTTGAGAAGACAAAAATTTACTCAAACCCGCGAATCTTGGTCGGTTTCCAGGAGGCATGGGCTTGAAGGTTTGGTTATTATTTAATTTATACACAAATAATATAAGAAAAGTTAAAAGCAAATTTATTATTACAGAAAAAAGATTGATATCTTTAAAACTGTTTTTATACCAGTGAGCTATTTTTCTATAGACACAAAGATATAGATTAGATATATGTAATCAATTATTATAATTTAATCAAAATTCTAATTGGCAGAGTGCTGCCATATCAACATAACAATTCATATTTAAAATGAGTGCATTTTAAATATGAATTGTTTCTGTCAAAATACATTTGATTTAATTCAACACAAAAAATCCACAGTTTCGGGAACAAATATCGAACTCGCTACCAACGCAGCTTAAGCAATACTTTAAAAAAAAAACACGAAATGAAAACAGAAACCTTATAAATAAATATATATCATTTTTATATTTTAAAATTAAATTATTAATATTGTAAGAAATTCTGATAAGGAAATGTCATTTATTTATTAATAATAAAAAACTTAATAGAAATTATTTCTTTTATTAAAAAAAATCGTTTTTCTAGTTTGAAATACTTTGCAGGAATAAACAAAAACACCATATTTAAAATAATAAAATAAATTTAAATATTAATAAAAAAAATACATTAGTTGCTTTGTTTTAGTAGTTATTTATTTATCAAAATATTTGAAAATTCACATAAAACTAAGGCAAGAATAAACTTACGTATTATAAAAAACGACAAGTAAATAGTTTTGTATGATTTTTTTTCAGCTTCACCTGTATCTCGCATATAACAGAGTACAGAGGGAACCTCGTGTTATAACACTCCGTTGGCCACGCATTGCCCAATTGTCTAGAAATTGCGTGTTGTGTGGCGGAACCCAACGCCACGCTGCTCACAGAGAGGAAAAGGAAATAATTTAAATTTAATCATTCTCCCAAATGGAAATCGAACCTACAACCCGGAAATTAGAAATTCAGAATAATAATATACCCATGAAATATTAATTACCAAAAGAAAATACCATATTTGAAAGGAATTAAATAATTTTTATATACTAAGATTATTATTATTATAAAGTTATGATGTCACATGCGGGCACACCACGAAGGCAATTGTATGTGACAAGCAGTAAAAAAAAATAAAACTAAAATCGTAGATTGCGTCGACGTTTTTCTTGATATAATGGAAGGATTCATTAATATAACAACACAACAGATGAACCTGAGGTTGGAATGAGTCTTGAGTAGAAGAACTGATGTTATTTTTATGTCCAAGTTTGATATAGTTTTTTTTTTATTTATATCTAATAATATAATTTACTTTTAAACGTTTTCACTGGCTCTACTTTTTTGATCATTCGCACAAATGAAAAGCTCATGTTAGATATCGCGGTCTGTAATTATTTTCCCATCAAAACAATATCAGCGTATTCGAACTCCCACAGCGAAAAAAATCAATAATAATAATATTAATTAAATACATGCTTAATAATAATTTCTTATAAATTGTCAAAAATACAATTAAAATACTTATGTACTCAGCAATAGAGATGTTGACAAAAACAGTTATTTATTATTTCTTACATATTAATGAAAAAAAGGATATATTTTAAAAAAGATATAGAGTTTGCTTGAATGAACGCGCTAATCGCGTTGTCTACTTGCGTGGTGAAATGTAAGTAAATTAAATGTATTCTTTCTCCGAAGAGGAGATCGAACCCAGAATCACCGCCTTTAGTTAGATGCTGTGCCACTGCGCCACGACTGTCTCAACTAACTCAATATTACAATATTATTTTATGGTCTGTGTTCTAGGTAAACGTGTTGAGGCAGTCGTAGTGGAAGGGCACAAACGTGCGACTGTAAACCCGATGCTTGTAGGTTCAATTCCCACTCAAGGGTATGAAATATTTAATACACACCTCACTCTGGAAATAAGGCAAAGCGCGGCGTTGAGTTTCGCCATTCAACACGCCATGCCTCGAGATTTTGGCGATGCGTGTGGAACTAAGTGTCTTTACACGAGGTTCCCCTGCTGCTATATGCCGAATCCAGCGGTAAAGATTTAAAAAAATCTACGTTTAACAAGTAATTTTCATAATAAAAGAATTAGAAGCGAAGGAAAATAAATTTCTTTGTTTTCTTAAATTATATGATTTCTTTACTGTATTCATTAAAAATAAACAAAAATTTCAATAGTTATGTCAACATTTCAATTACAATGACCCCATATAGTCTAGGAGCACGATAGCAAAAACAGCGCTCAAACAAACATCAATTACAATTTTTAAATATATTTATGTATATAAAAAGACTAAGTGAGGTAAGTGGACTATGATTATTATTAATATTTGAGGTTAAAAAAAGTTACTATAAAAGAATATTTCATATTGTAAAAAAAAATTAAATCTGTCTAAATTGATGTATAATAATATAACCTTATTGGTCATGTTATTTTTAAATAATACTATTGACCATTTTATATAAGAAAAAATATTATCGTTCACAAATAAAAGAATCGTGTAAGACAAAAGAAATTTAAAAAAAGCCACTAAAAACATGTACATTAAATAAATACACAATACATTACAATATTATATTATATACCAGCGATCCCATGCGGGTACGCCCGCTTGAAATATTTTATTTTGTTAACGAATATTTATTGAATATTGAGGCCAGTCGTGGCGCAGCGGCTCAAAGTGTGACTGTAAAACCGACTGATTGTGGGTTCGATCTCCACTCGAGGAGATGAAATATTTACTTAAATTTATATTTCCATTTGTTCGATCTGGTGTCGAGGCAAAGCGCGGCGTTGAGTTCTGCCACTCAACACGCAATTCCTCCAGAATTCGGCAGAAAGTGGGAAACGGAGTGTCTTAACACTAGGTTCCTCTGCCTACCCTGCTGTATGCGGGATAGGGGCCGTTCAAGTATTACGTAAGCAGTTTTTATGCAATTATTGACCCGCCCCTCCCCTTTGTCATCAAAAATAAGCAATCCTCTTACCCCCTCCCCCAATGCTTACGTAAACATTGAAACTACTACTAAAGGGATGAAATAGGAATTTTGTATGGAAAAAATCCGAAATCAGCATCGATTTTCATAAAACTTTAAATACAGACTCTTAAAAATATTTCATTGAACACGTGTTTCATGGTTTTTTTTAATTCACCCCCTAAGGGTGCAAATAAGAGGATGAAATTTGTATGGAAAAATTCTTAAATCACCACAGATTTTTATAAAATTTGAAATTTAGACACTTGACGATGCGCCAGTCCCGCTAAATAGATATAATAAACTTATATATTATGTTATAAAACTAAAACTCTACCATAAATACGTCTACCAAACATAGCCATAATATATATGAAAAAATAAATAACTTCTGCTTACGTAATTACTAGCTAGACCCCCCACCCCCCATGTCATCAAAAATAAGCAAACCCAAGACCCCCCCCTGCCCCCCTACAGTGCTTACGTAATACTTGAACGGCCCCATACAGTGTGAAGCTGATTATATTTAAATAATATTTATTTAAGTGTATTTAATAAATAACCGACCAAGCGTGATTCCGACTCGACCTCAGAGGGTTCTGTACCAATTTAAAGATTGTGATTGGGAAATCACACACCTTATAGGTTTTGATGATGCAGCGAGTTAACTTAAGTTTGCGGGCAAACACACTTATTTAGTATGAAATGAACTACAAATATAAGTTTGTGATTAGTTTTTTTTTTTGAATGACTTATCGAATTTTTCGTGTATTCGTATTGTAAGATACAAATACAGGAAAAACATGTAGGTCTACGGAAAGTACACTATAATTTTTGATTTCGCGGTGATTTTCATACAAAATTAAGCAAAAACGATACATAAATGCTCATATCTTTAGACTGCGTTGTATTAGAAGCTTAATTTCTGTACTCCAAGGAACTGTAAACCCGAATATTTGATATTCATAGCAGATTTATACCTCAACGCAATCTTCAGTAAAGTAGTCTCGACACGAGCTTTGCCTCGACGCGAGAGCGGAGAAAATGTAAATATAAATTTAAATAAATATTTGATTTCATCAAATGAGGATCGAACCCGTAACCAGTCGGGTTTACAGTCACACTTCGTGCCTCAGCGCCATGACTGGCCTCAAAGTATTAATAATTTATAATTCATTTACCCGAGTGGGAACTGCACCCAGAACTGTCGTGTTTAAAGTCTCAAGTTTGTGCCACTGCTCCACGAAGGCCTCATTAAGTAATTAAATATTTTAGGAATTTATTTCATTTTGCTTACAAAATTTGTTGCAAGTTGCATTTTAGCAATAACAAATGCACAGACAAAGGGACAAAATTTAAAAAATCATTGCTTTTGGTTCTACTACATAAAAAGAACCATAATAACATTTATTCTCTTATATCTTACCTGTACAGACACCGATCCATTACAATTTTATTATAAGTACAGCTAACTAATGTAAATAATGTGAAATATCTTAGTCCACTTACGTCAATTATAGTCTAAGAGCCATACAACCACTATACAGCCGCTCTCCTGCCTCTACCTCAGAACCCTATGCCTCTCGGTTTCGACCCTTTACTAGTATTAGGAGGGCTTTTAGACCTGAAAGCCACTCACATACAATAATTATAGTCTAAGAGCCAACAAATAATTTGAACTCTTTCGGTCTAGACCCTTGAGGAGGGCTTTAAGACCTCAAAGCCACTCACATCCGTTATTTATAGTCTAAGAGCCAAACAATCGCTATATAGCAGCCCTTCTACCTCTACCTCTAAACCCTCTGCCTCTTGGCCTCGATCCTTTGCTAGTATTAGGAGGGCTTTTAGGCCTCAAAGCCTCTATTCTTTCAGTACATCCGGTAGTTTCTTTGCCTTCTGTGAAATATGAGGCGTATAATTCCGCGTTGAAGTTAGAATTAGTTAATTCGTGACCAATTGTCACCCATCCGGGACGTATTGTTGAATCGCGACCGAACAGATGTACTCTGAAAGTAAAATTATAGTTATTTTTAAATTAAATCAGCTTCACGATGTATCCCGCACATAGCAGGGTAGGCAGAGGGAACCTAGTGTTAAGACACTCCGTTCCCCACTTTCTGCCGAATTCTGGAGGCATTGCGTGTTGAGTGGCAGAACTCAACGCCGCGCTTAGCCTCGACACCAGAGCGAAGAAATGGAAATATAAATTTAAGTAAATATTTCATCTCCTCGAGTGGGGATCGAACCCACAATCAGTCGGTTTTACAGTCACACTTCGTGCCGCTGCGCCACGACTGGCCTCTTAAATAGAAATATTATTTTTAACTTCACGCGGTATCTCGCACCTAGAAGAGTAGGCATAGGAAACCTGGGAACTTAGTGTTAAGACACCCTGCACCAATTAAAACACTACAGTTCAATACTTTCCACCGAATTCTGAGACAGTGCGTGTTAAGTGACGGAACTCAACGCCGCGCATTGCCTTGTAAAATATTAATTAATATTATTAACAAAATATAGCGAGGCGCTGAGTTACGCCACTCAACACGTATTTTTCTAGAAAATTTCAGTTTTTTCTGTAAAAAAGATTTGAACGCACTTACCTTCTACGACCCAAGCAGAAGTGTTCCATAATATGAAATATTTCAATGGGCTTCTCAGTACTACCGAACTCTGGGTCTTCTGATATAATAAGATCTATATCTACGTTCGCGTGTATGAAGTCACCGTCCACTGATCTTCTAACTGTGCCTATTTTTATATGAAAAAAATATATATATTATTAGAAAAAACGGTCAAGTGTGAGTCGGTCTACAGTTACCAAGGATTCCTTACCGATCTTCATATTATATCCCGCACTAAACATGTAGGCAGAAAAATCTAGTGTTAAGACACTCTGTTCCCCATTTTCCCTATTCCTTCTTCTTTCCCCATTGCCGCCGAATTCTGGAGGCATTACAAGAGCAAAGAAATGAAAATATAAATTTATATAAATATTTAATTTCTTCGAGTGTGGATCAAACCTACAATCAGTTGTGTCTACAGTCATACACTTGTGCTCCTGCGCCAGGACTGGCCTCAATATTATAGTTATGATATTATAGTTTTCAATATTTATTTCTAATACCTTTAATGCCCATAAGACAATGTTCCTTTGTCCTTTGAAACACAGCATTATGTTCTAGATTTTTTGAATGTCCTGGATTTTTTATGTTAGTTTTGATCCAGCAAATGTCTTCGCAACGTCTAAAGCCCCATTTCTTGAGACATTCTCTTCCCATGTCCAAACCTGAAACATAGCATATAACCTTTTATTAGTTAACATAAATAAATACTGTACAGTCGACTACTCGTGGCTATCCTGAAGATAGACTTTCTCAACTATAGCTCGAATAAACACTCAGGAAGGAAATAATCAAAAGTGAAACAGAATCTTAAAATCAAATCTTTGCAGCCTCTTACAGCTAACTGCAGAGCGACCACAACTTGTCGTCCATACAGCAATAATGTAAGTTTTACCTATTAACTCCTATATATCCACCTTATAAAACTATAAAGTACCTATGTGATATTGTACTCTTCGCAGATGATACCTCTTTAATAAGGTAGACAGAAATAAAACAAACTATGACGAAGTGAATAGTGCATTATCGCATATTCTTTATTGGTTTGATATGAATAATCTAATGTTAAATGCTAAAAAAACTAAATGTATTGAATTTGCTTTACCAAACGTTAAAAAGCATAATTTTAGTCTAGAAATTAAAGGAGAAACAGTCAGTGTGTCGGAATCAACTATTTTCTTAGGTTTAACGATAGATTCCAAACTCCAGTGGAACACTCATCTAGAAACACTTGCGGATAAACTCATCTCTGCCGCGTTCGCAATAAAAAAAATAAGACAAATGACGGACGTTGAAACTGCCCGACTAGTCTACTATAGCTATTATCATAGTATTTTATCTTATGGAATGTTGCTATGGGGCAGTGATTCAGATATAAATTCAATATTTATTCTTCAAAAAAGAGCCGTGAGATATATTTATAATCTAAGAGCTCGAGATTCTCTGCGAGATGTTTTTAAAGATGCAGGTATTATTACAGTTGCTTCACAATTTGTATATTATAATATTCTGTTTGTCCGGCAAAATGTACAGTGTCATAGTAAAAATAGAGATATACATACGATAGGAACGAGAAATAAAGATAAACTTGTTACGCCACGTTTTCGCCTCCAAAAAGTTAATAAATCTTTTATGGGTCTGAGTATACGTGTATATAATAAACTTCCGCAGTGTATTCTAAGTTTGCCACTACCACAATTTAAAGTAGCTTTAAAAAAAATACTAACAAGTAAAGCTTATTACACTGTTCAAGAATATTTAGAGGATAAACATGTATGGAATTAATGTCTATTGTATGTGATTCAGGATAGCTGCCAGTTAATGTAATAAAATTATATATTATACCATTGACTTTGAAAAGAGCAACTGTTGAGTTCCTTGCCGGCTCTTCTCAGCAGAACTGCCTTCCGAACCGGTGATAGCTTTTTATTTTTTGTTATATGTTCATTCGACGATTCAAAAGTGCTTATAAAAGTTTATTTGAATAAAGAATATTTTGAATTTGAATAAAGTGAGCTCTAGTTAACTATCCCGCATACAGCAGAGTAGGCAGAGGGAACCTGGGAACCTAGTGTTAAGAAAGTTCCAGTACTCATTTTCCACTGAATTCTCAAGGCATTGTGTGTCGAATGCCTAGCTCAATGAAGAACTTTGCTTTATTATTAGAGTGAGAAAATGAAAATATTAAATATTAGCTTTTATAATAATCGTTTTTAACCAACCAATTTTTTTTTATCTTTTATAGACAGAATCTATCTTTTCTATTATTTCATTATATAGAGATGTCAATTCCCTTGAAAAGAAAAATAAATATGTAACTATTAACCTTCTGAACTGCCACACCATAAAAACACAAAAGCCCTGGGTTGTGCCAGGTGATGTAGTTCCAGGGCTAAGACGTCCCGCCACCGCCACCCCGCTCCCAACGGCGGCTCCACTAACACCACGTCGAACTTACTGCCCATTGATTTCAGGTCAAATGTCTGTAAAATAATAGAAAAAAATTATATACAAAAGAAACTCTTTTAAACTCTTGTGTGTAACCAAACTGTAAATGGAGAAGTTATTTTTTTATTGTTTATTCTTCCTTACACTACAGACTTATGGCCCATACCTTTTGTCA
Organism: Heliconius himera; assembly: GCA_021202915.1. Taxonomy (NCBI): domain Eukaryota; kingdom Metazoa; phylum Arthropoda; class Insecta; order Lepidoptera; family Nymphalidae; genus Heliconius; species Heliconius himera. The sequence continues at coordinate 182,817 of JAJHJA010000610.1, forward strand.
TCTTATACATTCATTTTAATATATTTTTTTCTTTAGACATTACCTAGAACTAGATTTATGTTATTATATACATATATTTCTATATTTATACAATATCTCCTTAAGAGAGTCCAGTTACACATTTCAATTGCCATTTGCCAACTTAAGTATAACATTATAATCTAAATCTTCATGCATAAGAATTTATTATAAATAAATTTAACCTAATTGATTACGATAAGAGAAGAATTAAGAACTTTATTAAATTCAGTCTGCCTACAAAAGTAGATGGTAGTTATAGAAAATACTGTATTACAATATTCTAATTTCAAATTACTAATACATAATAATTACGAGTTTTTGCATTCATTTAAGCTTATTTAGTATTTGTTGAGATAAAAAGGCAACATGAGTCAGTATAATTAAATATAGGGAAGAAGATTTTGAACCAACAATATTTTAGTCTTTAATGTCAGGAGATTCTTCCATCTTCTTCTGTTATATTCTTCTTCAGTTTGCACATTCACATGGTGCTCACCAGGTGAATGTGCTGTATATTCCGATTCCCAAATTCTTAGCACTATCACTAAGTTCCAAGCAAGCATTATCAAAAAGGTTTCAAGTGAGATTTAATTTTGTTTTAAATAGTTAATTTAAACAAAATACTCACTTTTAAATCACATTTCAAATACATAGGAGGTGTGGCAGTTCTAGCGATAAGTTCATCTTTTAATTTGATCAATTCTCTGAGTTTAGGGTACTCTTCGAATCTGTCCGCTAATCCTACATCACGGATAAAGTTTTGCGGTCTTTGGCCTGTGTCTACGAAATGCTGGCAGTAGTCATTATGTGGGTTGGATGATTGTGTGCCCTGAAAATACGACAATATTGAATGTAATTATAAAAATTATAATATTTTTTTTGTAACTATTTCAGTCTCACAGGAAGTGTCTTAACACTAGGTTCCCTTTGTCTTCATTTTTATATGCAGGAGATGATGTGAGGCTAATATTTCTTTTTTATTCTATTAGGATCAAGTTATATAAAAATGTCAGTAGTGTTAATTGGACAGGAAGCTACCATCAGTTTGAAAGACAGTTCTTCTGAGAAGAGTTGGCCACAGGCTCAATAGTCGCTACTTAATTATTTTCTTTTATAATAGATATATAACAATCATTCGCTTCCCTAGTTAATGGATATATTACTAGTGACTATAACATATAAATATAAAACATGGTAGTATAATATTTCAGCTTCACGCTGTATCCCACAAACAGCTGGTTAGGCAGAGAGAACCTAGTATTAAGACACTCTGTTCCCGACTTTCTTCTGAATTCTGGAGGCATTGTGTGTTGAGTGGCAAAACTCAACAGTGCATGCTTTGTCTTGATATGTAATATTTCTTATTTTCCTATATTTACTTAGAGTTAAAAATAGTATTCATGGAAAAGTTACTCTATATGCTGTGTGTATTGTATTTTTCAAGTTTAGATGTTTTATTTAAAAAAAACGATAAGCAATGTCTATCATTTACATTACTTTTGAATGTGGCTCAGGGACTTGTGCTCCTGTGATTGTAAACGTCACTGGTTGATGGTTCGAACCCCACTCAAGGAAATAAAATATTTATTAAAATTTATATTACTTCGCTTCATGTCAAGGAAAAGTGCGGCGTTGAGTTCCGCAATGTTCTCAGTACGCAATGTCTTCAGAATTCGGCGGAAAATGGGGAGCGTGTCTTAACACTAGATTCCATTTGCCTACTCTGCTGTGTGCGGGATACAAAGTGAAGCTGATATTTTTTATACCTTTAAAAATGTAGATGAATCAGTATAAACAAGGCTGTCTGATTCTTTATGAACTGGTTTTTCATTTCCATCTTCACTATATTCAGTTACCGCCTGTTTTTTTGGAAGCACGTCGAGAGAAGTTCCTAATGCATGACGGAGTTCACTTACACTCGAGACTCCCAGCTGTAATAGAAAAATTTGCTTATTAAATAGATATTTTAAACCTTGAGAATTATAGTTTTAGTAGTTATATAAATATTTTTTTTTTCTATAAGAAGCTTATTTTATTAGTATCCATGTATTGTTATCAGCAAAACAAACATTAGTTAAAAGATGCTGTACGTAAGTTTTTTACCGTTTGCGCCAGTAACTTTTTTCGTTTTTGTGACCTTTCACGTAGCTCTTTTAGTTTTTCACTCATTTTTCTAATAAAAAATAGTAAATAGCTATAGTTTATAAAACAACAGAATAGCGTCCTATCTTAACAAGTTTTATTTTTAGGTTGATAAGTTGTGCTTCAGAAATATGATTTGGGAACAGATTAAAAATATGATATCAAACCCACAGACTACATTTACAAGAGAACAGCCATTTTTATTTTTATATATCTATAATATTGAACTTACAAACTATTAAAATATTTATAAATTGTAATTATTTAATTTAGTACGCAGTGGTAATTGTTATTTGTTAATCAGTAAACGTTACAGCAAAAAATAGCATCAATAAAAAAATATATATCAAATCTATATTTATAATAAAACTGTATCTTATTAATATCTGTTCATGGAAGATATACAAAAATATCTATGAGGCATTTACTAATACATAAGAGATTATAACCCAAAACAATAATTTTTAAAATTTTAGTCTGTTTGTCTGCACGTTTGTTCTTGCAAGATTAGGTAATTTCAGAAACTGCGTAAAAGAAATAATGCAGTATGATATGATAAATCTAAACAACGTTCAAAGCGATTATTAAACTATTTAATAAAATCCTACTTTAAAGCAATTTATTATATATCCCTTATTATGAAATTAATCTTGAGGCCAGTCGTGGCGCAAGGTATGACTGTAAAACCGACTGGTTGTGGGTTCGATCCCCATTCGAGGAGATGAAATATTTACTTAAATTTATATTTCCATTTCTTCGCTCTGGTGTCGAGGACAAGCGCTGAGGCGTTGAGTTCTGCCACTCAACACGCAATGCCTCCAGAATTCGGCAGAAAGTGGGGAACGGAGTGTCTTAACACACTAGGTTCCCTCTGCCTACCCTGCAGTGTGCGGGATACATATTGTTATTATACACAATATCGTAATAATAAAAAATACATTATATTATTATTTTATCTATATATATCCCTTTAAAGTGTATACAGAGTGGAAGCGTCTGTGCTCCTTTTACGGGAACAGCATATCCCTATATGCTAAAATATTTCCGACGCATATCTAAAGAAATTAATCAAGATACCTCAACTGTTTAGACGTAGGATTTTTCTTTTCATTTCACGAAATACGGTATGGATACTTACTGTATTTCGTGTGATGCAGTTACGAATAAATAATGTAAACATCCACTACTACAAAAATATTACTAAGCATTGCCGATCTGCCGCTTTTCATTCTCAAAAAACATACTAGATCAAGAAGAGATATCTCTCATTCTATTTTACGCAATTCAACATCGCCGCCATTACCTACGACTCGAGTTCGTAATTAGGTGTGTGATAGGTTTGTGTCTGATGCGTCATTCTTGACAAATGGTGTTTTATTTTACAATGATAATTCTATTAATTATTGTGTTTGAAAATAACATTTTTTCATTTGTAGGAAATATCTCTTTTATTTTAATTGTATAAGGTTTTTACAGATTAGTTGAAACTGTGGTTTCATTTAAAGTGGTGATGACAAAAACACTGTATAATAAATACACATGCTAAGTAAAAATTATATATTTTTTAACATTTTCAAAGACTTTTTTAAAGAAATTAAGATGACATTATTTTATAGAACACTTACCTTTTATATTATTTATAACCTGTAATAAAAATTATAATATTCCAATATATGTATTTATATAAAATATGGCTTTATTAAAATATTTATATAAAATATGGTCAAAAAAGCGCTGGTTGGATGTCGTGATGCAGGACATGAGAGCCAATGGTCTAACCACCGAGGACGCCAAAGACCGTGCATAGTGGAGTAGGTTGAGTAGGAAGGCAGACCCTGGCAAAAGCCGGGATTAATGCCAGGCAGAAGAAGAAGAAGAAGATAAAATATGGCTTTACAATTTTATCTCATGACATACAATCCTCGGTAGTATAGTGGTAAGTATCCCCGCCTGTCACGCGGGAGACCGGGGTTCGATTCCCCGCCGGGGAGGTTATTTCTTTTGTGATAATTGATTATATTTTTTATTTTCTTTACATTTTGAAATATTATCTAAATAATGTCTATTTGAAATATTTAAATAATATATTATTCGATAATATTATCGAATAATATATTATTTAAAACTTTTGAATTCTATAATACCCAAGGTTATCATTATTCGAAATTTGAAATAATTATTATAATAATGTACTTGCACATGGGTCGATAATGAATATATTAATTTTTTTATCTTAATTAATATTTTTTTTCTTATTAACTAAGAATAAGAGGGCGCCGTGGCGCAGTGGCACAAGTTGGCGACTGCAGACGCGACTATTGTTTAATATTTTCATTTCCTCGTTCCCGTAACCAAGTAACGTGGCATTAAGTTTCTCCACTCAATCGACACGTAATGCCTGCAGAATTCGGCCGTAAGTGGGGAACGAATGTGTCTTAATGGTAATCACAAGGTTCCCAGGTTCATTCTTCCTACGCTGATATACCTATGCAGAATACAGCGCAAAGCTGAAAAAAAAGTTTTTTAGGACTATCACTATTCTTAGGGAACTTCTCTGTATACAGTATATTTTTACAAAGTAAAAACATAAATCAATCTTTTTATATATTAAAGTTCTTTTTATAGTCGCGAAAAACCAAGAGTATCGTGTACATCAAAGAATGGTTGTATGTGCAATAATATAAAAAAACTTCCGGTTTCCTTTAAAGAGTTTTATTGACTGCAGAAGAGAAGCTATATATAGTATATTTCTATATATATGCTATAAACACATGTATCTATAAAATATGATTTATTAATCATGTTACATAAAACATTCCTTTCTAACAATCGCCTACTTTAATACATTCGCCATTATTATCTCTGACATAGTCATCTCGACAGTAGCAGCCCGCCCTACACGAGCTTATACAAAAAGGCCTCGGGTTACCGCAAGACCCGTCACAGGAGCCGCAGCTCGAGAACTCTTCGTTAGGTCCGCATTGGCCTGAAACAAAGTGAAAAAAAATAATTAAAAAATCAGTTTACATCGCATTGCTGTATGCGATTGCGAACTGATTAAAACTGATAGGTGGAGATCCCATCGCTTAAAACTGTAGGGATCAGATTTTCTAATGAAACTTATATTAAAGAATGATATATGATAGCCGATGATGAGGCCGGTCGTGGCGCAGTGGCACGAGGTGTGACTGCAAAACCGACTGGTTGTGGGTTCGATCCCCACTCGAGGAGATGAAATATTTACTTAAATTTATATTTCCATTTTCTTCGCTCTGGTATCGAGGTTAAGCGCGGCGTTGAGTTCTGCCACTCAACACGCAATGCCTTCAGAATTCGGCAGAAAGTGGGGAACGGAGTGTCTTAACACTAGGTTCCCTCTGCCTACCCTGCTGTGTGCGGGATACAGCGTGATGCTAATTTTATTTTATTTTAATTTTTATATATGATAGCAGAATAGATTACACTAGGGTTGCCTAAGAGAATCCTGCCGCAATCACCTTTAATTAATGTTTTTCGTAACTCGTTTTTGGAGAAAATTGCACTCATATGTTTTTTATGTGAATCGCACATCATTTGAAAGAAAATCGCATAAGGAATTGGAAAAACAATGGTTGCCAGCTCTCAGCCTGCCGCAAGCTCAGGGTTGCCTGGTTTAAAGAGGTCAATTAATGTTAATATTTGCACTTATGTGTTTTTTTAATGAATTATATATCAAATTAAAGCTTATTTTTTTGTCATCACTAAAACACATGGTTGCCTGGAAAATGGCTGCCGCAAGCAAAGGTTGCCATCATTTGAAATATTTTATTCTGATTCCGTTTGACTGAGAATAGACGATGAAATACGCGATTTACCTTATGTTTTAAAGTAAAATATTATATAATAGAAGGTCAATCTTAAAATAAATGTTTATTCTAGCTATTTACCTGTTAAATGATGATTATAATCATATTAAGAACATACAAAAAACTATTTAAATATGAAATCATCCTTATTTTTCAAGTGAAATAATGAACCCATGATATTAAGTCTTTGCTAAATCTGTTTTCTAAATACTAATACTAATTTAAATTATCATTTTAAAACGACTAAATTATCTAATTAAATAAATGCTTACAAATATCAATCTATTATAAGGTATTAATTACATCATGTTTCCTTAAGATAATGAAGGGCGACAATTATTGCGTATGTTTTTTTATTAATTAAGAAAATATGGAAAATAACATTTCAATATAGAGTATAATGAAATGTTATTTTCCATATTTTCTTTGTCCTCTGCTCGTTTGATTTTTTTTCTCGTTTTTTTTTTGATAACGGTTGCCGCAGTCTTTTTTTTCTCACGCAATTTTTAAGAATTTGCATTGAAAGAAATATATATGATAGAATTATAATAAACAAAATTAATTTATCAACAATAAATTCTAAGAAATTTCGACAGTAATGCCGAATAATAAACGCTATTTAAGGTTTATGACCAGGAGTCGGCAAATATCAATTAGTTGTCTACTTTTTACTATAGATAAACATTTTGCGGCGGTATACAAAGCAAATAAAATGCAATAATTTTATTTTCGTAGATGTATTGTTTCTAAATGCAATAACAGTGCAGATGGCCAAATGAGATGTTTTTGAACATATTACTTAGTTACTTACCTTTCGTTTTGGAGTGAAGACGTTTTTAGTTAACATGACAAAAATGAAGATCTGTTTTTTGTGCGAAAATGTGTGTGGAATTTAATAATGAGTCTGAAGTGTAAAATTATGTTGTTGTTGGTTTGCCAAAAAATGAATTTTATATACAGTAACATTTTCTTAAATAGTAACACAATGCACGGTTATCACTTACAGTGTTACAAAAAGTTCATTGTTGTAAAACAAAAATATAAAGAAGAACCCCACTCGAGGAGATGAAATATTCACTTAAATTTATATTTCCATCTCTTCGTTCTGGTGTCGAAGCAAAGCGCGGCGTTGAGTTCTGCCATTCAACACGCAATGCCTCCAGAATTCGGCAGAGAGTGGGGAACGGAGTATCTTAACACTAGGTTCCCTCTGCCTACCCTGCTGCGTGCGGGATACAGCGTGAATCTGATTTGATTTTTATTTTTCAATTATTTTCTAATGCAAAACGTAAGTATAATTAATGTTTGATAAGTATAATTAAATTTAATGTTTAATATTATATATTTTTCTCTGAGGACGAAGAGAGAGATTGAGAGTTTGTAACGAGGTAATTTTCCATATTTTCTTGATTAATAAATAAAATATCTGCAAAAATTTTCAACCTACATTATATTATGAAAACATTATGTAATTAATACATTATAATAGAACAATATTTGTAAACGTTTATTTAATACTAGTGGGCGCGCGCAGCTTCGCCCGCTTATTTGGACCCTTACGGGGTGAATTCTAAAAAACCATGAAACATGTGTTCAATGAAATGTTTTTAAGAGTCTGAATTTCAAATATTTTAAAAATCGGTGCCGATTAAAAAAACCATACAAACTTTCAGCCCCTATTTTATCCCTTTAGGGTTCAATTTTCTTAAAATCCCTTATTAGTGGATGTCCAGATTATGAAAAAAAACATCTGTCCAATTTTCACGTTTCTACCATCAGCGGCTGTGCGTGCGTCTTACCTCAGTCAGTCAGGTACTTGTTTTATATATATAGATGATAATTTAGTCGTTTTAAAATAACGATTTAAACGAGTATTAATATCTAGAAAACAGATTTAACAAAGACTTAATATTATAGATTCATTATTTCAATGGAAAAATAAGGATGATTTCATGTTTAAATAGTTTTTTGTATGTACTTAATATGATTAAAATCATCATTTAACAGGTGAACAGCTAGAATAAATATTAATTTTAAGATTGACCTTCTATTTTATAATATTTTACTTTAAAACATAAGGCAAACCGCGTATTTCATCGTCTATTCTAAGTCAAACGGAATCAGAATAAAATATTTCAAATGATGGCAACCTTTGCTTGCGGCAGTTATTTTGCAGGTGTTTTAGTGATGACAAAAAAATAAGCTTTAATTTGATATATAATTCACTAGAAAAACACATAAGTGCAAATATTAACATTAACTGACCTCTTTAAACCAGGCAACCCTGAGCTTGCGGCAGGCTGAGAGCTGGCAACCATTGTTTTTCCAATTCCTTATGCGATTTTCTTTCAAATGATGTGCGATTCACATAAAAAACATATGAGTGCAATTTTCTCCAAAAACGAGTTACGAAAATCATTAATTAAAGGTGATTGCGGCAGGATTTTTTTGGGCAACCCTAGTGTAATCTATTCTACTATCATGTATCATTCTTAAATATAAGTTTCATTAGAAAATCTGATCCCTACAGTTTTAAGCGATGGGATCTTAGGCCATGAAGTAAACTGAAGTAGACAGAGGCAACTTAGTGTTAAGACGCTCCCCACTTTTGAATAATTTTTGATGGTATTGTGTGTTGAGTGGCGGAGCTCAATGCTGGGTTTTAGCCATGGTGTCTCTTCTACTAAATATACTTTTTTACTAAATATACTTCCCAGATGTATATCTTCATTCAAGTTCTTTTGTCACCATACTGGTCTAGGACACTGACACTATCCCAAAATTCTTCTAATGGAACTGAGGATATTGTAGCATTAATTATTTTAAGGCCGTCGTGGCGCAGGTGCACAAGGATGTGACTGTAATACAACGGTTCAAACCGCACTCGTGGGAATGAATTATAATTAATTATAAACGCCACTGGTTGTGAGTTCGATCCCCACTCGATTAAATATATTTTGTGTATCAGCTTGACGCTGTATCCCGCTTATAGCAGGGTAGGCATAGGGAACCTAGTGTTAAAACACTCCATTCCCCACTTCCTGACGATTTTTTTCGAGGCCTGTTAAGTTGCCTCGTTACCAGAGCAAGGAAATCTGGAAACAGGAAGTAACTATATAAATACACCAAGTATGCTGTATGTTGCGTTCTGTGTTCTGAATCGCGGCAAGAAGGTAGATTATTATATCAGTTAGTTGTTATTAGAGGTAGAAACTCTTATATTATTGCTAGTACAATACTTAGCTCTAACGTAAAAATAATGATAATAAAAGATATTTATTTACCGTTAATTATTAATGATTTTTATATATTTGATTGTCTTTTTATATAACGTAATTTGATCACTGTTCTTGTTTAAATTATGTGTTCTCCTATAATTAAGTTGTACATGAATGATGAGGCAGGGGCATGGGACTGGGCGGGTGCAATAGAATGTCGGTTCCCACTCGAGGAAAGAAATATTTAGTATTTTAATTCCTCGCTCTTGTCACGAGGCAAAGAGCGGTGATCAGTTCCGCACCTCTGGAATTTGACGGAAAGTTGGAAATACTTAATTTCCTCAAGTGAGAATCGAAGTGACAACCACTGCAATTACAGTAACAACGTTGTGCGACCGGGCCAAGACGGCCTCAATTATAAATATTAAGATTACAATTATTGACAAAATTAAATTTGTGATTAACTTTATTAAATATATGGTTGCATTTTATTATTAAAACTAAGAGCCCGAGATAACTAATGTCTAATGTTACATCTTTTAAGCATTAATTAATAATGAACTGAAGTATGAATGAAGATGAATTTTTAAAAGAGATGAAGAAAGGACAGAATGCAAAATCAGTGTAAATGGTAAGATATTAGACAAAGTGAAGTATGTTCAGTGCAGATGGCAGATACGAGATGGATGTGGAAAGGCGTATTGCTGCCGGTAACAGGGTTAACGGGGCCTTAGCTGCAATAATGAGACGGCGAAACGTCAGCACAGCTCCGCGTTTGGCCGTAGGCAATGCAGTGTTGGTACCGACGCTGTTATACGGCAGGGAAACGTGGATATTACAGAAGAAGAATAAAAGAAAGTTGAATGCTGTTGAGATGCGAGATCTTCGTAGAATATACGGAGTCAGCTTAGCTGATCGAATCCACACTGTAGAGATACACAGAATGGCAGGTACTAGCGAGGATGTCACGGTGAGAATGAAGAACGTGTTCAGCTGGTTTGGGCACGTCGAACGAATGAGTGATGAAAGAATAGCAAAACAGGTTTGGTCAGTGGTAAGAGAGATAGGTGGAGACCTCGGTTGACCTTCGAAAACACAATATCAAAAATACTCGAGGAAGGTCACATAAAAATGCATGAGGACCCCCCGGAAGGCATGTATGGAGAGGTTGATGACAGTGGACGAGGCGAAAGAGGTATGTAGAGACCGTAGCGTTTGGCGCTCCGTTCTCTCTGACTACCCCCGATAAAGCGTGAAGCTAAGTAAGTAAGTGCACTGAAGCATAGGCCGGTTGGTCGATGCTCATCCCAGAAAATGTACTCATAAAAATTTTGTTTGAAAAATTAATGAAAAATCTTTACAGGTCTCTTCACAATTTAATTCTACGACAGCGCTAAATTAAATACAATATATGTCTAAATGTGCCCATAACATATAAGGTTAGGCTTTCTGAACTTGCATTATATACTCAGGACGAAATAAGAAAATAATCAAAAGCAATTTAAAATCTTTTAGGATTCAATCAAATCTGCGCAGCCATATACATAAAATACCTAACTCCAGAGCGACCACAACTTGTCGACCGTACCGACCGAAGTACATATGAAATTAGTTATTAGAGGAAGCGATCACGATCTTCGGTAGTAAAGTGGTATGTATCCCCGCCTGTCACACGGGATACCGGGGTACTATTCTTCGCCGGAGAGTTCCTTTTTATGTCAAAGTCAAATAATTTTATTCAAAATAAGAAGTTACATGCTTCATTTTTTGAACGTCAAATAATTTACCACCAGTTCACTAAAGTTAATGTCTCAGACCTGAGAAGAACCGGCGCAAGAAACTCAGCGGTACTTTTTTTTTAAATCAATTATATAAAATCACATTTTAACATTTCTGACAATGATACTTTGAAACAAACTGGAGCGAGCGTTTCATTCCCAAGGCGTGTTATCATTTATATAATAATTAATTTGGTAATAACCTTTAACACACAAACTTTTCACAACTCTTAAATTGTGATATAGAACATTCTCGGACGTTTTCTGGGATCCTATTGTAAAAGCGTACACATTGTCCCATAAAAGAATTACGGACCCGATGGAATCGGGTTACAGGTGCAATAAGTTTACTCCTATTTCTAGTATTGATATTATGTACATCACCAATTTTGGTAAAATCTTTAATATTCTGTATTGAGATGCAACTGTTAATATATTTATTTCTTTAAATTTTTGCCTTAACGATTCTTCAGGGCCTAAGTTATAGATTGCGCGAATAGCTTGCTTCTGCAAGACAAAAATTGATTTAAGACCGGCTGCATTACCCCAAAGTAGAATGCTGTAGGACATAATCCTATGAAAGTAGCTAAAGTAAACAAGGCGAGCTGTTTCCACGTCAGTTAATCGTCCGATTTTTTAACCACAAAAGCTGCTGAGCTAAGTCTATTCGCCAATTCATTTATATGAGGTCCCCACTGTAATTTGGAGTCTATGGTGATACCGAGAAACAGCGTAGAATCGACAGGATCCACGGCTACACCATTTAAGAGTACATCGGCTTTAACAATTTTTGTGTTAGGTGTTCTGAAGATTATACAAATAGTTTTTTTATGACTTTTAATCGCTTTTTTTTCGTAACTTTTTACGTAATTTACCTTGACACGAAGAAGAAATGTTTCACGTTCAAGTTTCAGAATTATTTTTTACAAAAAAATCAAAAATGGATCATATCAAAATGGGACCACACGGGAAGCACCAACTTTCAAATAAAAAAGAATCGTCAAAATTACCCAGATTTGAGGTAACAAACATAAAAAAACTGTCGAATTGATAACCTCCTTATCTTACAGAAGTCAGTTAAAAAAATTATACAGCAAGAGTGTGGGGTAAGAAAGGTAATTAAAAAGGTAAAGCCAAGCTCTAAATTTGAATTCGCTATTTCTTACTATCAGGAATCACAAGTTAACTTAATAGTCCAGTACAAGCTACAAGGAAGTACACTAACTTGCAAAACTTAAGACTAAAATCCGTAAAAAATTCGAGTGAATTTTAGAATATCAATTTTATCCTGAAAAGAACACAGAACTCTCCATCCATATAAATTTCCCATTTTTCGGTGAAGTCGAAAACAACGCATCAGGTACTTAACATTTAACTTGGCTCTTATTTAACGTTTAAGTTTTTAGATATTTACACAATCTAATATAAAAATAAAGGCTAATTAAAAGAAGAAGAAGTAGGTTTAGAACAAAGCAAGATTATGCTTTGTCAAATTGAGTTTTAAATGGCGGCAATTACGACGAGATGTAGGTAAAAACTGTAATATTTGATTGCTAAATACGATACTTAACGATAACAAATCTAAATTATAAACATTAATAATAATAAAAGGCATTTGCTTAACTTTAATTGTTGCATTGAAGACTTCTAACATAAGTAAAAATAAAATAGAATTTAAATAAGATATAAATAGGTGGTTTTGGGAGGAACCATCTAGTTCAGTTCAAGATTTCAAAAATGGCGTTCGCTAAAACTGCATTTTTAATGTTATGTTTGATTATTGCCATTGCAAATATAAACTGTGAGTACAAATATTAAAATATATATTTTTGCTGCAGGGTAGGCAGAGGGAACCTAGTGTTAAGACACAAAGTGTGACTGTAAAACCAACTGGTTGTGGGTTCCATCCCCACTCGAGGAGATAATTTATTTACTTAAATATATATTTCCATTTCTTCGCTCTGGTTTCGAGGTCGAAAGCGCGGCGGCGCGGGAAGCTAAACAAAACAACAACAGAGAAAACGAAAACCAAAAAAAAAAAATTACATACGTTTAAAAAATTCTGCCATGTACGCTAACCTTAAACATGTATATGTATGTATATATAAAACTACAAGTCACATAAGACGATCAAATAGTGTACATTTGAAGCTAGAAGAAGATTTGCTCCACTGTAGTTGAAATATTGACTTCACAATGAACAAAGTTATAATATTCACTGGTATATTACTTGTGATTCTTGCTGTTGCTGCTGCAGATCGTAAGTAATCTTTTTTTTTTCTTTTTTTTTCAGCTCAGCATTCTGCATATCAGGGTAAACCACTTAGCGTCAAGATACTTTGTCTTGTCTTACCACATTTCCATTCCCAGGCTCTAAACTCTGGCTTCGCTGGCCTGAAACAACCGTTATTATATACATTTATTGCCTATAAAGTGTTAACATGTTTTTATTTCAGGAATGTAATGCCACATCGTCTCTTAGCTGCAACATTTTTCTTGGGCGAAGAGAAGATAGAAGCCTAGTGTTAAGACACTCCATTCCCATTTAGACACTTCCGTTTTCTCACTTTCCGCCGAATCCTTGCGACATTTATTACGTGTTGAGTGGCGGAACTCAACGCTGTGTTTTTGCCTCGTCACCAGAGCGAAGAAATGGAAATATTAAATACTTAACACACTTGATTTGAATTTACAATTATGAAATTAGAATTATAATATTTTTCTTTTTTCAGTTGTATGTGGCAGCAATGAATCTTTCAGTCTCTGCGGGGATTGTGACAAGACGTGCTCACAGCCCAACCGGACCTGCATTCTGTGTAGTGTCGGTTGTTTTTGTATAGATTCCTATGTACGAGCTACGAATGGCAGCTGTATACTTTTAGAAAATTGCCCTTAGAAATGTTGCTATATTGTATATGTGTAATAATACATGAAATGGATAATAAATAAAAACATAAAAAGTAATAGTAAAAACTTATATAATTTTTATTAGAGGTTAAGAAGAGATTTTTTTTAATAAATAAATAAAAAGGCTTAAACAGAGTACACATGAAGGTTTGTTATATAGAGTTAAGTAAATAATTCAGTAGTTTAAACGGAGGAAGCCACGAGCGGGTCGCTAGTATTAAATAAGTTTTCCGCCTGTGGCATCCGAGCGCCGAGCGCTACATAACATCTCCCTCCGCAGACCAGCAACTATTCTTGGAGAGAGAGTTGCTGAGAAGTTGTCATGTTCTTGAACTGGTGTCTGCAAGGCCAATCTTGAATTGAAAATTGCTAATGTATGTGTCTTTTTGATCCGGGGTAATAAAAGGGTAATATAATGCTCTGGTAAAGAGGCAAGGCATGGAGTAGAGGTTCGCAACTCAACATCCAATGTCTCCAGATTTCGGCGGAAAGTAAGGAATCAAAGGGTATCGGAGTATTTTTACGCTAGATTCCGAGGTTCCCTCTGCCTTTTCTGCTATATAAAATCTGTATATATCAATTCTATATCAATTTTATACTTTTTTATATTGTGTTCTAAATAAAAATTACAGTAAGTATATGAGCCAAATAATTAATACAATATACACATTAACGTATAATATTGACATAGCTATCGGTACAAACACTTGTAAAAATTTTGTTATAAAAAGGCGTTTTTTTGGTGGAACCATCAGTTCATTTCAAGCCTCTCAAGATCATACCAGGTCAACAACAGTACCAATCAGTCAATCCAAAAAAAATATTTCAAGACCTTACTATGGCGTCCGCGAAAGCTACATTTTTATTAATGTTATGTTTAATTATTGCTATTGGAAATGTAAAATGTGAGTACAAGTACAAGTAAAGAAGAAATTTTTGTTTTATAACGGAAAATGGAGAACGGAAGCGTCTTAATGGAAACATAGTGTTTTAACGCTATGCTCTCTGCGGGTTACAGCGTGAAGCCTATAGAAAATCCATATGGGGACAGTTGTGAAATACGACTGTTATTTATTGTCACAACTATTGAGTAGTTGTGACAATAAATAACAGTCAACAAGGGCATAATAATTTAGGAGAAAGTAATAAAACACATTTAAGGCCGTCGAGGCGCAGGGGCACAAGTTGATTCGATTCCCACTTGGGGGAATGAGATATTTATTATTTTCATTTCATCCGGCGGAACGGAATTATCTCAATGGGAATGGAGTATCTTAACACTAGGTTCCAGGTTCCCTCTGCCTACCTCGCTATGTGCGCTATGAACTATAACGCTGTTATAAAATACTTAAGTACTGGTATGTCTATCCCTAGAAGTTTTGCCTAAGAATATCGTGGATTGTTCACTCATTATAAATGTAAAATATTAATTACTATTTTTATTTCTGAAAATATTTTCAATCCATTGTATGTTCCATTACCAAATTATAGCTAACCGATATTTTATTACTATGTAATCTTTTAAAAAGAATACCTACAGTTGTTTTACAAAAGTGTTTACACACGTGTTGCCGATATTACGAGTACTTTATAGTTATTTATTTTAGATCCACGTTGTATCTCGCACATAGCAAGGTAAGTAAGAAGAAACTGGGGACATAGTGTTAAGACACTGTGTTCACCACTTTCCGCCGAATTATGGAGGCATTGCGTGTTGAGTGGCAGAACTCAACGCCGCGCTGCTTTGACACTTGACAAGATACTTAATTCCCTCTGTCTGTTGTATATGGGGAAGAGTGATCTCTCAACTGTCGACAATTCTATTAATTCGGCCGACGTGTATTATTTTATAATATTGATTTTATTGAGGCCAGTCGTGGCGCAGGAGCACAAAGTGGGACTGTAAAATCTAATGGTTGTGAGTTCGGTCCCCATTCGAAGAAATTAAATATTTATTTACATTTATATTTTCATTCTTTCACTATGGTGTCGAGACAAAGCGCGGCGTTGAATTCCTCCACTCAACACACACTGCCTCCATAATTCGACAGAAAGTGGGGAACGGAGTGTCTTAACACTAGGTTCTCTCTGCCTACCCTGGTGAGTGCGAGATACAGTGTGAAGCTGAAAAAAATAATAATTTTATATTTTAGGCCAATGTGGAACTAATGAAGTGTTCAAGATCTGCGGCACCTGTGACGGGACTTGTAACAATACAAATCCCATGTGTATACAGAAGTGCAAGATGGGCTGTTACTGCCAAAAAAAATATGTTAGAAATGATAATCAGACCTGTGTTTCAATAGATGATTGTTGTGTCTAACACGCTATATTTTATATAACATGATTTATATAACGACAATGCTACTTATAATTAGCATTGTCGTTATATAAATCATTAATACTATAGATTCCCTTCTGACATCTGATCCTACGTTCTCTGTTACGATAAAAAACAATAAATGCTTTCGAAGAACAACTGTGTATTCTTTGGTGTTATGACACTAACGACAGTTGCATTGTTTACACTGCCGTACTAAAAAAAACATCCATATAAAATATTTGTAATTAATTTTAAACATACATTTTAATAATTATTAAAAACACTAGCCGCTCGCCCGTAGCTTCACCCGCTTAAGCTACATGATTATTGATTTCATGAAGAGAATTGATTGACAACTAATATGATTTTTTTACTACATTATCGTATTCTAATATGATTTTTTTACTACATTATCGTATTTTCTATGAGGAAGTTTGATTGTTTTGAATTAAAAAATACGACCAATGTTGATATTTGATATTTATAAAATATACATAAAGCTAATTATTTCTTATACGTATATATTTTTGTAACATTACGTTCTTTTTACCTATGTACTGATGTCAGTAAATAATTGAATTTACTCTTTCAGAAACAGCCTTAAATGTAAAATTATTGATTTGGGTAAAAAATCATAATATTCTTTGTAAAATAACTGTAATGATTGCATATTAACTCCTGTACAGTTTTTAAATTACTTACATATATTATTAGCTAAATGTACAATTGGTAAATATGTAGTTATTACAGAGTACACGAAGAAAGGATGTTTTTAGGCATTTTTATATAGATTTACTTCAAACGAACGAACTGTTACAACCCGTATTCCCAGGCTCAATATGCTGACACTATCATATATCATTTCTTGTAATTTTCCGTAGCATGAGAATAAGGGATCAGCACATTCCATTTTATTTTTATTTATTAAATATATTAAATTGTAAAATAAGTTAGATCTTGGACGCGGTCGCGTATACACATTACTTTGGAAACCAAATTACCCAATGTAATAATAAATCAATAATATGGTCAAGGAGAGTTAAATATAATTAGAGTTATAAAATTAATTATACATGAAGGCAATAATAGTAAGTATAAGAGAAACCGTCGTGGCCCAGCTCAGTGGTAAATGACGCGATTTCCTTCGACACCAGAGCGAAGAAATGAATAATATTAAAGACTTCTTTGCTCGAGTGGGAATCGAACCCACAACCTGTCACGCTTACAGTCACACGATTGTGGCTATGCGCCACGACTGGCTTCCTTGCCTCCTTGTCTCCTTGCTTTTTATATTGCCTGATATTAATGCTTTTTTACAGATCATTTACAGGTACTTAATGCTGTTTTAGAAAACTATATTCATAGAAGTTAATTTTTTTTTCTGGATTTGTTATAGTATATATTATGGTAACAATTCTAACACTAAGTTTCATGTTTATAAAATTATAATAATCAGTTTCACGCTGTATCCCACACACAGAAGAGTAGGCAGAGGGACCCTAATGTTGAGATACTCCGTTCCCCACTTTCCGCCGAGTTCTGGAGGCATTGCCTGTTGAATGGCGGAACTCAACGCCTCGCTTTGCTTCGACACCAGAGCGAAAGAAATGAAAATATAAATGTAAATAAATATTGGATCTCCTCGAGTGGGGATCGAACCCACAATCAGTCGGTTTTACAGTCATAATGTTTGACTTAATTGCTATAAATCAATAAATGTACTGAATTGGACAATACTTTAGTTTTCAATATATGGATATTGTCTTTAAAATGATAACGTTATTAGATTATGAAAGTAATTCAGATGAGAAAAAAAAATGTAGTTCGATGAGCGAAGTCGCGAGAGGATTGCAAAGTAAGATCATATATCAATAAAAAAAATAGATTTAAATACTAAAAACTCACGTATCTTCTTAGCAGCAGCGACTGCTATTATCAAGCATAGCATAAAGATGAATAAGACTTTTTTGCTTGCCATTGTCTTAAATCAGTGATTCCCAACCAGTGGTCCGTGGACCACCAGTGGTCCGCAGAAGTCTAAATATGGTCTGCGAACGATTTTTATTTTATAACTGGGGATGGTGAGGTGAAGTTTCTATTTGATTATCACAGTTAATTTTTATTATACCTACATGCATAGTGGTCCCTGCTACCAAGAATGATATAAAAGTGGTCCTTGATCAAGAAAAGGTTGGGAACCCCTGTCTTAAATTGATGTTATAGAAGAACTGCGAGATGTTATACACATATTATTTTTAAGTTGACTGCATTTAAATATTTTTTGATTATGGGTAAAGTGCTGATCACACTGGACTATTTTTTTTTCACTTTGCGTTGTATCCCGCACTTTCCTCATTAAAATTGAGGAGACGTGGGACTCAACGTCTCCTCAATTTGCCAATTAATGAACTTGCAATATAAGGAAGGAAGTATGTTTGCTTAGGTCAAATTTTGCAAATTAAATTGGAAGGAAGCACTTCCTCACCTTAGAACGGAATTGAAATTTTGCACACATGTTCTTTTTGACGACACTGCACATAATATGATAAGCACCTGATCTGACACCCAGGAATGGCTCCATCCAACAGATCTTCTCAACGGTCCACAACATAGCGTAATTTTATACTTGCGTTCAACTATAACACTATATCGAGTCAGTTTGTGCTCATTACATGCTTTTTAGTGCCGTGAATGATAGCGTATTTTTAGTTTTGAAATTTGAATTAATTTATTATCTTTTATGATGTTGAGCTATAATTAAGTAACTATATAATAAAATCTAAGAATCTAAATAACACACATTTCTAGATGTAGTGTCATCACGAAAGCTGATAATTGTATAATGATGCTAATTATTGATGCTGGTATAGGTCTTATGAAGAATATATATGAGGCTTTGGAGGAGTCGCAGGATGCTCTTGGCATGTTTTGTGATTTGTCCAAAGCATTTGATTGCGTACAGCATTCAACATTGGTCATGAAGCTACACTACTACGGCATAAGAGGACGTGCAGTCAATCTTCTGACCTCTTATTTAGTTGACAGAGTTCAGAGGATTGATATGATGGCAAGTAATCTCTTGGTTCGGTAATCAGCATGGGGGTCCCACAAGGGTATATTCTTGGTCCTTTTTTCTTTTTAATATATATAAATGATTTACCGTATCTAGTTGAAAAGAACCATAAGATAGTATTGTTTGCTGATTGATTTTCAAAATAAAAAGACGAGAAGTCGTATATGACGATGTAAACAATGCTCTCTCGAAAGTAGTACATTGGTTCAGTGTTAATAACTTACTATTGAATAGTAACTGAAAACGGAGAAACTAAATGTATTATTTTTAGAACACTTAACACGAAAATTGTTAATGCCGATGTACTCTTGAATGGTGAACCCGTACATGCTGTCGATTCCAGGGTATTTCTCGGTATCACCATAGACTCCAAATTACAGTGAGGCCCATATTGATGGATTGGCGAATAGACTTAGCTCCGCAGCTTTCGCAGTCGAAAAAAATTGATCATTATCTGACGTAGAAACGGCTCGACTTGTTACTTCAGTTACTTCCATAGTATTATGTCCTATGGGATTTTACTTTGAGGTAATGCAGCCGGTATTCAACCAATATTTGTCCTGCAGAAGCGAGTTATTCGTGCAATCTATAACTTGGGTCCTAAAGACTCATTAGGGCAAAAGTTTAAAGAAATTAATATATTGACAGTTGCATCTCAATATATTTTTGAAAATGTTATGTAAGTTAAAAATACATTAATAATTTTACCAAAATTGGTGATGTTCATATTCTGGACATCCACTAAGAAGGGAATTAGAAAAATTTTAACCCTAAAGGGGTGAAATAGGGGTTGAAAGCTTGTATGTAACTTTTTTTTAATCTGTACCGATTTTTATAAAATTTTAAATTCAGACTCTTAAAAATATTTCATTGAGCACGTGTTTCATGGTTTTTAAGAATTCACCCCCCAAGGGTTCAAATAAAGGGTTGAAAGTTTATGTGGAAAAATCTTTAAATTGCCACCGATTTTTATAAAATTTTAAATGCAGACTGTTAAAAATATTTTATTGAACACGTGTTTCGTGGTTTTTTTAGAATTCACTCCTAATAAGCGGGCGAAGCCGCGCGCGCCCTTAGTAATTTTATATACATGAAACTTAATGTTAGAATTGTTACCATAATCGAAAAATCCAGAAAAAATAATTAACTTCTATGAATATAGTTTTCTAAAACAGCATTAAGTACCTGTAAATGATCTGTAAAAAAGCATTAATATCAGGCAATATAAAAAACAAGGAGACAAGGAGGCAAGGAAGCAAGTCGTGGCGCATAGCCACAATCGTGGGACTGTAAGCGTGACAGGTTGCGGGTTCGATTCCCACTCGAGCAAAGAAGTCTTCAATATTATTCATTTCTTCGCTCTGGTGTCGAAGGAAATCGCGTCATTTAGTTTCGCCACTATGGACTGTTGGAATTCAACGACGCAAGTTGTCTGCCAAAGCGGAGAAATAAAAATGACATGATGAATGTTGATGAACCCACAACAGTCGCGATTACGTTACCCCACTGCGCCACGACGGCTTCTCTTATACTTACTATTATTGCATAATTAATTTTATAACTCTAATTATATTTAACTTTCCTTGACCAGATTTTCCATTAAGTATTATATCTTTCATATCATCTTTCCACGTCTGATCTGTTTGCCTCTCCCTGTTAAACCATCACGTGGTTGTCATTCTGTTACTAATTGCCTGCCTCTACCTTAGTTGTTGATTTAATGTCTTCTGCTCTCTTATGGTTTTTCAACGATACTTCCAATATACTTAGTTCTTTTTCACGACTGCTAAGGAAGGGTTATGTTTTTCGCGCGTATCTTGTATGTGTGTATGTATGTATGTAGTATTCTTAATTACCTTATATTTTCAGAACCGTTGAACGGATTTACATAATTGAGGTATCGTTAGATTCGTATTAGCAGCCCAAGTGTAAGAACACTTGGGCTGCTAATACGAATCTAACGATATACGAATACGAATGGCGTCCCAAACCCGCCATGACTGTTTTTTGCTATCTAAGAACACTTTTCCATTGGACTTAGTAAAAAAATTCGTTTCGAATACGACAATGATACCCACTATCACATTTAAGAGCTCAATACGAGGATTTCAAAATGATATATCATAATTATCATTACCATAATAAATCCTAACAAAAAAGTAAAAAATAAAAAAAATATTTGTAAAAACAAAAACTCCGACTGCATAACACTTAAAATAAAATAAACAAGCCCAATAGTTTATTAGGATTTACAGTCGGAACCTATAAGTAATTCTTCAATCAATAAAATCTTTACCAGGAACCCCGCATAATTTAAAAAGGTTCCGACTGCTAATCCTAATAAACTATTGGGCTTGTTTATTTTCTTTTTAGTTTTATGCAGTCGGGGTTTTTTGATTTTACAAATATTTTTTTATTTGACACGTTTTTAATTTTATTGAGTTTGACAAGAATAATTTTAATGAGACATACAAATTATATATTTTTTTTTTAGATTTATATTTTTCTTAAATTGTGTTGCAATTAAAAAATAAAGTAAGTATATGAGCCGAATAATTAATACAATATAAACATTAAAATATTACAATATTGACATAGCTATCGGTAGAAACACAAACAAGAATTTTGTTATAAAAAGGCGTTTTTATGGTGGAAACATCAGTTCATTTCAAACCTCTCAAGATCATATCAGGTCAACAACAGAACCAATCAGTCAATAAAAAAAAAATAATCCAAGACCTTACTATGGCATCCGCGAAAGCTACATTTTTATTACTGTTATGTTTAATTATTGCTATTGGAAATGTAAAATGTGAGTACTTATTGATATTAAGAAGAAATTTTGGTTGTATAACGCCATATTCTAGTATATATAGAGAAAGTATGGAAGGGCATATAGGCCGGTCGTGGCACAAAGGGATAAGCATGTGTGTGGCTTAACACTATGTTCTCTCTGCGGGATACAGCGTGAAATCTAAAGTAAATCCATACGGGGACAGTTGTGAAATACGACTGTTATTTATTGTCACAACTATTGAGTAGTTGTAACAAGGGCATAATAATTTAGGTGAAAATAATACATTCAAGGCCGTCGAGGCGCAGGGGCACAAGTTGATTCGATTCCCACTCGGGGGAATGACATATTTATTATTTTCATTTCATCCGGCGGAACGGAATTATCTCAATGGGAATGGAGTATCTTAACACTAGGTTCCAGGTTCCCTCTGCCTACCTCGCTATGTGCGCTATGAACTATAACGCTGTTATAAAATACTTAAGTATTGGTATATCTATCCCTAAAAGTTTTGCCTAAGAATATCGTAGATTGTTCACTCATTATAAATGTAAAATATTAATTACTATTTTTAATTTTGAAAGTGTTTTCAATCCATTGTATGTTCCACTACACAATTATAGTTAACTGATATTTTATTACTATGTAAACTTTTAAAAATAATACCTACAGTTGTTTTACAAAAGTGTTTACACACGTGTTGCCGATATTACGAGTACCTTATAGTTATTTATTTTAGATCCACGTTGTATCTCGCACATAGCAAGGTAAGTAAGAAGAAACTTGGAACATAGTGTTAAGACACTGTGTTCACCACTTTCCGCCGAATTATGGAGGCATTGCGTGTTGAGTGGCAGAACTCAATGCCGCGCTGCTTTGACAAGATATTAAAATATAACATATTTCATTTGCCTATATTTAATTCCCTTTGTCTGCTGTATATGAGGAAGAGTCATCTCTCAACTGTCGACAATTCTATAAAATAATTCGGCCGACGTGTGTTATTTTATAATATTGATTTTATTGAGGCCAGTCGTGGCGCAGGAGCACAAAGTGTGACTGTAAAATCTAATGGTTGTGAGTTCAGTCCCCATTCGAAGAAATTAAATAGGCACGCAATGCCTCCGAAATTCGGCAGAAAGTGGGGAACGGAGTGTCTTAACACTAGGTTCCCTCTGCCTACCCTGCTGTGTGCGGGATATAGCGTGAAGCTAATTTAATTAAATATTTATTTACATTTATATTTTCATTCCTTCGCTATGGTGTCGAGACAAAGCGCGCCGTTGAATTCCTCCACTCAACACACACTGCCTCCATAATTCGACAGAAAGTGGGGAACGGAGTGTCTTAACACTAGGTTCTCTCTGCCTGCCCTGCTGAGTGCGGGATACAGCGTGATGCTGAAAAAAAATTTATTTTATATTTTAGGCCAATGTGGAACTAATGAAGTGTTCAAGATCTGCGGCACCTGTGACGGGACTTGTAACAATACAAATCCCATGTGTCCACAGAAGTGCAAGATGGGCTGTTACTGCCAAAAAAAATATGTTAGAAATAATAAAAAGAACTGTGTTTCAATAGATGATTGTTGTGTCTAACACGCTATATTTTATATAACATGATTTATATAACGACAATGCTACTTATAAATATACTATAGATTCTCTTCTGTATCCTTCGTTCTCTGTTACGATAAAAAACAATAAATGCTTTCGAAGAACAACTGTGTATTCTTTGGTATTATGACACTAACGACAGTACCTTCTCATGCATTGCTTACACTGCCGTACTAAAAAAACGTCCATATAAAATATTTGTAATTAATGTTAATCATATATTTTAATAACTAGCGGCCCGCCCACGGCTTCGTCCGCTTAAAATGATTATTGATTTAATAAGCAGAATTGATTGACAACTATAATGACTTCTAATATGATTTTTTTATTACTTTAATCTGTAATATCCCAATATGATTTTTTTACGACATTATCGTAATTTCTATAAGAATTTTTGATTGTTTCGAAGTAAAAATACGACCAATGTCGACCAATGTTGAATGTAAAATATATATAAAGCTAATTATTTATTAAATGTATAATTTTTTGTAACATTAAGTTCTTTTTACCTATGTTATGTTTTTAAAACTTTGTTAAATGTGCTGTTGTCAGCTAAAAATTTACTGTACTGCTTCAGAAACAGCCTTAAATGTTAAATTATTGATTTGAAGGAATTATAATATTTTTTGTAAAATAACTGTAATGATTGCATATTAACTGCTTTACAGTTTTTTAATTAATTACATATATTATTAGCTAAATTTACAGTTGGTAAATATGTAGTTATTACGATAAAATGTTCGTTACGGGTTACAAGACAAATTTTATACAACCATACAAATATTTCTTATGATTAGGGAAATTGGGACGTGGATGGCATTACCGCCAAGATGGAGGACATGACCGCTTCGTTTCTATTTTTTATGGCCATCTTTAAATTATACTCCACAATACCTTTTGTCGTCGCTTCTGTTGCCTTCCGAATAAGCCTTTTTATTGCATCGTCGTCACCACTGCTGTAGTAGGAACATCTGTCTGTGTGACGCGTTATTGCTACAATTGCGTGTGAAAAGCTGTCATGTAGTTGTAATTTCGTCGACTTTGTATTCACTACTATACCCGTTGCATTTGACATACCTTGGGCTTCATGAATAGTCAACACTTTTGAACCTATGTTTACTCCATATCCTTAGTGGATTAAAGATTTTTCCTGCTGTTGAGTAAATGTAAGGTAGAGGGTTTCCCTGAGGTCTCGTAGCGCTGGTGGTGGTAGTTCTTAAATTTTCTATTCGGAGGGAGTGTACTACTTTTTTGGAAGAGTATATACCAAAGTATATATCTTGAAGTGCATAGGCGACGTCCACGGGGCTTGTATGTGTACACAATAGGTCCTGGTTGATTTTGACAATTTGTGATAGACTACGGTAGAACATGTCGAAGAGATTATCTCGGTCAATATAGGGAAGTTGGTTTATATCTCCAACCAGTCGTATTGCTTCTGCTCCAGAGATTCTAGCAGCCCCTACTATGGCTCCAAAGTGATACATCAGGGCTTCATCTACAATCAGACGTTTACACGTTTCTAAAGTATCTAATCAATTAACTAGCATTGACGCCATAGTGCGAATTTTATTATTCACCAAATTTCCTATACGTACCGAGAACTTGTCACGGAGTTCATTGGCTGATTCTATTGTGTTGGTATTAATAAAGTCCCTATCCGTGTCAAAATACTCAATGATCCAGGTTCTGAATCTGGGAACCCCGTTACTCGATGATGTTGATCTTAAAGTTTCATCGAGTCATCCATGTTCCTCGCCTCGCCTCGGAACATGGTGTTAAGACACTGTGTTCACCAGTGTCCGTCGAATTATGGAGGCATTGCGTGTTGAGTGGCAGAACTCAACGCCGCTTTGACAAGAGATATTAAAATATTACATATTTCATTTGCCTATATTTCATTCCCTCTGTCTGCTGTATATGAGGAAGAGTCATCTGTCATCTGTCGACAATTCTTTAAAATAATTCGGATGGCGGCCGACGTGATCCCTATTATTTTATAATATTTATTTTATTGAGACCAGTCGTGGCGCAGCGGCGCGAAGTGTAAATGTAAAATCGACTGGTTGTGGGTTCGATCCCCACTCGAGGAGATGAAATATTTACTTAAATTTATATTTCCATTTCTTCGCTTTGGTGTCGAGGCTAAGCGCGGCGTTGAGTTCTGCCACTCAACACGCAATGCCTCCAGAATTCGGCAGAAAGCGGGGAACGGAGTGTCTTAACACTAGGTTCCCTCTACCTACCCTGCTGTGTACGGGATACAGCGTGAAGCTGTTTTTATTTACATTTATATTTTCATTTCTTCGGTTTGGTGTCGAGGCAAGCCGCGGCGTTGTATTTCTCCACTCAACATGCAATGTCTGCAGAAATCGGCGGAAAGTGGGGAACGGGGTGTCTTAACACTAGGTTCCCTCTGCTGCCTACCCTGCTGAGTGCGGGATACAGCGTGTAGCTGAAAAAAAAAATAATTTTATATTTCAGGTAAATGTGGAACTAATGAAGTGTTCAAGAAATGCGGCAGCTGTGACGGGACTTGCAGCGATTCAAATCCCATATGTACAGAGCAGTGCACGAAGGGCTGCTTCTGCCATGAAAATTATGTTAGAAATGATAATCAGACCTGTGTGGAAATAGACGATTGTTAGACACACACTATATTTTATATAACATGGTTTATATAACGACAATGCTACTTATAAACATACTATAGATTCTCTTCTGACATCTGATCCTACGTTCTCTGTTACGATAAAAAATAATAAATGCTTTCGAAGAACAACTGTGTATTCTTTGGTATTATGACATTAACGACAGTACCTTCTCATACACGTTTACACCATACAAAAAAAACATACACATAAAATATTTATGATTAATGTTAATCATATATTTTAATAACTAGCGGCCCGCCCACGGCTTCGCCCGCTTGAAATGCATGATTATTGATTTAATAAGCAGAATTGATTGACAACTATAATGACTTTTAATTTGATTTTTTTATTACTTTAATCTGTAATATTCCAATATGATTTTTTTACGACATTATCGTAATTTCTATAAGAATTTTTGATTGTTTCGAACTAAAAAATACGACTAATGTTAACCAATGTTAAATGTAAAATATACATAAAGCTAATTATTTATTATATGTATATATTTTTATAACATTAAGTTCTTTTTACCTATGTTATATTTTTTAAAACTTTGTTAAATGTGCTGATGTCAGTTAATAATTTAATGTACTGCTTCAGAAACAGCCTTAAATGTTAAATTATTGATTTGAAGGATTCATAATATTCTTTGTAAAATAACTGTAATGTTTGCATATTAACTCCTGTACAGTTTTTAATTTAGTTATACATATTATTAGCTAAATGTACAATTGGTAAATACCTACAGTATTACAGAATACACGTAGAAAGGATGTTTTTAGGCATTTTATATACATTTTTTCAAACGAACGAACGAACCAAAAAATCTGTGTATTTAGGTAAAACTTGATATTTCTTTGAAGATCAAATCAATTTATTACGACTTAAACTTAACTGTTATGATTTAAGAAGGTTATCTCCACTAACAATTCAATTTTGTTTACTTTATTGTATAAAATATTGTATAATAGTCCTTCAAAAATATATATTTTTATCAACAGTCATATAACCAAGACGTTTCGTATGTCATTCTTTAGGTATCTTACCAGCGCGATTGCTATATAACATTCGCCGGTAAATTAATGCCTTGAGTTCATTCAAATGACGATAACTATTTTTTAATGAGTCGATGAAACAAACTTTAATTGTTAAGTTAAGTTAAAACAAAGCTATTGCTGAAACTTTGACTGATTGACAGTCAGATATTTTAATATTTTTTTTATTAATATTACGGTAATAAAAATAATGATATATTATACCTTTTTAAACCAATCGATTTTACAGTCTCACTTTGTGCCGCTGCGCCTAATTATATTCTTTAGAGCAGGGGTTCCCAACCTGTTCTTGATCAAGGACCACTTTTATATCATTCAGCAGGGACCACTATGCATGTAGGTATAATAAAAATTAACTGTGATAATTAAACAGAAGCTTCGCCTCACCATCCCCAGTCATAAAATTAAAATCGTTCGCGGACCATATTTAGGCTTCTGCGGACCACTGGTTGGGAACCACTGCTTTAGAGGTTACTCTGTACTAAGATGGCGGCTCAGTTCTCGCATTTAGATCTCTGATATCCTAATAATATGTACCATAAGCCATAGTTGATAGCATATTGATATGAATACTAGTAATACAAAACATAGGAAAGAAAAGGAGAAACGCAGTTATATTGCATTTTTTCATGTAGAGGAGAGCGGGGTTGGTTTTAACGGAGGTAAGAATTAACAAGCTTATTCACAGTGTCTGACACAGTCAGAATAATAAAAAAATCACTTCTGTCACTTTTTAGTGAAATCTAAATATATGGGGTTTTTATATATAAAAAATTAAATCAAATTGTTTTTATCGTATGATAAACTAAAATTATTTAGCCACATTAAATATTGGTTTAGTCTTTTGCACCCTGTGAACACAGTCTTCGACAGTACCTATAGCGGTAAGTCCCGGCCTGTCACGCGGGAAACCGGGGTTCGATTCTTTGCTGGCGAGTTTTCTTTTGTTACACGAATAACTGCTTTATATTAAAACATAGAAAAGCAGTTACATAATTATATATTTTTTATTCATACTACAGGATAGTCAATTCTCTTCGGTTCTCTGTCTATCCTGCAACATATGGTGTACAGCGTGAAGCTTAAAAAAATATTCTGTCAACACGACTTACGACCAAAGAAAGAAATAATAGTAAATTAGAGGAAGTAACTTTATAATAAACCAAAAATATGTGAATCTACTGACTGGCGTGCATTATGGCAAGATGTAGGTAAAAACTATTATTTTATTGCTAAGTACACATTTAGTGATAACTTATAAATATTAAAGATACTAAAAGACATTTCCTTAACGTTAATTATTTCACCCAAGGCTTCATAACATAAGTAAGAATTTAAATTAGATATAAATAGGTGCTTTTGGGAGGAACCATCTAGTTCAGTTCAAGATTTGGAAAATGGCGTTCGCTAAAGCTGCATTT
This sequence comes from Heliconius himera, assembly GCA_021202915.1. Classification (NCBI taxonomy): domain Eukaryota; kingdom Metazoa; phylum Arthropoda; class Insecta; order Lepidoptera; family Nymphalidae; genus Heliconius; species Heliconius himera. The sequence continues at coordinate 211,664 of JAJHJA010000610.1, forward strand.
TTAACGTTGTGTTTAATTATTGCGATTGCAAATGTGAACTGTGAGTTATCATTTCGAGTTGTTATATTATATTATACAGAATAAATATATGATAATGAATGAGGTCAGTCGTGGCTCAGAGGCACTAGCGTGTAACTGTAAACGCGACAGATTGTGGGTTCGATTTCCACTCGATTAATATTTTCATTTCTTTGTTTTGGTATGTAGGCACTTGGTCCAGGTTGATTATCCGCGCTCAATGCGCCTCCAGCATTTGGCGGAAAGTGAGGAGTAGAGTGTCTTAACACTAAGATCCCTACCCTGTTACATGCGGGATACTAAAAAAATATTTATTCCTTTTCGTTAGTTTTGATGTTGTATTTCCGCAGCAGTATTTAGCATTTATGTTTAAAATGTTATTATTTTGTTTGGCCTAATTCAGAAAGAGTTTACACTACTCTACATGTAGTGGCCTACATGGTGTAGTGCACTAGAAGTAGTGTGGTGTATTCGCCGCTTAAATAAGTGTTCAGGCTCTTTTTAACCGACTTCAAAAAGAAGGAGGTTATCAATTTAACTGTATTTTTTTTAGATGGTCAGTTATAATTTGGTATAAAATATTTAGAATTTGTGCCTGTCTTTACTTAGAAACGGTTATTTTATTTTCCCTCTTTGTTTCAGGCCAATGCGGACCTAACGAAGAGTTCACGAGCTGCGGCTCCTGCGACGGGTCTTGCGGTAACCCGAACCCTATATGTATAAACTTGTGTAGGGCGGGCTGCTACTGTCGAGATGACTATGTCAGAGATGATAATGGCAAATGTATTAAAGTAGGCGATTGTTAGAAACGTATAATGATAATAAGATGATTAATAAATCGTCAACCTATCAATCACAATAACACGCTCAATTCTTTGTTATATGAATAACAATAAAAATCTTTAAAGGAATCGTTGTTTTTTTACTTATATTATTGTACTTACCCGCGCACTTCCTTACACACTATATGATAGTCTTGATTTCTTATAGCTAGGTATATTAAAAATCACTCTTACGAAATCCAAATTATAAATTCTATTTTATAAATTTATCCTATCCTATATTATAAATTCGAAAGTAACTCTGTCTGTCTGTGTAGCAATCAGGGCAAACCGCTGATCCGATTGTGATACAATTTCATACAGAAATATTTGAGGGTCTTGGGATGGTTATAGGATACCTTTTCCTTCTCATATTTGCAATATTATTGATATATATTAATATATTAAATATATTTTCACTTTGACATACAATTTATTCTGCCATGTTATTTCAGCCGTCGCTAAGGAACCGCTGGTGGAACGCTTACATGACGTGTATTGATTCAACCTTATGAGACACATAAAAAAATTGTTTTATAAAGATATTGTCCTTAAAAAAATCTATTAAAAAGTCCGCGACGGTATATATTTATCTCTGAAGGTTAGACTATATTAAGCATTTTAATATATTTAATTTAAATTTAGATTTATCGGCTTATTGTTAATGTATTTTCTATAATTTTGTATTCATCCTTATCAAAATAAATATAATAGTCACCTTTAGCATTTTATCTTAATTGAAATTATAGCTTACTGTATAACATTCTAATAAATAATTAAGAAGATATCAGTGAATCAAAATGAGCTTTTCTTTGGGTTTCCTTGATTATTCGAGTAGTAGATTAGTTCGTTTTTTTTTATTTCTTGGTGTGATGTAAGTTTTGGCCCTTTGCGGCATCGCTCGCTACTTTTTATTTAGTAAAAACAAAAACCCCGACTGCATAAAACTAAAAAGATTATTTAAACAAGCCCAATAGTTTATTAGGATTAACAGTCGGGACCTATAAGTAATTCTTCAATCAATAAAATCTTTACCAGAAACCCCGCATCATTTAAAGAGGTCCCGACTGTTAATCCTAATAAACTATTGGGCTTGTTTATTTTCTTTTTAGTTTTATGCAGTCGGGGTTTTTGTTTTTACAAATATTTTTTTTATTTGACACATTTTTAATTTTATTGAGTTTGACAACAATAATTTTAATGAGAAATACAAATTATATATTTTTTCCTTAGATTTATATTTTTCTTAAATTGTGTTGCAAATAAAAAATAAAGTAAATATATGAGCCGAATAATTAACACAATATAAACATTAACATATTATAATATTTACATAGTTATCAGTACAATGTGCTAGAACGTCTCGTTCACAATCAATTGAGCACATTCCTTTCAAAGCACAATCTTTTAAATCCACTACAATCCGGCTTTCGCCATGGTCATAGTACGACTACTGCTTTAGTCAAGATCACCGATGATATCAGACAAGGTATGGATGATCAAAAGATTACGGTGCTGACTTTGCTAGACTTCAGCAACGCCTTCAATACTGTTGATTTTGACATACTACTTGCTGTACTGCGCTCTCTTAACATATCTCCTGAGGTGGTTGATTGGTTTCATTCTTACTTGTACGGACGCCGACAGTGCATTCGAATAGAAGATTCCTATTCTGAATGGTCCTTGACCAGTACTGGCGTCCCTCAAGGTGGCGTGTTGTCTCCTCTTCTATTTTCAATTTTTATTAATTCTATATGTCCTAAAATCTCTTCTCTCTACCACCTGTATGCCGACGATTTACAAATTTACGCACAAGGAACTCTCACTGAACTGCCTGGTACTATTGCGAGAATAAACAACGACCTTACGCAAATTTCTATTTGGAGTAAATGTTTTGGACTGACGATAAATCCTTTTAAAAGTCAATCTATTTTGATCGGCAGTCCTAGATTATTGAAAAAAATGGATAACTCACAGATTGCACCTTTAATAATCGATGGGGTTATTATACCATATAGCGAGACTGTAAAGAACCTAGGTATAGTTATAGACCAACATCTGTCTTGGGAAACACAAGTAGGAGAGGTAAGTAGAAAGGTTTACGCTGCTTCTGCGTCTCTCCGAAGGCTGCGCAATTTCCTACCAATACCGACCAAAATTGCGCTGGCAAACTCTCTCCTATTACCAATTCTTGATTATGCGGATGTATGTTATCTTGACATTAAAGAGGAGCAATTAAACAAACTTGAGCGACTTCAAAATCTTTGCATCAGGTTCATATTTGGTATACGTAAATATGATCACATTTCCGAGTTTCGAAACAAGCTTAAGTGGCTCCCTATCTGCCTTCGCAGGAATACTCATATACTTCATCTTCTCTATTCTGTGCTGTTTAGTCCTTTTACTCCTCCTTACCTGAAGAAACAGTTCATGTTTCTTCATGACACTCATTTACGTTCTCTACGCTCCGACAACAATCTTTTACTAGAAATTCCTCTTCACTCTTCCTCCTTTTTCTCCAATTCTTTTACTATTAAAGCTGCTCGTCTATGGAATTCTTTGCCTATCGAGATCAGACGTGCCAAAAGCCCATATGTTTTTAAGAAAATGCTCAAAAGTCATTACTTAAATATATAACATTATTTCCTAACTAAATTGATTCCTTTATTTATTTATATATTATTATTATTATTATTATTATTATTTTATAAATTAAATTTTATGTGTATATGTAGTATGTATAAATATAAATTTATATGTATATTTATGTGTATGTAACATTTATGGATATATAATATATATTTATTTTAATAGATATATATTTATACCTATTTATATGTATTTATGTATATGATATATATATTTATATATATATATATATATATGTTAAAAATTATTATGTAAATTTTCTATTTTATGCACCGCCCACTTGTTTTTTATACAACTCCAAGTTCCAAAGGTTGCCTGGAAGAGATCGCTCTAAGCGATAAGGTCGCCTTGTTGTACTTTTTTTTATTAGTATTATGTTTGTAAGTTGTTTTTGTATCTTTTAAATGTGCAATAAAGTATATTTATTATTATTATTATTATTACAAACACTGTTGTTTACACAAATTGCACTAATTTTGTTATAAAAAGGCGTTTTTTTGGTGTAACCATCAGTTCATTTCAAGCCTCTCAAGATCATACCAGGTCAACAACAGTACCAATCAGTCAATTAAAAAAAATACTCCAAGACCTTACTATGGCGTCCGCGAAAGCTACATTTTTATTAATGTTATGTTTAATTATTGCTATTGGAAATGTAAAATGTGAGCCATATTCTATTTAGAGAAAGTGTAGAAGGGCATAGAGGCCAGTCGTGGCACAAAGGGATAAACATGTGGCTGTAAATGCAACAGATTGAGGGTTCGATTCCCAGTCGAGTGTATGAATTAGTGAATATTTTCATTACTTCACTCTAGTTCCAGGTGAAGCGCGACGCGCGCGAATACATTTAAGGCCGTCGAGGCGCAGGGGCACAAGTTGATTCGATTCCCACTTGGGGGAATGAGATATTTATTATTTTCATTTCATCCGGCGGAACGGAGTCATCTTAATGGGCACTTACTATCTCAACACTAGCTTCCAGGTTCCCTCTGCCTACCTCGCTATGTGCGCTAATAATTATAACGCTGTTATAAAATACTTAAGTATTGGTATGTCTATCCATAGTAGTTTTGCCTAAGAATATCTTGGATTGTTCACTTATTATAAAAGTAAAATATTAATTACTATTTATAAATTTGAAAATGTTTTTAATCTATTGCAATTTCCACTACCAAATTATAGTAAACCGACATTTTATTACTATGTAATCTTTTAAAAATAATACCTACAATTATTTCACTAAAGTGTTTATACACGTGTTGGCAGTATTACGAGTACCGTATAGTTATTTATTTATCCCGTACCGTATAGTTATTTTTTTATATATAGTATCACGTTGTATCTCGCACATAGCAGCATAAGTAAGGAGAATCTGGGAACATAGTGTTAAGACACTGTGTTCACCACTTTCCGTCGAATTATGGAGGCATTGCGTGTTGAGTGGCAGAACTCAATGCCGCGCTGCTTTGACAAGAGAGCGAAGATATTAAAATATTACATATTTCATTTGCCTATATTTCATTCCCTCTGTCTGCTGTATATGAGGAAGAGTCGTCTGTCATCTGTCGACAATTCTATAAGATAATTCGGATGGCGGCCGACGTGATCCCTATTATTTTATAATATTTATTTTATTGAGACCACTCCTGGCGCAGAGGCACAAAGTGTGACTGTAAAATCTACTGGTTATGGGTTCTATCCCCTTTGGAAGAAATTAAATATTTATTTACATTTATATATTCATTCCTTCGCTCTGGTGTCGAGGCAAAGCGCGGCGCTGTATTCCTCCACTCAACACGCAATGCCTCCAGAAATCGGTAAAAAATAGGGAACAGAGTGTCTTACCACTAGGTTCCCTCTGCCTACCCTGCTGAGTTCGGAATACAGCATGAAGCTGAAAAAAAAAAATTATATTTAAATTTTTATTTCAGGTCAATGTGGAACTAATGAAGTGTACAAGGACTGCGGCACCTGTGACGGGACTTGCGACAAGTCAAATCCCATATGTATACAGCAGTGCACGATGGGCTGCTTCTGCCAACAGAATTATGTTAGAAATGATAATCAGACCTGTGTTACAATAGATGATTGTTAGACACACGCTATATTTTATATAACATGGTTTATATAACGACAATGCTACTTATAAATATACTATAGATTCTCTTCTGCATCCTTCGTTCTCTGTTAAAAACATATAACCCGTACTGCATAAAACTAAAAAAAAAACAAGCGCAATAGTTCACTAGGATTAACAGTCGGGGCTCTTATAAATTTTACGGGGCTCCTTGTGAACATTTAATTGATCGAAGAATTATGGGTCCCGACTGTTAATCTTAATGAACAATAGTTTACAATATAGAACAATAGTGAATTGCACTAGGATTGACAGTCAGATTTTTTAATCATAATTTTTTTATTAATATTACGGTAATAATAATAATGATATACCTTTTTAAAATCGTTGTAGACAAACATTTGACTAATACCAAACGAATGTAATGGAGAATTAAAAAAATTGTTTTCTGCATCGGGTTCTTTGATCCAACAGCTAAGCCATAACCTCTTAAGATGTTTGTCCGTAAACCGTTAACCACTATCGGCACAATGATAGTTGAATTGATATCCCACATGGCAGAAATTTCATGGGCTAAGTCCAAGTATTTAGATAATTTTTCTTTTTCGGTCTTCAAGAGATTTCAAGAACAAACGTGGGATTGTACCTATAGTATGGCACCTCCAATTCCTCAAGACCATATTGAAGAGCAAGTAGCTGGTATATTATCTTGGCTACTTGATTGTGTCTATGCAAATACTCACCGTTAGCAAGATGAGAACAACCACAGAGAGTATCGACGTCCGGGTCCACTAGGGCTCTAAGAAAACTACCATGCAGCTCCTTGCTCTTCCAGACAGCCATGCGATCAGAAGTAGTAAGTATTACAGGCCTACGCTAGTTCTCTTTGTCCAAGAAAAGAGGAGTAAGGCTTTTGTTACCACATCCTTGTGCATATCCATGTCAATCTTAAGAAAATAATATCTAAGACCGCATACCTCGTGGTTATGGAGGTTCTTGACATCCAAAAAGCCCCGACCTCCACACTTACGCGGGATATACAGTCTCATTACAGACGAACGCGGATGGTGCATTCGGTATGTTGTCAACAATTTACATATTTGGCGATCTACAGAGTCTATTCAGCCTGTGTCCACCTTACAATGCCAAAAGTATAGGCTAACAACAGATAAAAAGCGGCCAAACCCTTTTTTCAGACGACCAAAGAAACGCTCCTTCACCAATTGCTTTATGTTCTACTCATCAATACTCAATGCTTCAAACATTCCAAGATATTTATAAGTCTCACTTTCTCCAAAGGTTCTGAAAGAAACAGAATCTAAAATGCAAATATTATCAGATCTTGTCACACTCTCCCGCAATACATGCATGATCGCACATTTATCAACTTTAAATTCTATCGTTATATCACTACTAAAAGTTTTAGTAACTATTAGTAGCCGCATAAGATCAGGACGTTTTGATGCAAATAATTTTAGATCATCCATGTACAGCAAGTGAAATATAATACCTTACCTCCTCGGCAAAGACGAAAGCCTAAACCTGAATCCTCCAACAAAGTGCTGAGAGGATTTAGAGTTAGACAAAACCATAAAGGACTCAGACTGTCACCCTGAAATATCCCCCCCTTATCTTTATCGGTTCAGAGGCTGCAAAAATATCACATTCATATGACGAAGGACAGTGACCCATTGTCCTATACAAGCCTCCAGAAATTATCTCAAAGTCATATCAATCTTAAAGCTATGTGGCACTGAATCATATGCTTTCTTATAATCTGTCCAAGCAGTAGTGAGATTTTTCTTGTTCAGTCTTACCTGTTGGCTTATAACTGTATCAATGAAAACAAATTCCTTTGTACCACTACCAGGCTTACATCCATTCTGAGTCGGTGCCAAAATATTGTTACGAAAAATATGTTCAGTGATTTTTTTACTCAGAATATGTGATCTAAGGAGCTTATAGATGGTAGGTAAGCATGTTATTGGGCGATATTTTTTTGGCTCCTTGGTACATCCGGACTTATGTATGACAGGAATGTTACACCTGTTGGCAAAAATGTTGGTAGCAATCCAGAGTCAAGGGCATCCTGGAATTGTGTTGCGAAAACCAAATGTGAACTATTATTATTTCGTTATTTAAGATTAACTCACAAATTCTGAGGAATGTAGATTTAATTTGATAAGATATATTGTTAACTTGTGCAGACAAATTCGTAATCTAAAAATATTTTGAACTATAATATCGAAGGAGTTGTTTTTCTTCGATATTTTTCGACTTTCTGCTATCAATTACGAGAATAAATTTTGACAGTGAGGAAGAGTATTACTCCCACTTTTGAAAGAACTACAACCAAAAATGTTCACTCCTGTTACTAAAAGCAACAAAATCCTATAAAATTCCTAGTCCTATAAAGCCTTAAGTCACGGCAAATTGTAAAAAAATTAAGTCTTTATAGGAGCGATCTAAAACTTCTTAGAAATTAAAAAAAATATCTTTATCAAAAAACAACATCTGCTACCTTTAAAGTCTTATAAATTGTCGCTTTATTAACATTTACCTATCCTACGTATTTCTTATATAGAAATTATTATTTTCTATATTTTTATTATCTGGCCTTGGCAGTTCTACTAAAATTGTTATTTTTAATCAAAAACATTGTCATTTTCAAAACCAGCGGGTAAAGCTGAAAATTTGGTGTTGTAAAAGATAAAATATTATACACATACATACATTAATTCTTTATAGGAGCGATCTAAAACTTCTTTTAAGGTTTTATAAATTGTCGCTTTATTAACATTTATCTATCCTACGTATTTTTTATGTGAAAATTATTATTTTTTTAATTTTTATTATCTGGCCTACGTGTTTTTCAAAAACCGAGTTGGCAACACTGCCTATACATGAGTATCGGTCTGTCACTTTGGGTATATGTGTTCTGTGGGTCTGTGACTTAAATTATCTCTTCACTCTTGAGTCTTGGCTTTATCTTGTGTATAACAGTTTTAATTATTATCATTATTTGGGTTTTTGTGTTGATATTTACTTTACGAATTTGGATTTTTTTTAAAACTTTTAGTTTGTGATTTTATTTTAAAATGTCGTATGCTCACTTTACTGCTGAGGAGTACATAGATATGATTTTAATTTACGGAGAATGTGGACAAAATGGAGCTCTCGCAATACAAACATACCGAGAAAGATATGGTAAAACTCGTAGATGTCCATCAGATTATCGTACATTTATAAAAGCAGTACAAAGGGTTCGAGAAAACCAACCAGTAGTGCCTTGCCAAGAGCGTGTTGTGTCACGAGGAATACCATTAGCCCAAGAAATGCAAATTTTAAAGTATTCCGATAAAAATCCTACGTCCAGCTTACGCAGAACAGCGAATCACTTCCGAGTAAGCCACTACACGATACATAAAATTTTAAAACAAAATAAACGTCGTTCCTTCAAGTATACAAAAGTTAAGCCTTCATTACCACAAAAAACGCTCAGAGTACCATATTGTCAATGGTTACTAGATAATGTCAACACCGACCCAGACTTTATATTTAACATTTTATGGACTGATGAGAGCACTTTCACTCCTAATGGCATTCATAACTGGCAGAACTTAAGATATTGGAGTGCACAAAATCTACATATAAAGCAGAAAGTTAGTAATCAAGACAGATTCACTGTAACTGTGTGGGCTGGCATTCATCGAAATAAAATACTAGGGCCTGTATTTATTGACGGGAATTTAAATGCTTCGAAATATTTAGATCTCATACGTGGCCCTATATCAGAATATGTCGACCAGATCCCCCTAGACATCTATAGTAAAACGTGGTTTCAAGTAGATGGAGCACCCGCACACTCTGGAGAGATTGCTAGGGACATGCTCACAAGCTTATTTGGAGAACAGTGGATCGGGAGGTATGGACCTCAGCAATGGCCTGCGCGTTCTGGAGATCTCACACCGCTTAGTTTTTTTTTATGGAGGCAAGTGAAAAATGATGTTTATGCATCAGAAGTCCACACAGAAGAAGAACTTCGACAAAAAATTGTGTGTGCATTCGATAAAATTAAAAACTTAGCCATTCTGCAGGATCTACTGACAAAAGCACGATACGATGTGATACGGAGATACAAGAAAGTTGTACAATCTAGTAATTAATAAGTGGACAGATAAAATGATGGATATAAGTTTGTGTTAAATGAAAATAGGGGTTGTGAGAGAGGAAAGTGAGGAACGGAGTGTCTTAACACTAGGTTTCCTCTGCCTACCATGTTGTGTGCAGGACACAGTGTGAAGCTAATTTTTTTATTTTTTTTGAGCACTTTTATATCACTTTTTTGCTGTCTATATTTATAAATTTAATAATTGGCTTTAATCATATAACTTTGTTATGTCAGCATTTTATTGATAATCTATGTTAATTATTAGTTGTAAATTTGTTGTAATTGGAATTTTATTCTGGAGACCTAAAATCATATTAATATTATAAATGTCTTAAATTATCAGTTCTCAACTCAGTTGAGCTATTAAAACTACCTAAATAACAGTGAAATTTGCCTTTGTTTTATAATAATATTTTATAAGTTTTTTAAACCTAAAAACATGGTTGAAGCAACATTTTCTTAAAATCAAAACTAGCTAGATTCACTTATCGCCCTGAAGCACTCTGCACGGAATTGTTGAAGCTGTTTCTGACATTCAGATTATATATAAATAAGAATTGCTCGTTTAAAATATTACATTTATTAAATACTTGAAAAATATTTTTTATTTTATATTTTAGTTTAATTATAACTACCTATGTAATTCAAAGCTATATATATACATATAGTTTACTTAAATGTACAAATAAATAGTATTTTTTTTATTTTTTTTTATTTATTTATTTCTTAACACTACAGACACTTGGTCCGTACCCTTTTTAAATGTATTAATTTCCTTATCATATATATAAATAATAAATAGTATTTAAAAGAAAAATGTTTTACAACTTTGTAATGTCAGTATTTTATTGACAATTCATATTGATTGTGAAGGAGGATGTTGATTATTGCTATCGCTTTTTCTCTTGCATCAAAATAAAAATAATATAAACATTTCCTTATTTTTTACAGCATTTTGTCAATCAGAATGTGTGTTTTACATGGGGGATTTCAAATACAACAAAATAAAACTAATTTTTTTTCTTCTAAAAAATAAAATGGCACTATTCACTGAATAGTGATTTAATAAGTGTAAACTTTAAGAACAATTTTATTATTATTTTTGTTTTTAAATTGTCTAAAATAATTTATTAATTATTTTGAAATATAGTCTTGATTTAAACAGAAAGTTAATGTTTACTTTAATAATTTATAGTTTCAGTTATAATTTGTTTATTGTTAATTTAAGATTAATTTGTTAATTTAATGAAACTAATTTGACAATAATTTTTAAATATTATTTTGAATTTAGAAATAAACAAAAAAATAAATGTTCAGTAAAATTTAATTTAATTTATAATGTGATTATTGTTAGTTTAATTCACATTTTTTATTAGTAAATTAACAAATTAATTAATAATTGTTAGTTTATTTTCTATTGAATGATTTTTTTTAAACATTGTCTTGAATTTAGAAATACACGGGAAGTTAATGTTTACGTTACAATTAATAAATAAAGTGATTATTTTAAGTTTAATTTACCATTTAATATTTTTTAAAATATTATTTGAATTTATGAATAAAATAGTATATGAATATCAAATAAATTTATTATGTGAAAAATTATTGTTGTACTTCGGCCCTTGGGGGGGTGAATTCTTTATATTGCCGTCATTTGTGCTTCTTGATGACCATTTAATAAAAGTTATTTTTGAAACTATTTTATTATTTTTATTTAAAATCCTGCCGTTGTAAATGTCTTTATTAATTATTTATTTTGTTTACAAATTTTCTATAAAAGTGCTTTCGCTTTTGGTCTTTCCAAAATTGTCGATACTTTAAAATTATTTACTTATGTTGTCATTTATTTTAACACCTATTATGTCGCTCCTCCGATATATAATATATATTTTATAATATATTATTAAAATCAAATCAGCTTCTAATATATTATTACATTAATATATTAGACACAATAATCAGCTTTACGCTCTATCCCACATACAGCAGGGTAGGTAGATGGAACCCAGTGTTAAAACACTGTTCCACATATTTAATTTACTTATATGCATAGGATGCTTGGATTTTTAACTAAGTACTATATCGTGTGAAGTACTATTTTTGGGTGATACAAATCACTTAACGCCATTACGTAGAATCTCTTTCTGAGCAATTTAGAAACAAAGACGATATGTGTTTTTATCTTATATATAATAACATTAACCGCCCCCAATTTCTAACATTTTTTTTTAGATTTTTAGTACTAACAGGATAATAAATGAATAGTCCATTTATAATAGGATAGTATTTGTGAATAACTTGAAACACTTCTTAACCAAATCAGATCACGCTTTATCCCGCACACAGCAGGGTAGGCAGAGGGAACCTAATGTTTCTTTCCGCCGAGTTCTATAGGCTTAGCGTTTTGTGTGGCGGAATTCAACGCCGCGCTTTGCCTCGACACCAGAGCGAAGAAATGAAAATATAAATGTAAACAAATATTTCATCTCCCCCAGTGGGGATCAATCCACAACCAGTCGATTTTACAGTCACGCTTTGTGCCGCTGCGCCACGACTCGCCGCTTCCCTTTCCCTCCCTTCCCTTTTTTAATATAAGAATATTTTATGAGAGTCTTTTTTATATACCTAGCAGTAAGAAACCAAAAATCTTAGTAGTTCTTACTAGTAAAAAAAAACAATGTTTCGTTCAAAGATTTATTTATTGTTTTTCTAGAACAGCGAATTGATGTAAAAAAAAAGAAAATCTTTACTATATTTATAGGTTGACGATTTACTCTTCGTTAGATCCGCATGAAACACTGAGAAAACAAAATTAATGCTCTCTGGCCAGGAATCAAACCTCGAATCAACCTAAATTTAAGTTTTTGCAAAATATTTATTAATGTTATCAGCAGTGAAAGGGAAAACGAACACGTATAAAAAATAAACATGCACACGCAAAAAGCCAACGGCACGCGGTGTTCCCAGGCGGTCACCCATCCAAGTACTGACCGCGCCCGACGTTGCTTAACTTCGGTGATCGGACGAGAACCGGTGTGTTCAACGTGGTATGGACGTTGGCAAACTTTATATCGAAATAGACAATCTTTTACCAAATTACAAAAAACTCTGCTGAATAAAGTGAAATTCTTCTTTTTCATATTAACGTCTATTACGTAAAAGTGTACAAAAAAATAAAAGAAAAATTTTAACTTAATAAAAACAACTCTCCGGCGGGGAATCGAACCCCGGTCTCCCGCGTGACAGGCGGGGATACTTACCACTATACTACCGAAGATGGTGACTAGGGATTCAAATAACCAATTTCGTATGTACAGTACGGTCGACTAGTTGTGGTCGGTAAGGAGTTAGGTGTACCTAAATGGCTGCGCAGATTTGATTTTAATATTTCAACTTACTTTTGAGGCCAGTCGTGGTTAGTGTTGCCAAATTATCGATAGTTTCGCGATCGATAGTTTTAATCTAAAAAAGCCTATACGATCGATACAACAATCGATAGTATCGATCTTATCGATACTATCGATTCTATCGATAGTTTAAAAGAATACAATAAAATCGGCTAAGTGCAATACTATCGATACTATCTGTAGTATCGTATCTCCTAATCGGAAATTAATCAATACAATCGATAGTATCGATACTATTAAATGTCTAGGATACAATAGTATCGATAAAATCTATAGTATCGATACCATCGATTATTTTGTACTATCGATTATATGCTAATTTACGATAGTATTGAGTATGATTCTTAAGCTTAATTAGAAGATGAAATGAAAAGAACAAAATACGTTTTTACTATATTTATAATTACGTATGAATAAGCAATTAGTTACGTACTTCAACTAAGATGTTTCTAATATCATAATGATTGGTTACTACACATAAAAATAATAAGCAATACTATCGCAAATTAGCAAGCAATCGATAGTTCACAATAATCGATAGTATCGATACTATCGATACTGTCGATATTATCGTTTCCTAGAAATTCAATAGTATCGATACTATCGATAGTATCGATGTCTTTCTGATTTCGAGATACGATACTATCGATAATATCGATAGTATTGCATTTGTCCGATAGTATTGTACCCTTTAGAACTATCGATAGTTTCGATACTATCTCTTTAATCGATACTATCGATTTTAATATCGATAGCCCTTCTATCGGACTACTATCGATAGAATATCGAAATCCGATCGATAGTCCACTATCGATCGGCAACACTAGTCGTGGTGCAGGGGCATAAGGTGTGACTGTAAAATGTTGATTAATTTCTTTTTTCCTCGTACATTTTACAATGCGCAAAAGTTCAGAACTTAACTTTAGGGCGTCGACATATCTAGACACATTTTTAAGGGATGTCCTAGAATTAAGCTTTGAACTTCTTCGTGTACAGATTGTTTGTTAATTTTTCAGGCTAAAACTTTTATAAGTAAATTTTCTGGAATGTTATGTGTTATTATGGGGTGTGCAAAATGCAACCATATATTTAATCAATTATAAAATTGGTCACAAATTAAATGTAGTCAATCTTTATCTTTATAATTGAGACCGTCGTGGCCCGGCCGCACAAGGATTTTACTGTAAATGCAACCGATGTGGCTTCGATTCCCACTCGAGAGATTTTTACAAATTTCTGCTACCCAAAGCTAATTCCTAAGAATTATCGTTTGCGCCCGCGCCTCCTGGAGACCGACCAGGTCCTGGTCGGTTACCATCCATTCCACCAAATTGGTCCGAAAGTTATCAACAATACAATCATCGGTCATTGTTAAAAAAAGGCTCCGCTGCCGCAGTCCGCTACATTGTCAAAACGTTTAGTAAAAATGTTAAACAGACAAGCACAAAAAAAAATAGTTTATCGGTAACAACAAACAAAAGGTTTCGCAGGTTACTCAAAGGTTTTGCCTAACTCTCAGATAAAGGAATATTACCTGATTTCTATGTTAATGCCTTTTTCAAAATAATAACATCTTCTTTCTTTGTCTTTTTTATCTATTTATTTATTTTTGTCCACCCATAAATATTTTTTGTCTATAATAATATTTTCTAAAATGTTCAAAGTGGACTTGGACCGCGAAATAAAATATGGGGTGAACGTTTTTTTTTAATATATATTTTTATAAGCATAAAGAGCATTTTTGATATTTGTTGTTCACATACAGGATACGAGAATTAATATAAACTTTAAGTCTTTGCGTGATCATTAAATAACACTAAAAAAGTACGAGATATAAAAAAAAAACAGTTTATTAATCTACTCAATATTTACTCTTTTCAACGAAGTCCTACCCACGTGCTCTACTACAAAGTCTTTTATTTTAATTCTATGGAGGCCTCCTCACTTACATTTTTTTCATAAAGCTTTGAGTCTATGAGTTACGTTGTAGTATCTATTAATATAGATTATATATAATATTAATACGTGAAGCAATAAATAAAACACACACACTACCAACAAATTGACAATATAAATATACACTCTTGTGTTTATAAAGTGTTAGGCATTTGTTAGGTATTTTAATTTGTAATTATTTTTCTTTGATTTATTGTGCTGCATGTCAATACTTAATCAGATTTTTTTTATTGGGAAACAATTCGTCCCTATTTTACTTTTTTCGGTTATTCCTTAGGTTTCTTGCTTATCGATTTTAGTAGACAATATCTTGTATGTTTTTCCTTTTTTTCTATAAATTAAAAAAATAAAATAATAATAATATTTTTTTACGATATTTCTTCGGTTATCGAATTCTTTTTTCCATACTTTAGAAACAATTTCTTTCCTAGTTAATTGATGGTTTTATTAAATTTCCCTAGATCTGTTCGTTGCTGAATTTAGTAGATATATCTAATTTATTTTCTTTTTGTTTTCTTTTCCTTGAATTTGAACCAATTTGAAATTATTTTTTTAAATACTTAATTGTTTTCTATAAAAAATTGCTACAGTTCATTTGGAAGTTAACGATAACATTTCAGACAAAACTTCAACACTTCGTCCAAAATATAATAAACGCGGTCGCCCACAAAAAAGCCACACTCTAAAAAGTCACACATCACTAAAAAGTCGCTCGGAACACCAAACAGAAAGAAATTACGTTAGTCTCAAGTAATTACATAACAATGATTATATAATTACTTGAGTTAGAGATTTAGATATACTCCTATTTAAATTTTATGAAAAACAGCTTAAAAGTTTAACCGTGAAAGAGTTACGACCATTTCTTATAAACATCCATATCGCACGTTTATTATGTGTTGGAAGCCAAATTTCAGAAAAAGCTCGAGACCTCCAATTTCTATACTGAACCCTCGGTGGGCGACCCGACTCACCCTTATTTGTTTGAAGATGTAACATTATACATTGGTTACGTCGCGTTCTTAGTTTTCATAAGAAAATGTTAGTCACAAAATTCGTAAGAAAATATTACTCACAAAATTTAGTCAATAATATGATCTTTATCATTATAATTGGGGCCGTCGTGGCCCGGTCGCGCAAAAATGTTACTGTAAATGCGTCGGTTGTGGCTTCGATTCCCACTCGAGAGAATGAAATATTTTTATTTCCTTGCTGTGGCAACATCTGTGTGTGTGATATTCATGCTTAAAACACTACCTTTTCCGGCTTAGAATTCTAAAGGCATTGCGTGTTGACTTGCGGAACTTAACGCCGCTTTCATGTATAACTTTAATACATGTGAAAACATAATTCAAATATTAACAGTGATCAAATTACCTTATATAAAAAACAAAAATTAAAATATAAAAATAAAGATTATTTTATTGACTGTTGCTGACAATGATTGTTTGTTATTTTATTAAAAAAACAGATTTATTATTATATAGAATATTTCGTACGAGTGATTTTTATTATACCTAGCAGTAAACCAAGAATATCATATACGCCCAATATTAATAACCTATCTCCAACGTCAATCTTAGATTGTTTCATATATCTATCCAATCTAGAGATTGGATAGATGTATGAAACAATCTAAGATTGACGTTGGAGATAGGTTATTGATACTGGGCGATAGTGTGTAAGGTAGTGTGTAGTATAGGTAAAAAAAGAACGTTTCCTTTAAAGAGTTTTATTGCTTTTCATATAACAAAGAATGGAGCGTGCAGAAGACAAGCGGTAGTATATTGATAGGTTGACGATTTATTAATCATCTTATTTTTTTTACGTTTCTAACAATCGCCTACTTTAATACATTTGCCATTATTATCTCTGACATGGTCATCTCGACAGTAGCAGCCCGCCCTACACGAGTTTATACAAAAAGGCTTCGGGTTACCGCAAGACCCGTCACAGGAGCCGCAGCTCGAGAACTCTTCGTTAGGTCCGCATTGGCCTGAAACAAAGAGAGAAAATAAAATAAAATAGTTTGTAAGTAAAAACAGGCACAAATTCTAAATATTTTATACCAAATTATAACTGGCCATTTAAAAAAAATACAGTCGAATTGATAACCTCCTTCTTTTTGAGGTCGGTTAAAAAGAGCCTGAACACTTATTTAAGCGGCAAATACACCACACTACTTCTAGTGCACTACATCATGTAGGCCACTACATGTAGAGTAGTGTAAACTCTTTGCGAATTAAACCAAAGAAACGATATTTCAAACATAAATGCTAAATACTGTTGCGGAAATACAGCATCAAAACTACAGAAAATAAATAGATATTTTTTTAGAGAGCTTAGTGTTAAGACACTCTACTTCCGCTAAATTCTGGAGGCGCATTGAGCGGGAGTAATCAACTTGAATTAAGTGCTTTACCCAGGTTAAGCACTACATGTAGAGTATAGAGTATTTGGTATCCAGACCAAAACGAAGAAATGAAAATATTAATCGAGTGGAAATCGAACCCACTATCTCTCAGCCACGGCTGGCCTCATTATCATATATTTATTTTGTATTGGTATAACAACTGGAAGTGGTAACTCACAGTTTACATTTGCAATCGTAATAATTAAACACAACGTTAAAAATGCAGCTTTAGCGAACGCCATTTTCCAAATCTTGAACTGAACTAGATGGTTCCTCCCAAAAGCACCTATTTATATCTAATTTAAATTCTTACTTTTGTTATGAAGCCTTGAGTGAAATAATTAACGTTAAGGAAATGTCTTTTAGTATCTTTAATATTTATAAGTTATCGCTAAATGTGTACTTAGTAATAAAATAATAGTTTTTACCTACATCTCGTCGTAATTGCCGCCATTTCGTAAATTCACATATTTTTGGATTGTTATAAAGTTATTTCCCCTATTATTTCTTTCTTAGGTCGTGAGTCGTGTTGATAGAATTATTTTTTTAAGCTTCACGCTGTACACCATATGTAGCAGGGTAGACGGAGTAAAACGGAGAGAATTGACTATCCTGTTGTATGAATCAATAAATATAATTATGTAAGTGCTTTTCTATGTTTTAATATAAAGCAGTTATTTATATAACAAAAGAAAAGTCGCCGGCGGGGAATCGAACTCCGGTTTCCTGCGTGACAGGCTGGGACTTACCACTATAGGTATTATCGAAGACTGTTCTCACAGAGTGCAAAAAACTAAACCAATATTTAATGTGCCTAATAATTTTCGTTTATCATAAGATAAAAACAATTTGATTTTATTTTTTATATGTAAAATCCCTATATATTTAGATTTCACTAAAAAATGGCAGAAGAAGTGAATCTTTGAATTTTTATTATTTTGACTGTGTCACACTGTGAATAAGCTTGTTAATTCTTACCTCCGTTAGAACCAACCCCGCTCTCCCCTACATATAAAATGCAATATAACTGCGTTTCTCCTTTTCTTTCCTATGTTTTGTATTACTATTATTTATATCGATATGCATCAAATATGACTTAATTTTTATGGCACATATTATTAGGATATCAGAGACCGAAATGCTAGAACTGAGCCGCCATCTTAGTACAGAGTAACCTCTAAAGCAGTGATTCTCAACCACTGTGCCGCGGCACTTTTGTGTGCCGCCAAATTTTGCAAATATATAATAATGAGAAATAATAATGATAATGAGAAATAAATATAAGAAAAATATTTTTAACATGAATATATATTTAAATCCACAAAAAAATAAATTCGTATATTTAAAATTTTTGTCATAAACTATTTATGCAGTGTGTTGTAGTAAATAATTTCTCTTTGTGTGCCGCCAAATTTTGAAATCGTTAAATATGTGCCGCAACCAAAAAAAAGATTGAGAATATAATTAGGCGCAGGGGCACAAAGTGTGACTGTAAAATCGATTGGTTGTGGGTTCGATCTCGAGAAAATGAAATATTTATTTATATTTATATTTTCATTTCTTCGCTCTAGTTTCGAGGCAAAGCGCGGCGTTGAATTCCGCCACTCAACGCGCAATGCCTCCAGAATACGGCGGAAAATGGGGAACGGAGTGTCTTAACATTAGGTTCCCTCTGCCTACCATGCTGTGTGACTGAAGCTGATTATTAAAAAAAAATAACATTTTTGTCTGCCTGTCTCTCCGTTTATCCGGGTTTACCTCTGGACCAGCTAAAGCGATTATTGTGGAATTAACACTGAAAGAGAGAAGGAATTGTGGAGCAACATAAAGTCATTTTAATACAAAAGTTATATCAATTTAAAGTACGTGCAGTAAAGCGCGATTCCGACTCGCGCTTGGTCGGTTTTTTCTTAAATAAACATTCGCATATTTCAAGCAGGCGTAACCGCACGGGTTATAATGTTTTCTTATTTTTAGTATTTTACCAATATTCCCAATTATATTATTAATTTTATTTATTGTAATTTCGATATTGTTTTTAATTTTCAGGTCGACTCGGTTCATGTTGCATCCGGCGCTGGTGGAGTCAAGTGAGATGCCCTCAGCAGTAGGCTGTACTGGCTCTAGCAAGCGCATCCCATATACATCTGAACGGGCAATCCGTACTGAACGCGTCAGTGCAGTTATATATATTTTTTTTGCTTCACGTTGTATCCCGGACACAGCAGGCAGAGAGAACCTAGTGCAAAATGAATATAACTGCCGGAGGCCGGTCGTGGCGCAGCGGCACGAGGTGTGACTATAAAATCGACTGGTTGTGGGTTCGATCCCCACTCGAGGAGATGAAATATTTACTTAAATTTATATTTCCATTTCTTCGCTCTGGTGTCGAGGTTAAGCGCGGCTTTGAGTTTTGCCACTCAACACGCAATGCTTCCAGAATTCGGAACAAAGTGGGGAACGAAGTGTCTTAATACTAGGTTCACTCTGCCTACTCTGCTGTGTGCGGGATACAGCGTTTTTTTTTTATGGAAAAGGACAAGGCAAACGAGCGTTCGGGTCACTTGATGGTAAGTGATTCCCGCCGCCCACGACCCCGTGCAACACCAGAGGAGCTACAGGTGCGTTGCCTGCCTTTAAGGTAGGTTGGGCGCCGGAGCCCGGCATTACCTGATGCGAAACGCAGTGGCAAAAAGCTACTACTTCATGCCAGTTTTAAATGCCGGGGGTGGAATGATCCGGTCGAGTCTGCCCATGCGTGTTGCCATTGCTGGCGACATGACTCTACCACACGTACTTTAGTCGCCTCTTACGATACCACCAGTACCAGGATGAGCCTATTCTAGGCCGGGATCACACGGCACAGGCTGATGCAGACCGTGAAGCTGATTTTTAACATTGGTCGTATTTTTTAATTCAAAACAATCAAAAGTCCTTATAGAAATTACGATAATGTAGTAAAACAATAATATTAGAATGTTACAGATTAAAGTAGTAAAAATCATATTAGAAGTCATTTCTGTTTATTACATCAATAATCATGTGGCTTAAGCGGGCGAAGCCGCGGGTGTGTGTGTAACAAGTAAAAAATATAGTGTGTGTCTAACAAGTGTCTATTTTAACACAGTTCTTATTATTATTTCTAACATAATTTTTTTGGCAGAAGCAGCCCATCGTGCACTGCTGTATACATATGGGATTTTTATTGCTGCAAGTCCCGTCACAGCTGCCGCAGGTCTTAAACACTTCATTAGTTCCACATTGGCCTGAAATAAAAATTAAAATATAGATTTTTTTTTTCAGCTTCCGCTGTATCCCGCACTGAGCAGGGTAGGCAGAGGGAACCAAGTGTTAAGACACTCCGTTACCCACTTTTCGCCGATTTCTGGAGACATTGCGTGTTGAGGAATACAACGCCCCGCTTTGCCTCGACACCAGAGCGAAGGAATGAAAATGTAAATGTATATAAATATTTAATTTCTTCGAAGGGGGGTCGAACTCATAACCAGTAGATTTTACAGTCGCACTTTGTGCCTCTGCGCCAGGACTGGCCTCAATAAAATAAATATTATAAAATAATAGGGATCACGTCGGCCGCCATCCGAATTATTTTAGAGAATTGTCGACAGATGACAGATGAGTCTTCTTCATATACAGCAGACAGAGGGAATGAAATATATGCAAATGAAATATGTAATATTTTAATATCTTCGCTCTCAAAGCGGCGTTGAGTTCTGCCACTCAACACGCAATGCCTCCATAATTCGATCGAAAGTGGTGAACAAAGTGTCTTAACACTATGTTCCCAGATTCTCCTTACTTACCTTGCTATGTGCGAGATACAGCGTGAATCTAAAATAAATAACTATAAGGTACTCGTAATATTGGCAACACGTGTGTAAACACTTTTGTAAAACAACTATAGGTATTATTTTAAAAGATTACATAGTAATAAAATATCGGTTAGCTATAATTTGGTAGTGGAAATTGCAATGGACTGAAAACATTTTCAAAATTAAAAATATTACACATATAACATTTATAATGAGTGAACAATCCAAGATATTCTTAGGCAAAACTCCTAGGAATAAAATACTTAAATACTGGTATGTGTATTTAAGTATTTTATAACAGCGTTATAGTTAATAGCACACATAGCGAGGTAGGCAGGGGGAACCTGGAACCTAGTGTCGCCGCCGGATGAAATGAAAATAATAAATACCTCATTCCCCCGAGTGGGAATCGAATCAACTTGTGCCCCTGCGCCTTAAATGTATTTTATTATCTTCGCCTAAATTATTATGTCCTTGTCACAACTACACAATAGTTGTGACAATAAATAACAGTCGTATTGCACAACTGTCCCCATATGGATTTTCTGTAGGTTTCACGCTGTAACCCGCAGAGAGAACATGGTGTTAAAACACTCTGTTTCCATTAAGACGCTTCCGTTCCCTATTTTCCGCTCAATTCTGGAGGCGTTGTGTTTTGTGTGACAGAACTCAGCGTCGCGCTTCACCTCGACACTAGAGTGAAGAAATGAAAATATTTACTAATTCATACCCTCGACTGGGAATCGAACCCTCAATCTGTTGCATTTACAGCCACATGCTTATCCCTTTTCCATACTTTCTCTAAATACAATTTGGCGTTATAAAACCAAAATTTCTTCTTAATATCAATAAGTACTCACATTTTACATTTCCAATAGCAATAATTAAACATAACATTAATAAAAATGTAGCTTTCGCGAACGCCATAGTAAGGTCTTGGAATATTTTTTTTTGATTGATTGATTGGTACTGTTGTTGACCTGATATGATCTTGAGAGGCTTGAAGTGAACTGATGGTTCCACCAAAAAAACGCCTTTTTATAATAACAGTTTTACAAGTGTTTGTACCGATAGCTATGTCAATATTATAATATGTTAATGTTTATATTGTATTAATTATTCGGCTCATATACTTATCTACTTTATTTTTTATTTGTAACACAATTTAAGAAAAATATAATTTATGATTGTTTTTTTTATAGCTTTACGCTTTATCCTGTATCTAAGAAAAAAGTATATAATTCGTATATGTCTCACTTATGGTTATCAAACTGAATAAAATTAAAAACTTGTCAAAAAAGAACGAAGTATATTGGGAGTGTCGTTGAAAAACTATAAGAGAGCAGAAGACATTAAATCAACAACTAAGGTAGAGGCATGCAATTAATAACAGAATGGCAACCACGTGATGGTATAAGAAGAAGAGGCAAACAGATCAAACGTGGAAAGATGATATTAAAGTTATAATACCTAGGGGAAAACCTGGTCAAGAAAAGTTAAATATAATTATACATGAAAATAATAATAGTGGGTATAAGAGAAGCCGTCGTGACGCAGTGGGATAACGTAATCGCGACTGTTGTGAGTTCATCAATATTCATCATGTCATTTTTATTTCTCCGCTTTGGCAGACAACTTGCGTCGTTGAATTCCAACAGTCCATAGTGGCGAGACTAAATGACGCGATTTGTCTCGACACCAGAGCGAAGAAATGAATAATATTGAGGACTTCTTTGCTCGAGTGGTCTCCTTGCTTTTTATATTGCCTGATATTAATGCATTTTTACAGATCATTACCTGCAGGTACTTAATGCTGTTTTAGAAAACTATATTCATAGCAGTTAATTATTTATTTTGGATTTTTCGATTATGGTAACAATACTAACAAAAAATTTCATGTTTATAAAATTATAATAGATAATTAAAATTTATTTTTATGTATCGTAACTCCGTATTTTATATTCCTATCATACTTTCACAATTGTGCAGGAAATTTGTTGCATTACAATCAATAATTATAATTATTTCTTGAATTTTAAAAATATGTTAAAAGTGAAATTTAAATTGCAAAATTTTGGTAAATAATGTTAAGGTACGAGACAAAGTACTTATGTTATAAATAAAAAAAATATTTATAATAAAACAAAAACCCCGACTGCCTAAAACTAAAAAGAAAATATACCAACCCAATAGTTTATTAGGATTAATAGTCGGGACCTATAAGTAATTCTCCCTTCAATAAGACTAATGTATTGAGCACAAATTCGATATATTTACTAGGAGGCAGTTCGAGGTTTCATCAGCTGTCTTTCAATTCAATCATCAAGCGAGCTCGATGATACCATAGTATTGTATTATCATCTAATTTACATGTAATTATCAGCTTTCGTAATGATACAACATCTAGAAATGTGTTTAATTTAGATTCTTAGATTTTATGCGTATTGCGTGTATGAGTGGCAGAACTGAACGCCGCGCTTTGCCTCGATACCAGAGCGAAGAAATGCAAATATAAATTTAGGTACCTAAATATTTTATCTCCTCGAGTGAGGATGGATGGATGTAAAACCGACTGGTTGTAGGTTCGCACAACCAGTCGGTTTTACAGTCACATTTTGTGGACTCGATATAGTGTAATAGTTGAACGCATGTTTAAAATTTGGCTGTGTGTAGACCGCTGAAGAGATCTGTTGAATGGAGCCATTCCTGGGTGTCAGATCAGGTACTTATCATATTCGTGCAGTGTCGTCAAAAATAACATGTGTGCAAAATTTCAATTCTGTAGAAGGAGAGGAAGTGCTTCTAATTTAGCTTTCAAAATTTAACTTAAACAAACATACTTCCTTCCTTATATTGCAAGTTAAATAATAGCTTTATGTATGGCAGAGGTGGCAAAGGGAACCCAGTGTTAAGACACTTCTACCATTAAGACATTTCCGTTCCTCACTTTCCGCCGAATTCTCGAGGGTCTATGTTGATTTATTGTTTGGCGGGACTCAACGTCTCCTCAATTTTAATGACGAATGTGCGGGATACAACGTAAAGCGAAAAAAAAAACAATTCAGTGTGATCAGCACTTTACACATAATCAAAAAATATTTAAATACAGTCTATTTAAAAAGAATATTTGTATAGCATCACGCAGTTCTTCTATAACATCAGTTCAAGACAATGGCAAGCAAAAAAGTTTTATTCATCTTTATGCTATGCTTGATAATAGCAGTCGCTGCTGCTAAGAAGATACGTGAGTTTTTAGTATTTATATGTATTTTTTTTATTGATATCTTACTTTATAGTAGCAATCCTCTCGCGACTTCGTCCCTCGAAGTAATTTTTTTTTTCTCATCTGAATTACTTTCATAATCTAATAACGTTATCATTTTAAAGACAATATCCATATATTGAAGCTAAAGTATGGTCCAATTCAATACATTTATTGTTTTATAGCAGTTATGTCGAACATAATAACTTATATTGACCGATTTAAATAAAATATACAGTAAGCATTATGGGAAATTTGCCAATAAATACGAGTACACAGTACAGGCATTCACAAACAGATAAATATTTTAAAAAATCATTCTTATGGTTTTTATTACATTCATAAATTTCCCCTTATCTTAAGTTTTGATAAGTTACAATTATATTATATGTAATAAATGTTTAGATTATATATATATATATATATATATATATATATATATATATATATATATATATATATATATATATATATATATATATATATATATATATATATATATATTATAATTTCTACATACTTACGACATTATTATAATTTCTATAATAATTTTTGATTGTTTCGAACTAGAAAATACGACCAATGTTGATATTTGATATTCATAAAGTACCTATACATAAAGCTAATTATTTATTATACCTATACAGGGTGGAAGTGTAAGCACCACATTAAATGAAACCACAGTTTTAACTACTCTATAAGAGCCTAATATAAATCAGAAAAAAATAAATTTCCAAAAATGAAAAAGTTATTTTTTCAAACAAAATAAATAGTAAAATTGTCATTTTAAAATAAAACGCCATTTGTAAGGACGACGCACGCACACATAAACCTATCAAAGGAACATCGCCGCACATGGCTCATTCCGAAATCGAGTCGTATGTATTGGCGATAAAGTTCAAAGTTGTTTAACCTTTAGTAGTATTTGTGTAGTAGTAAGTGTTTATGTTCTATACGTAATCGCGTCACACGAAATACAGGTATGGATAAAAATCGTGAAATGAAAAAAAAATCCTACGTCCAAACTGTTGATGCATCTTGATTAATTTCTTTAGGTATAGGTTTGAAATATTTTTCCCTATATGCTGTTTCCGTAAATGGAGCGCTGCCTCTTCCACCCTGTATATTTTTGTAACATTACGTTCTTTTTACCTATGTTATGTTTTTTAAAACTCTGTTAAATGTGCTGATGTCACTTTATAATTTTACTGCTTCAGAAACGGCCTTAAATGTTAAATTATTGATTTGGGTAAGGATTCATAATATTCTTCGTAAAATAACTGTAATGATTGCATATTATTAACTCCTGTACAGTTTTTAAATTAGTTACATATATTATTAGCTAAATGTACAATTGGTAAATATGTAGTTATTACAGAGTACACATAGAAAGGATGTTTTTAGGTATTTTTATATACATTTATTTCAAACGAACGAACGAACCAAAAAATCGATGTATTTACTTGATATTTCTTTAAAGATCAAATCGTTCTTTATCTCTGTGTTGAATTAATTACGACTTAAACTTAACTGTTATGATTTATGAAGATAATATTTACCAACAATTCAATTTTGTTTACTTTATTATTTGTGCTATGAACAATAGTCCTTTAAAAATATATATTTTTAGCAACAATCGTATAAACAAAACGTTTCGTATGTTATTTTTTAGCCAAGAATCTTACCAGCGCGATTGTTATATAATATTCACAGGCAAACTAATGCGTTGAGTTCATTCAAATGACGATAACTTTTTTTAATGAACCGATTTTGATGAAACAAACTTTAATTGTTAAGTTGAGTTAAAACAAAGCAATTGGTGAAATTTTTAGGTAAATCGGTTCAGTACTTTCGGAGATTAGCGTGACCATACATATAGACAGACCGACAGACAGACAAGATATTTAATAAAAATCTTTTTGTTTTCTATTATTCTTTTTATGTTTTCTATTATCCCTCTATCCATTTCAGTCAAAATTACTAAATTTACAGCCAAATTATGTTTACTTTCTTATTATATATAGAGATATATATGAAAAAAAAAATTTTTTTTTCAGGATGCAGAACAAATGAAGAATACAAGGAATGTGGCGCTTGCGACAAGACCTGCTTCAATCCTGACCAAGTTTGTATAGGCGCGTGTCGCAGCGGCTGCTTCTGCAAAGATGGTTACGTTAGAACCGAAAATCGAACTTGTATACTGCTGGATGATTGTCCTTAAACGCGGGCGTAAGAAAAGGGGGAGGGGACGGTTGATTCGTAGTCATCCTAAAATAGTCTGTCCCCTCCACAGAATTCTTACTTACAAAAAAAAAACCAAAAGATCAGTTCTAACTCAATTAAATCTAAGCAACTCAAAAACAAATATCTTAAGATGTTCTCTTGTCCTTAAAAGATAAGACTTTATTGAACAAATGAAAGTAAGAAAAATAGATTTCCCCTATTTTTCTTACTTTCATTTGTTTCTACTTTTCTATATATTTTCATACTTGGTCTAAATTTTATAAATGTTAAATTTGTTTTATAATCTAAATAAAGTTTTTTGTTTTAGAAGTTTAGTTTTTTATTATTAATTCACTTCATATATTATGCCTGGTTTTGATGGTATTTGATTTGCCTTGTATTGCCCTCTAAATTGAATAGAGAGCTGAGAATCTGGTAAGATGGCGTAAATCAAGTGCGGGTTGGTCTTTCCACCTTGAATTCCCTACCCTATACCTTCCCCAATTTCAGGATTGTAAGCCAACGGATAACGTATAGTTGAGAAACTTAAGATTACGTGTGTCTGCACCTACTCCATATGAAATGGACTACAAATATAGATATGTAGTAATTTTCTATTAAATATCTATAAATTTGCACTTCTTGGATTTCTTCCTTTACTTGTAATGTAAGATCACTATGTGCCACAGGAAGTACTTACCCTAAAGGAACTAATACTATATGCGGCAATTTTCAAAATGCCGCAACAACGATTTGTATTTTTTTATGCAGGTATCTTTTGATTTAGACACTTGATTTATTCTGTGCTCTAAAGGACCGTAGACCGAAATACATAATATTAATTTGATCTCGATACCTCCACGCCATCTCGAGATAAATTATCTTAAGAGACAGACAGAGGGACAACAAAATGGTCCAATAAGGGTTCTCTTTCTTGCTTTCGAGGAAACGGGAAAAGAACATAAAAGTGAATATAATTTGCAAGTAATTATTATTGCAATTATAGTTTTTGTTCTGATTGTCTATTTTGCTTTATAAATATTTTTTTAACACAACAAAATACGCATTGATTTTTATATCAAATATTTGACAAATATTTAGTGTGTTCATTATTATTTAGAGTTAGCCTCCACCACCTAGACCGACGATCTGTTCAAGATCTCTGAAAACTGCTAGATGCATACTATGTAAAATACTATATATCTATTCAAATAAAATATCAAATTAAATGTTTTTATATTAAACAAGACACTTATCAAAAGTTACACATTCTCCATGAATATTCCTATAAAGATCTCCCTTGCAGTGACAGCCTAGCCGACATCTGCGCGGGCGCATACATGCTTGACGAACACATCGTAATTCACAGCCGTAGCGACAGGAATATTCCTCGTCCGGACTAGAACATTTTTCTGAAAAAAAAAACACAAATTAGATAAAATAAATTAAAAAAATATTTTTTTTTATTTTATCTATCACAAATTAGATAAACTTAAATATTTTAGTTAAGTTTTGCTAATGTCACCAAATTAACAAAAGGTACACTGGCTATTCGCATATGACAGGGTAGACAAAGGGAACTAATGAAGCTTAAAAATATATGTTGTACATTCTCTATCCCTTGACAAAGGGATCTCCCTTTTGGCAAGGGAGTTAAACCCCCACGTCTATTTTTAAGGCGAAATATGAAATGGAGAGACTACTCTTTTTATTTGTACTAATCAAGCGAAATCTACCACGTTTACCCTGTTGAGTAACATTTTTTTTCCATATTAATTACAAGACCTTTGAGGTTTCTGACGATAACTTTTGTCATAACGTTGATGTTGATTTATGATGATGTGAAACAGTATTTTACAGTCAGCCAACAACCAAATGATAGGACGACCGAAATTAAGCAGTAAAGATGAAACTAGTCTGACTCAATACGATGGTTGTGGGTCTACACTGTCCAAGAAAAAAAATATACGTCTCACCACGTCAGTTAAACAAAATATTACATCGTTGTTTCAATTTTGGCAGAAAATAGACAAACAAATTAGCTAATTAGCCAAATCTAGTCGAAATTAAAAGAAATAAGAACGATTAAGCCCTTCACAATCCTTATCTTACGTGGTAAACAAAATTTTTCTTCAATGCAGTGTCCACTATGGTGACGCAGTAAGGGCGGTCGGCACAGACATCCTCTAGTGCAGGTTGAGTTCTGGCAGACCGGATGAGGTTCAGAGCAAGTACTCTCGCACCAGCCACACCACACAAACACTTCGTCTGATTGGCATTCGTCTATGGATTGTTCGATGCTGCCAAATGTGATCTCCGCTGAAGTGGAAATAGTTATATTTAATGAAATACAAAATAATATTTGCATCATTTATTCTTTAAAGATGAACAATAACATGATCTTTCCTGATATTTTAGCTTTGTTCCAGAGTATTTTTTAAATTTAGATTAATAAAGTTATTAAATACAGTATTTTTACATTTGTCCCATTACATGGTATTTTTTCTAATTAATATAAGCAAACTAACCTTTTGGACAGTTTTTCAAAGCTACGCAACTTCCATTGGGTGCCATGACGTAGCCGTCCATACAAAAGCAGCCAGTAAGACATTCTGATGTACATTTGGGATTAGGATCCGAACACGTTTTAATACATCGGCCACAGCTACTGAACACTTGGCGCTCTCCACAAGCTATTTCTGGAAACTTTTCACCTGAATCATTATTTAGTAAAATTATAATGATTTTGGCAATATAAAATACATAAGAACAAATATAAATAAAATAATAAATAAAATAAATTTTAATTAAAAACTTTTTAAAAAACAAACATTCTAGATATTTTTTCATGGCGTATTTATAGTATTTTACAAATCAAATCTTTTATTTGATACAAATATTGTAATTTTGTGGCGGCGGCCATTTTGAATTAGCCACAACAGAATCATAACCCAAAATTTCAACTCAATTGGATAGTGGGAAGTTGGTCGAGTTGAGCTTGCAATATTTCACATAGGTACACTAACAGACATACACGGCAAGTCAAATAAAAGCTTGTAATTAAAATACTAATAATATCGAAGTTATTTAGTAGGTAAGCCAGTTTTCTCTTAGAGAACGGTTTTCCTTTTTTCTTAGAGAAAAGGAAAAAATTGGCTTAACCAGATCAGAATATAACATTTTCATCAAAAACAATGACTGAATGGAATTTGAAGTGTAATTTCAGTACTCGTTTTTAGCTTTTGCGTGATGAGTGGGGGAAGTTAACGCAGCGTTAATTTCCCCGTGTGGAAATCGATCCAAAGAAATTTCCCCGTGTGGAAATCGATCCTAAAAATGTTTACAGTCAAATTCTGTGCTACGGCGCCGTGACGGCTTTTTTAACAATAAAACTTACTAATTCCTTGTACTGTATGTAACACTAACAAAAAAATCCACACAAATGTCTCCATAGCGTTTCAATGGTTTTAAACAACTAACGCATTGCCCCAACATGATTTCCTCGACCAATGGCAAGCCTAATACATTAAAATACCAACTAGTTATTTTGTTCTTTTTCTTTCTTCCAAAAAAATTATATTAGAAAAAAAATCCTTTATAAACAATCTTAGAGAATACTTTTGAAACCGAAAAACACTACGTCAAAGTAAAGAGTCAGGCGTGTGATTGTAGACACAACTAGTTGGTGGATCAAATTTACCCACTCAACACGCAATGACTCCAGAATTCGGGGGAAAATGCGCAACGGGAGTATCTTAACACTAGGTTCCCTCTGCCTACCTTGTTATCTGCGTGAGGCTAAAAAATAATGATTTCCATTTTATACCGTATTGGTTGTACCATTGTGCATAAAAGCATTAATTCGAAGAAATATATCCAAAGGCCATATATCGTGTAATGGGTTTTGAGAACAACTCCATAACCTGTCTGATGTCTGTTGGACAATATGCGTCTTGATTGTTTTCATTTGATTCAGTACAAATACAAAATATAGAATAATGTAACTAGCTTATAATAATTACACAAAATTGTTAAGATAAGTAAATAATATGAAATAATAAAACATAAATACATTATATATATAAATTACTCAATTTAGGCCAGTCCTGGCGCAGTGGCACAAAGCGTGACTGTAAATTGACTGGTTGTAGGTTCGATCCCCACTCGAGGAGATGAAATATTTCTTTATATTTATATTTTCATTTCTTAGCTCTGGTGGCAAGGAGAAAACGCGGCGTTGAGTTCCGCCACTCAACACCTAATGCCTCCAGAAATTGGCGGAAAGTGGGGAACGGAGTGTCTTAACACTAGGTTCCCTCTGCCTACCCTGCTGTGTACGGGATACACTGTGTTGCTGAAAAAAGAAAACTCCATGGCTGCTCTCTAATTATCGGTGAAATGTCAGTAGTATTAAATTCGCAGTCGTGGGATGGAGATAAAAGAATATTTTTATTTTCTCGCTCTAGTAAGGAGGTAAAACACCATTTTAAGATCCACCACTCAATAAGATACCTCCAAATCAAGAATGGGGCACGGAAGTATGTTTATGGGAACGGAGTATCTCAACATGCCTACCCTGATATGTGCATATGGATATGGATGGGATACAGCGTAAAGCTAAAAAAAAATTGAAATATCACTTAATTAACACTTGGTACATAACATATCCATATATCGAGTTGTGATCGAACTAACACCCATCACGTTTCTATTCACATTTTAGTTAGACTCTATCGACTGCGCCGCGGTGTCTCCATAAAAATATCTCAGTCATAAATTTTAGATCATGCAATTAACTACAATTTTACTTAATATTAACCATTTCTAAGAAAAACAAGCACGATTACTTCGAATGAGGAAAACATAACAACTGTAATCCTATCTTCACGCTGTAGCATACATTTTCGAGATACTGCGTCCAGCTAAATGGCGTAACTCAATGCTGCGCTTTGTCTTGTTACCAAAGCGAAGAATAGGAAATAATTAACGCGACAGTATCCTAATTTCCATCAGAGGAACTCTAGAAATTTTGTTAGAGGAAATGTAACCATAAAAATATGTGGTGATATCAACGGATGGGTTGAAACCTGTATGGTGACCACAATTGCATGAAGTTCTATTTCTGGAAAGTATGTTTAGTAGAAGTGAAAGATACAAAATGATCTGGAAAGGTGAATTGCTCACAGCCAGTAACAGAATTAATAGTGCCCTAGCTACATCGATAGGTCGGCGGAGAGTCAGCTGAACTACATGTTTGGCTGTACAGTGCCAATTCTGGTTCAGAGCTGGTGGGCAGTTTATATAAAAAAAAATACATTTTTGTGAACTTATACCTTGAATAAAATTTTTTTTTGACATGGAATTAATGAGATTTTTTTATAATTTCTTTGTAATGATGTCAATAATAGAAAGGTTTATGCAAATTTTCAACTTTCTGAGGATTTACCCAAGGGTCACCCAATATTGATGGCTAAATTTACCCACCATCCTTTATTGCACGTTTCGTGTAAAAGTGTTTAAGGAGTTATAATTATAATTTTAAAACAATTTATTAGCATATTGTTATCTGACTTTTAAACACGTACCTTTAAATTGTTATTCAAAAAATTTTAATTTAAAATGAAATGCAAAAGTAAGATAAAAATAATATATTGCAGTAGATTTTGGGAATTTTTGTTAGGATGTGGTTACATTAAATATTTTAGTACTACCGCATTATAAATATCTATGACGGTGTTTTTGTGACAACTTGATGAAATGAGACCATATTATTTATATTGTAGGTGTTTTTAAGATTTATTTCTCGAAATTCCTACGATACAATTAACAAGCGGCAAAATAAATAACAACATTAGAAGAGAAAACGAAATGAAAAAGAAACCAAACCTTTCACCAAAAGTCCAGTAGAGGACCAGCTTTGAAGGATCAAAGCTGGTCCTCAACTGGATTTAGCTGGTCCTAAACAGTCGAGAATATTTAATGAAATATTAACAAACATTTTAAAAAAAAATTAAAAAAATCAACAACGTGCGCTAACCCTAAATGTATAAAAGTATAAAATTCGTATAAAATAATCATATAGTGTAATTTCGAATAACTATTAGACTTTAGTAGAAAGATGCACTTCACCATGAACAAAGTTATTATATTCAGTATATTACTTGTGATTCTTGCTGTTGCTGCTGAGGATCGTAAGTAATGTTTTATTATTCTTTTTTTTATACGGAACGCTGTATATAGCAAAAAATACTATGGACACTCCGTTCCTCTTCTGATCAATAAAATTAGAGACAAGGCCTGTTGAGTGATGGAACTCTACGCCGCGCATTGTTTTACGGTAACGGTAAAATAGGTTATTTCTATTGCCCTGGATTAGAAAACGAACCTACGCATATAGCAGGGTAGGCAGAGGGAACTTGTGAACCAAGTGCTAAGAGTTAAGACACTATGTTCCCATTAAGACACTCCGGTCCACACTTTCCGTGGATTTCTCGAAGCATTGCGTGTTGAGTGTTAGAACTCAAACCTCGTTACCAGAGCGACGAAATGTAAATGCAACAATGTTAACACACTCCATTTGGATTTACAATTAGATTTTTTTTTTAATATTTTTCCTTTTTCAGTGGTATGCAGCGGCAATCAAGTTTTCAATTTCTGCGGGGATTGTGACAAGACGTGCTCGCAGCCCAACCAGACCTGCATTCTGTGCAGGGCGGGGTGTTTGTGTATGGATTCCTATGTTAGAGCACAGAACGGCAGCTGTATACATTTAAGCGATTGCCCTTAGAAATTACAATAAAACTAGAGACCCAAAGTGGCTTTGCCCTTTGGCTTGAATTATAGTTAAAGGATAATATTTAAACAATTATAATTATTATAAATTTCTTTCAAATAATTTCTAATATCTCTAAGAATATGTGTATAAAGTTTCATGTTAATTGGTTGAGTAGGTTTGGCGTGAAAACGTAACAACCAAACTTACATTCATATTTATAATATTTATATGATAAACATCATAAACAGCTATAAAATCATTGTAAATA
Organism: Heliconius himera; assembly: GCA_021202915.1. NCBI lineage: Eukaryota > Metazoa > Arthropoda > Insecta > Lepidoptera > Nymphalidae > Heliconius > Heliconius himera. The sequence goes on from JAJHJA010000610.1 coordinate 245,537, forward strand.
CAATGTTACTTTCAATTTATTTGTAGTAGTGTTGTTTTTTAGAGTAGGAGTTTCTTAATCAATTCTTTAAATTACAAAACTAAATATATAATCCACCATTTTGTAGACGATTATCGGAAAAAAGTGAAATTTAATAAGAATCTGTAGAAATAAAAACTTCTATTGTCTCTGTTTTCGTCTAATTATTCTTCTCCTGTGTTATTAGGACGAGCGGAGATATAACTGTTGGAGAAATGGCTTCATTCCCTAATAATCTTACTTTAAACTTGATCTCACCTACCCTGCTATTGTCGTGTTATTATATTTAATAAGAAAAAATATTTAGGCCAGTCGTGGCGCAGGGGCACAAGGTGTGACTGTAAAACCGACCGGTTGTGGGTTCGATCCCCACTCGAGGAGATGAAATATTTACTTAAATGTATATTTCCATTCATTCGCTCTGGTGTCGAGGTTAAGCGCAGCGTTGAGTTCTGCCACTCAACACGCAATGCCTCCAGAATTCGGCAGAAAGTGGGGAACGGAGTGTCTCATCACTGGGTTCCCTCTGCCTATCCTGCTGTTTGGGATACAGCGTGAAGCTGATTATTTTTTTAAAAAAATATTTAAAGAAATAGTATTCTCTCTTGTCAAACGATAATTCCAAGCAATTATTTTTGGGTAGTGGAAATTTGTAAAAATCTCCCTACAGAGATGCTAACAATATAAATAAGTTGTAACAAGCGTATTATTTATAAGTTTTTTTTTCTTTCTTTCTAACACTTTAAAAATGTTTAAAAATACTGTAATTTCTTTTTAGTTTCACGTTGCGATATGCTTCATTCTCTCTATTGTGTGTGGAACCATGCGCATCTAAATATATTCTTATATAGTATTTTATCATCGCAGACACACATATATATATATACTTAAATTTAATCATTATTTTACTGACTAATTAATACTAATTTAATCATTATTTTACTAACTTACTGTTTTGCATACTTACTCTTATCTAATTACTTTAAATTTTAATTGCAAGTATAAGATTAATGCACAAAATGTTTTTAATTGCAATAATACAAAATAACTACTGTTTTTTTTTAAATTCACATTGTTTCCCGTATGTAGCAGGGTAGGCAGAGGCAACTTGGGAACCTAGTATTAAAAAAATAAACAATAAAAAATGGGCACATAGCTTAGATAGATATATCGCTGGGAAACGCCTAAAAATGAATAGACATTTGATTAAAAATTGATGATTGATTGTCTTCCAATTTTTTTTATATTTTTTTAAAAATAAAATATAAAAAAAATCTTTTATCTATGGAATATTTAAACTCATAGACTTCTAATTTCCCTGTACGGTTGAGAATTCGTGGCCGCCCTGAAGGAGGCGCAGATATAATATTGGAATTTTCTAGCTTTAGATTTTTTTCTCGAGCATTTTGAACCCAATTTCAGAGCGACCACGACTCGTCTACCGTGCTGTAGGATAATGGATTTTAATTAATGCTTAAGATCTGTGCCTTTGTGTTTTTGTCATCACCACTTTAAATAAAATCACAGTTTTAACTACTCTTTAAAAACCTAATTCTTTTAAAACAAAAAAGATTTTTTCAGATATGAAAAAGTGATTTTTTTTTCAAACAAAATAATAAAATTGTCGTTGTAAAATAAAACTCCATTTATTAGAAAGACGCACGCAGATACAAACCTATCAAAGCGATAACGATAGGTAATGGTGGCTTTGTTGTATTGCGTAAAATAGAACGAGTGATATCCCTTTTTCCTTCTAGTATGTTTTTTGAGATAAAAAAAGTGGCAAATCGGCAACATTTAGTATTATTTTTGTAGTAAATAGTAGGTGTTTTAGTTATTGGTATTTATTCGTAATTGCGTCACACGAAATACAGGTATAGATAAATATTGTGAAATGAAAAAAAAATCCTACGTCTAAATTGTCGAGGTACCCTGATTAATTTCTTTGGGTATGGGTTTGAAATATTTTACCCTATATGCTGTTCTCGTAAGCAGAAGCGCAGATGCTTCTCCCCTGTATATAGACTGTTAAAAGTCACCCTATTATTAAGTAAATAAGTACAATATTAGGTATATCAATTTAGTTATTTGACAATTTCGGTATAGTCTTCGGTAGTATAGTGGTCAGTATCCCCGCCTGTCACGCGGGAGACCGGGGTTCGATTCCCCGCCGGAGAGATCCTTTTTACATTTTGTTCCTTTTTACATCAAAATTGGTATTTATTATTTTATATAAAAATAAACATACGTTGTAGTATGTTTGGGCTAAGTAAATTTTGTTGTATTCTTTTTCTAATGGTCTTACGGTGTTTTTTTTAACAAATGCCACGATATTTGCCTTTCATATTAAAAACTAGAGCAGTATTTTTGGCTATATTTTTTAGTATTGGGTTCCAAGATAAATTATTATTTACATCTATTATTTCGTGATGCAGATAAATTTGAATTAAAGATAAATTGAGGCTAGTCGTGGCACATGAGCGTGCGACTGTTACCGCGACAGGTTGTGGGTTCGATTCTCAATCGAGGAAATTAAGTATTTAGTATTTTCATTTTTCTCGGTCTTTTCGCGTTGAGTTCCATCATTTAACACGCAATGTCTCCAGAATTCGAAAACGACTTTTAGCCGAATTCTTCCCTTTACGGAACGGAGTGACTTAACATTAGGAATTAAATATTGTTTCTTCTAAAGCTTCTTGTAGGACTTGTGATACTGACATTTTCATATAATTTGATTATTTAAAAGTGCTTGTAATGCCCTAAATGTTAGTGTCTAATAGGGTGGGTTGGGTGCCCCATGTCTATACCAGGATAGTTTGCCTAAAAAAATGCGCTAAAAATTAATAAAGACTTTGCACCAACATATCTGTTCCAAGCTAAAGCTGTTAAATTTCAAATATTTTGAAAACGAAAGCTGTTAAATTTCATATATTTTCGATATTCAAGATCACCATCGTCGCAATTCTGGGAGTTGGGTAGCTCTGAAGAAAATGTATATTATACAACAACTTTAAACATTGTAAAGTAAAAATATTCTGTAGTAGGAATAACGTTTCCATTTTATCTATTCGCTAGTAATTTAAGACGGCTTTTTATGAGTGCTATACAGATGCCACTAGTGTTAGTTTTCTTTTTTCTCATCTTCGATCTACGAAGAAGTATATGACGAGAGACATTTTTTTGTAACGGTATACTTTTTTTAAATTTCTCTACCAGCATCAAATTACGGTTATGGATTCGATTCTCAGTCCGAAGAATGATATATTTTCAATTCAGCGCTTCGGTAACAGGCAAAGTGCGGCATTGAATTCCACCACTCAACGCGCAATGTCTTCAGAATTCAGCAAAAAGTAAGTGAAGGAAGTGTCTTAATAGTAACGAAAGGTCTTAACACTAAGTTTCCAGATTCTCTCTGCCTATCCTGCTCCATGCGGGATATGGCGTGAAGGTAAAAAAACTATAATAATAATAATAAAAAAATATTTTCTAACGTATATTGGTCAATCTTAGATTTTACTATACATAAGTTGGTACATCCTAAGATTTACTAGTAAGTTTATTAACTTAGTCTCAAATAGATTTTTTCAATTAAAAGATTTTTAACCAAAAAAATCTCTCTTTCTCTTATACAATGAATACCTGAGCCTATATTTTAAAAAACCAAACCTAACCCAAGCGCCTTTTACTAAAACTTAAAATGTCGGAAAACAAAATGAAAAAACATTTTCGTTTTAATAAATCCGTACATTTATTTACCAACATATGTTTATAAACCCTAATAATTACTAATGAAACCTAATATCCAAGGCCAGTCGTGGCGCAGCGGCACGAGGTGTGACTGTAAAATCTACTGGTTGTGGGTTCGATCCCCACTCGAGGAGATGAAATATTTACTTAAATTTATATTTCCATTTCTTCGCTCTGGTGTCGAGGTTAAGCGCGGCGTTGAGTTCTGCCACTCAACACGCAATGCCTCCAGAATTCGGCAGAAAGTGGGGAACGGAGTGTCTTAACACTAGGTTCCCTCTGCCTACCCTGCTGTGTGCGGGATACAGCGTGAAGCTGATTTTTTATTAAAATATATATTTTCATAAATAATTCCACAATAACGTATACTGAGGAACACACATATTTTGGCCAAATTATTTCTGCGATAAAAAATTACAAAAGCAAAGAAATGTAAAAGAAATTATAAAAACACTCGTCATGGAAAAGGAACTGATCCTTAAAAGACATTTTCAAAAATACATTTAGGTAAACCAATTGAAGTAAACAGATATATAATTCTTGTACTTGTATGGGTAAAAAATATGGAATGTTATTAACAAAAACGTTAAAAAACATAATATGGAAACGAGTATTTCTACTATATATAAGGAAAAAAATACAGGTTAAAATCTATAAGGAAAAATACTAGCATAATACACGTTGCATACACAGTAAAAAACTTGAATTGGATGTGGGCAGAGTATATTAATCGGAGTAAGATAGACAAAAGAATAAAGAGGAAGACCACTACAGATATGAGAAGAAGAGAAGCCATCAGTAGAAGCAACCGATCAAGAAGCAAGCAATCGTCAAGTGTAGAAGGATCTTGGGAACCCTATGCTGAAAAGTAAAAGAAACTATTTAACGATGTCTAATATAAGTAACTTTATTTTGTATTTTTAAATATTTAATATCAATAAAGGCTTTTATAGAAGAACTAGAACCTGGGATGCAAGTGTAAAGACACTCCGTTCCCATAAATACACTTTCGATCCACGCTTCCCGCCGAATTCTTGAGGCCGCGTTTTGTCTTGGTGATGCGAAGAAATGAAAATCTATACTAATATAATAAAGCGAAAGAGTTTGTTTGTTTGTTTGCTAAGATCTCTGGAGCTACTGGTCGGATTTTTTTTGTTTTGTATCAAAGCTACGTTCCTTAGGTGTGCTATAGGCTATATCACAATGCGGTTTAATTCTTAGTTAGCCTTAAACAACGAAATAATAATACTTAGGAACGCCATCGTTTTACTTTAACTGCGCGCAATAGCAAAGTTTTAACTACAAAAATATTCAAATTTAATAAATCTAAAATAAAGTCCGCGACATCATATATCTATTTTTTATAAATAAATCACAATAAGGCATTTTGTGACAAAAATAATTGAAAAATGCATGGTGATATTTCATCGTTTTTTAATTAATAACGATATTGAAACTCACGAGCAAAAGTTATTCCAACATCAAGGAAAATTTGTGAACATAAAGGTAAGGAAGATAAGGAAGGTTTGTGAACACAATAAGCTTTGGGTTTTAAAGCATGTAAATTGAAAAATATATTTTGAGTGAATGTTAAATTAAAATAATTCAACGCGCAGAGCGTTGAATTATTTTTATTTTAAAAAATTAAGGCCGCATAATTTTTTTTAAATTAAGGCCCCAAGACTAGGCTCAAACCTAGTAGAGTCCCATTCGGGGCGTCCTTGCCGCTGATGGCATCTGCGCAAGTAGCCACATAATGGTTGCACTCTCTCAGAATTATGAAAAATTATTGAATGTAATAATTATATAATCAATATGTGTAAAGTCAACATAGTAAAAGAATTACAGTTTGAATGGCTGAAGTCGCGAGTAGGCCGCTAGTATTAAATATTTTCTATCCTCAAGTGCCATTCAAACCCACAACCGTCGCATTTACAATCGCTCGGTTGTGCCCCTGCGTAGCGACGAGCTCACTGTAATATGACGATATTATGTATGCCTATACAAATACTTGTAATTATTTTTGCTTTAAAAAGGCGCCTTTGTGCGCAATCATCCAGTTCAGTCCAGGCCACCGTCAGCGACGCTCTCAAGACCGTATCAAGTATCAACAACAACAACAAAACAAATACTCTAAGACATAAACATGGCGTTCGCGAAAGCTACTTTTTTAATGTTATGTTTTATTATTGCAATTGAAAATGTAAAAAGTGAGTATTTTTTTCTTTATTTAAAACTAGCGGCTCGCCCACGGCTTCGCCCGCTTAAAATACATGATTATTGATTTAATAAGCAGAATTGATGGACAACTATAATGACTTCTAATATGATTTTTTTACGACATTATCGTCAAAGAATTTTTGATTGTTTTAAATAAAAAAATACGACCATTGTTGATATTTGATATTTATAAAATATACATAAAGCTAATTATTTATTACAAGTATATATTTTTGTAACTTTATGTTCTTTTTACCTATATAATATACTCTGTTAAATGTGCTGTCAGTGAATAATTTAATTTACTCATTCAGGAACAGCCTTAAATGTTAAATTATTAATTTGAAGGATTCATAATATTCTTTGTAAAATAACTGTAATAATTGCATATTAACTCCTGTACAGTTTTTAAATTAGTTACATATATTATATGAACGAACCAAACAAAAAATCTTTGTATTTACTTGATATTTCTTTCAAGATCGTTCTTTATCTCTGTGTTGAATTAATTACGACTTCTTTCAAATGACGATAACCTTTTTTTTAATGAACCGATTTTGATGAACTAAACTTTAGTAGTTAAGTTGAGTTAAAACAAAGCAATTGGTAAAAAATTAAAGTAAATCGGTTCGGTACTTTCAGAGAAAAATGTGGACAAAAATATGTCGACAGACCGACAGACAGACAGACAGACAGACAAGAAATTCAAAAAAAATCTTTTTGCTTTCTATTATTCTTTTTAAGTGTCCCTCTATCCATTTCAGTCAAAATTACTAAATGTACAGACACAATATTTTTACTGTCTTATTATATATAGATAGAGATAACATATAGTTGAAAAAAGAAATACGCTTTTCAATACTAAGTGATACAAGTTCTAGGGAATGTGCTTGAAGCTATAAGCTTAAACTCCAATGGCTTACTGGTAACTTGTGAAGAGTTCCAATATTCAGGCCCTGGCTCCATCATCACATCAGTTCGTTGATACCATAATATTATTAATAGTCACAGCTCGACCGTGCGTGTTAATATTTTAACTTCCAGAGATGTTAAGAACATAAACAAGTTGTAACAATCTTTCGTCGTATGGCTTAAAGGTCAGAGCATTTAAGGTTCCAGGCAGGTTTCCAAAGGTTGCGGATTCTCGTTATGTTCAAATATTTATAATTTTTTTTAGTTTCACGATGTATCCCGCATATAGCAGGATAGGCAGAGGGAACCTGGGAACCTATTAAGATACTCCATTCAAATTAAGACATTACCATTCCCAACTTTCCGCCGAATTCACGATGCATGTCAAGTGGCGTAACTCAACGCCGCGCTTTGTCTTGTTACTGGAGCGAGGAAAGAAATATTCAAATTTCATTCTTCCGAGTGGAAATCGAACTCACAATCGTTGTGTATACAGTCGCACGCTTGTACTCCTGCGCTACGACGGCCTGATTATATAAAACAAGACATGTAGTTAACACAAACCGCAACCAAAAGGGAAAAAAGATTCACTACGGGTGTGGTATCTAACCAGACCACGAAGTGAAACCAATAACTTAGTGTCTGATTTCAAATCAAATCAGTCATTTGTTTACCGTGTGGGTAAGAGTGTACATACACCTAATACGGAAAGTTTATAAAGATTTAAAAAAAAATAGCTTCACGCTGTATCGCGAAAACAGCAGGGTAGGCAGATAGAACTTAATCTCCGTTCCCCACTTTCCGCCGATTTTTGGAAGCATTGCGTGTTGAGTGGCGGAAGTCAACGCCGTGCTTTGCCTTGACACCAGAGCGAAGAATTGAAAATATAAATTTAAATAAATATTTCATTTTCTCGAGGGAACATATGTAATCTAAAACGTATCCAATCGATTTTACAGTCACACTTTGTGCCCCTGCACCACGACTGGGCTCGTTTCCATAAAGAATATTTATGAAGATATTATTCTATATAAATATAAATTATAAACAAGGATGTTATTGTTAACTCTTATGACTTTTGACTTAGAATCTATTAAAGAAAGATAGATGGGTGTAAGCTTAACTAAAGCTTACAGTTTTTTTTTGAGCTTCACGCTACTAACGTAGTGTTAAGACATTCCATTCCTCATTTTTCACTAAATTCTGGGGGCATTATATAAAATAAATTACAGTTATAAGTTTGTAGTTGTAATATTTTTTTTCCTATGAAATATCTCTAAATTTTGACTTTTTTGGTTTTTTCCTTTATTTGCACTGCAAGTTCTTACTTCTTACTAAATTTTACAATTGTACCATTTCATAAGCGTTCGTATCTTTTCTTTGCGTTTATGGAGTACCTGGAATATTCCATAATTATTAATTTCACATTGACACATCCACTCGATCTGGAGATAAATGGTCCTGACAGACAAACAGGCGGACAACTAAGTGATCAAGGGTTCCGTTTTTATCTTTTTACGTTCGAAACCTTAAAAGACCATAAAGTAAAACGTCAACGTCATTACTAGTTTCAAAATAAACTACAAGTTTTAAAATAATATTTGTATATATTTTTTTTTATTTAATACCTATTTCTAGTTTATGTGATGGAATAATAAAATCATATTATAATACATAGTTAGGTATGGCTGTACTTGAAAACAGCTAAATCGTGTTTGAACTTCACTTCCTCAACCCAGGTTTTTCCCAAGAAATTATTTAGATCTCTTAGCTTCACGCTTTATCCCTTGCGGGGTAGTCAGAGAGAACGGAGCGCCAAACGCTACGGTCTCTACATACCTCTTTCGCCTCGTCCACTGTCATCAACCTCTTCATACATGCCCTTCGGGGGGTCCTCATGCTTTTTACGTGACCTTCCTCCAGTATCTTTGATACTGTGTTTTCGAAGGTCAACCGAGGTCTCCCCCTACCTCTCTTACCGCTCACTTTTCCATCATAAATCTTTTTTGCCATTCTTTCATCACTCATTCGTTCGACGTGCCCAAACCAGCTGAGCACGTTCTTCTTCATTCTCACCGTGACATCCTCGCTAGTACCTGCCATTCTGTGTACCTCTTCATTGCGGATTCGATCAGCTAAGCTGACTCCGCATATCCTACGAAGAGATCGCATCTCCACAGCATTCATCTTTCTTTCATTCTTCTTCTGTAATACCCACGTTTCGCTGCCGTATAACAGAGTCGGTACCAAAACTGCATTGTGTACGGCCAAACGCGCAGCTGTGCTGACGTTTTGCCGTCTCATCAATGCAGCTAAGGCTCCGTTAACCTTGTTACCGGCAGCAATACGCCTTTCCACATCCATCTCGTATCTTCCATCTCTACTGAACATACTTCCCAAGTATACCACTTCATTCACTTGTTCTAATATCTTACTATTTACACTGATCTTACATTCCGTCCTTTCTTCATCTCTTTCAAAAATCAGAACCTTTGTCTTATCACATTGAGGCTTAGACCATTATATTCACACCCTTCTTTCAGGGTGGTGACCAATGCCTGCAACTCGCATTCTGATGATGCAATAAGCACTGCATCATCTGCGTACAGCAGGCAATTCACATTCAGGTCACCTACTTTCACTCCCATATCACTTTGTTTCACTCCTTGGAGACAGCTATCCAAATACAAATTGAACAACCAAGCTGACATGGCGCAACCTTGTTTAACACCCGATCGGATGTCAAACCAGGGCGACATGCCAGCTCCTACTCGCACGCAGGCTGAGTGATCTCTGTAAAGAGACTTTACAGCCTGCAGCAAGGGTCCGCTCACATTGTACCGGGGTAGTATTTCCCATAATTTCGCTCTTACAACTCTGTCAAACGCCTTTTCCAAGTCCACAAAAGCACAGAAAACTTTTTGGTTAACGGCCAAAAATTTTTCCGTGATCATGCGGAGGGAAAAGATCTGATCCATACACCCTCTTCCAGGTCTAAAGCCCCCTTGGGCCTCCCACAACAACCTTTCAGATCTCTCCTGCATTCTTCTCGCTAAAACTTTAGCATAAACTTTACTACCTAAGCTAATCAAACTGATAGCCCTATGGCTTGCGCAGTCTATCTGTGAACCTTTGCCTTTATACAAAGGCACGATGACCGCACCTCGCCAATCGTCTGGGACCTCCCCTGATTTCCAGCACAAATTGCACAAAAACCAGAACAAGTCCAAGACGCGTGGCCCACCATATTTGATCATCTCGGCAGTAACTCCATCTGCTCCCGCTGACTTACCACATTTCAAACTTCGTATTGCACTCTCAACTTCTTTTACACTGATTTCGCCATCAGCTACATCAAGACTCAGCGTTTCGCTGCTACTTGAGACTGAGGCGTCATCACATTCATACATCTCCTTGTAAAATTCCGCCCATCGCTGCAAAATGTGTGGTTGTTCTGTTAGAATTTCACCGTCCTTCGAAAGCACCCCTTTCATTCTACAGGCTAACGAGCAACCTCGAGAAACACTAACTTCTCTCCAGAAAAGCTTCGTATTTTCCTTGAAGTTGTTCGTTAACCTTTCATCTCTTTCATTCCCTGCCTTTTCACGCTTCATCTTGATCAGTACTTTCGTCTGGTGCTTTTGCAGCTTATATTCTTTCTTTTTTATCTCTCTCATACTTTTATCTTTACCAGAGGCTTTATAATCCTGCCATGCCTTCTTCTTTCTTTCTACTGCATCTTGCACTTCATCATCCCACCATTCATCACGCTTTTTGCTAAAGCCCCTTTTACCTTTGCCACATACCTCTATCGCTGCTTCCTTCATGCAATCCCTAAGGTTCTGCCAGCATACTTCATTTCATTTATTTCCATTTCCAGATTCACTGCTGTCTAGCTTTTTGGAAACTCTTTCTTGATATTCCTTTCTAGTCGGTGGATCTTGAAGCTTCCAGCTTCTTATGCGGTAATTCTACTCCAAGTCTGGACACCTCGTGTAGCTGCGCCAACCCGCGAACAGACCCCTTATTCTAGCAACGACTAGATAGTGGTCTGTTCCCAGATCAGAACCCCTAAACACTCGTGTGTCCATGACTTGGCTTCGAATACGCTGATCCACTAGGAATAAATCAATCATACTTTTCCCTTCCTCTCGCTCCCATGTATACATGTGAATTTGTTTGTGGTCAAACATAGTGTTTGCCACAAACAAATTCCTTTCCTTGCAAATTTCCAATATAAGCTTTCCAGCCTCATTTATTCTCTTGTCACCATACTGACCTAACACTCCCTCGTAACCGCTTCGCGCAGTTCCGACCCATCCGTTCAAAGCACCACATATTATTAATTTTTCATTCCCTCTAACGCTACCTAGAACATCCCTGACACTCTCCCAAAACTCCTCGAGTTCGCTTAATAGAGCTGAGGATACTGGCGCATACGCCACTAACAAGAATACTCTTGTTAACCCCAGCTTGAAGCGAACCCAAAGCAGTCTCGGGTTGATCGCCTTGTATTCAACCGCTGCACTAACCAATCGAGAGGACAATAACACACCTACACCTTGACAGCCCCGCTCGCTCTCTGGTACGCCGGCCCAGAAAGCGACCCGACTGCCCGGCAAATCGGTCGTGTCATTGCCCTTTCGTTTGGTCTCTGTCACACAAACGACATCCAAATCTCTATCATCCATCACATCTAATAATTCATTCATCTTTTCTTCCATCCCTCCTCTTACATTCCACGTAGCTATTTGTAGCTCCATCCTCCACCTCCCGCCGTTCCGGACATGGCGTGTTGGGTGGCGGTCCCCAACGCCGCATTCGTCGCCACTTGACACACCAGCGGGGACGCACTGGTGCGCGTCGCCTTGGGGGGACGCCCTATCAGTGCGCTCTCTCGAGGTGCACGTGGCGGATGGAACGTTGCAGCCCTCGTAAGGGCTGGCAGGGGTCGCTGCGAGCAAGCCTTCCATCTTGGACCCCCTCTTCCATCTTGGACCCCCCCCTTCCATCTTGGACCCCCAAATTATTTAGATCGTTCACTTATTATAAATATAAAATATTTTTACCTACTATTTTTAATTTGGAAAATGTTTTCAATTCCAGAGACAAGAGACACGATATATCTCACACAAAGCAAAAGAAAGGAACCGGGGAAAATAATGTTTCAATTGAGACAATTCGGTTCCCCACTTTCCGCCAAATTCTCGAGGCATTGCCTGTTGGGTGGCGGTACTCAACGCCGCGCTTTGCCTAGTTATCAGAGCGAGGAAATGAAAATAGAAATACTTCATTTCTCCGATTGGAAATCGAACCCTTCGCGTTAACAGTCGCATGCGTGTGCCCATGCGCCACGACGATCTCGTATTTCTTACACTTCCGCCATTGTGAATTAGTAACGGCACTTAAACCCGCGCTTTTTGCCTCGGTATCATAGCGAAGAAATTAAAATATAAAAAAAAATATATATATTTCCCGAGAGGGATTCGAACTCGCAACCACAGCTTTGTTATAACAGGCTTGAGTGCCTGGACCACGACGGCTTCATAATAAGCAACTTGTTAATGCGCAATATTTCTCCAAATAAATGAAGAGCGGTGAAAGGACTATATTATTTGTTATTGTATTTTCTTACTTCCTACACGGCATACCGTGTGGTTAAGGTAGAGTCACGTCGCCAGCAATGGCAACACGCATGGGCAGACTCGACCGGATCATTACCACCCCCGGCATTTAAAACCGGCGTGAAGTAGTGGCTTTATGCTACTACGTTTCGCATCAGGTAATGCCGGGCTCCGGCGCCCAACCAGTTTTAAGTAGGTTTAAATTTAAACTTAAAAAGTATTTTCTATCATAATTAAACACTATGTTTCTTTCAACACACATTATCTGAAAACAAAAAAAATGATAACAGCTAAATTGTTACTAGCGTTGTAATTTCTATTTTTATTATTATTCTTATATAAAGAGACTCGAGATCCTACAGTCAAACTCATGAACAGTTTCGTAGGACATAGCATAATTTCCTATGTATCTTCTATTGTAATAATAAATTAAAAAAAAGAAAAAAACCCACCTTAAAGGCAGGCTACGAACCTGTAGCTCCTCTGATGTTGCACGGGGTCGTGGGCGGCGGTAATCATTTACCATCGGGTGACCCGCACGCTCGTTTGCCTTGTCCTTTTCTATAAAAAAAAAAACAAAAAAAATAGATTTTAAACTTGGTTAAAAAAAATTTTAACTTTGCCGCCAATACCCATACCGATATCGGAATGAGGCGTATGCGGCGGTTTCCCTTAGATAGATTTATGTCTGCTTGCGTCGTTCTCGATTAATGGCGTTTTATTTTACAACGATAATTTTATTATTTATTTTGTTTGAAAAAATCACTTTTTTATTTTTGAGTTTTTTTGTTAAAATTGCATTAGGCTTTTATACAGTACTTAAAACTGTGGTTTCATTTAAAATGGTGCTGAGAAAAACACTCTGTATAATATGTGAGAGATAGCGAGAATATAATCGAGTCATCTGTCATCTGTCAACCAATCTTATCTACCAATGATTGCAAAATTGGTCGAAGAATGACGAAATACGAAAGAAGGATGATGCCCGACGTGATCCCTCTTATTTTACAATATTTATTAATTTTTTTCACCTTATTTCAGGCCAATGTGGACGCAATGAAGAGTTCACGAGCTGCGGCAACTGTGACGCGACTTGTCGTAACCTAAACCCCATATGTATCCAGGCTTGTAAGACTGGCTGCTTCTGTCGAGCTGGTTATGTCAGAAATAATTATGGCCAATGTATTAGTAGAAACAGTTGTTGAACAGTTAAAGCTCTTCTTCTAAGACGCTTCGCTCTCTGTTATAATAAATACAATAAAACGCTTAAAAAAACAACGATGTATTTTTTTTTGTATTATGGCACCTAGGAATAGTACTTACTTCCTCAAACACGTGTAAACCAGGCCCGTTACGTGCTGCTATTTTTAAAAAATATATTTATGAACTACTAACTTTTCATCATATAATGATCAAAAAATTAAATTAAATTCTTCTTAACAGAAGCTATTTTTCTTTCCTAAGTGTGGAATAACACTTTAAAAAATGTTTAAAAAAAAAGAAGCTATTTCGTTATAATTCGATAAACTAATTTTATAATGCAAATCACCCGCGAAGTCGAAGGGGCTCGTGTTCATTGGTGTATACAGCGTGCCATAGAGACCGTATGCTGTAATCATTTTCGTTGCTTGATAGAACTCGCATGGTGCGGGGGCTTCCCAATCCATGAATTTCATTGGTTGTTAGGCAACGTGCGGGGAATACCCGCATTTTATTTTATAATTTACTATCATTAGTCTGTACAACGGCTGGATTAACCAACAATTAAAATGAGCCACAAATATTACAAGTTAGTATTCTTTTAGTATTTAAATAAGTTAATTACTAATAGAATTCCTTAAAAAACGAACTGTAAAAAATATGTATTTTTAAATCACACTGTTTTACAGATAAATACGACACTCTCATTTAGTTTAAATTACACTTATCGATAAGAGTTTCCAACTACACCTAGAGATACGTTACATTCACACTACTGTTGGATATATTTTTTCATTCATGAATTATAAATTTATCAGCTTCACGCTGTATCCCGCACACTGCAGGGTAGGCAGAGGGAACCCAGTGTGTTAAGACACTCCGTTCCCCACTTTCTGCCGAATTCTGGAGGCATTGCGTGTTGAGTGGCAGAATTCAACGCCGCGCTTAACCTCGACACCAGAGCGAAGAAATGGAAATATAAATTTAAGTAAATATTTCATTTCCTCGAGTGGGGATCGAACCCTCAACCAGTCGGTTTTACAGTCACACCTCGTGCCGCTGCGATATAAATAATTTAATTTATTCAATCAAAAAAATATTCGAATAACAAATAGGCTATTTATTATTGAATTATATGAATAAAATAAAACAATAATAATTTTTAAATCAAATATTTATTTTATTTCTTATGCGGCAGTCGTGGCGCAGGTGCAGTAGGGTGTGACTGTAACTCGACGGTTGTGGGTTCGATCTCCACTAGATGGAATGAATTATTATTTATTAGTATTTTCATTTTTTTACTCCGGCACAAGGCAAAAGCACGGCGTTGAGTTCTGCAACCAATACACATTGCCTCTAAAAATTCTGCGGAAAGTAGGGAACGGAGTGTCTTAACACTAGGTTCCCTCTGAAAACAATTTTGATTTGTCTATTCTTAAACTAAAATGGCATTCCATACAGAATTCAATGTGATGCCAAATTAAAAAGTAATATGTAAAATTATTCTGAAATAAATTATTTTTTAACGAAATAAAACCGACTTCAAACAACGAACTAAAGAGTAAAGAATAATTTGACATAAAGTAAACTGTACTTTGATTTTGTTAAACAAAAGAAAATATAGATTTTATAGTTTTGATTTTTTTAGGTGTAACTTATAAGTTACAGCCTGTAATCGAGACTGGTAAAATGAGCCAATAAGTATGTACTTCTTCTTTACTTTACTTTAAATCCAAATCTTTATAAGGAGAACAGAGTTGGTACGACGTTTGTTATACAGCAGAAAAATATGGATATTGCAGAAGAACATTGAAAGAAAGACACGAAAGAAAAGTGAGGGCTAAGAGAGGTAAGGGGAGACTTCGGTAGATCTTCGAAAATACAGTATCGAATATAATGGAGGAAGATCACGTACTACTACTTCCTTTGATTCTGTGTGTAATTATCAGTGATGTAAGTTTATATTATTATTATTTATTTTGTTTTATTTATGTATTTATTATATATTCATATAAGTAAATTAGTAAGTAATATACAGCATGTAACGCTTAACTACCTAAGTTTATTATAAACACTTAGTGAATATGTGTACACCAACCGAAAATCCTGTGTTTTCTGATCTTTTTACAGTAGCGGTTACCTGGAACATATCAACTGTAGTGATAAGGCTTTACAGCAATACGTTTTTTTTTATAATTTTTCTTCTTTTGTATTTAATCATGTTGCCGTGATAAAGTATTAAATAAATAAATAATAAATAAAAATGTGAGTTACTTAATCAAATACTCTTGCTTCTGTTAAATTAATCTTTAATTTTTTTTTAATTATTGCAAGCTAGTAATGGCGGCCTTCTACTTTTTTTATATATACATTATATGTATATTTAAAAAAAATAGTAACATGAAACGACTCTGGTTTTCACGTGATGGTTGCACATGGAAGTAAGTACTGTCGTTGGTATTATAAATACAAAAAAAAATACATTGTTATTTTTGGAATACTTTTATTGTTTTTATTATAACAGACGGCGAAGCGTGGAAATAAGAGGGTATGGTATATTTATAAATAAGTTGATAATTTATAAATCATATTATAATATATATAATATGTGTTTCTAACAACTGCCTACTTTAATACATTTGCCTTTATTATCTCTAACATAGTTAGCTTGACAGAAGCATCCCTCCTTACAAACTTGTGGACACATAGGCCTGGGATTATGACAAGTCCCGTCACAAGTGCCGCAGTTGGAGTGCTTTTCATTAGGACCACATTGGCCTGAAACAAAGTGAATTTTTTTAGTTTAAGTTTAATGATTTATGACAGTAATTCATTATTAATGAAATCAGACGATGAGGCGTCGACCTGTGATACTTCGTGTATTTTCATTATTTTATCAGTCATAGTGGCTAAATTGTCCAGCTTCCGATCTTGACGAACCATAAGAACTGCTCTTATAGCTTGTAATCGCTGAAACCATGAACTGTGTAACGTTGAGTCAGCGACATTTGCATTTCTTGCTAATTCTGACATCTTGTCTCTAAATCGTTCTCGCTGATTCATTTTTGAAGTTATCCATTGCCAGACACTTAGCGTGGATTTAATTTCGTGCCAGACATCTCTAAACTCTAATAAACTCAAAACAAGCGCGACATTAAACGAATCTAATATACTATAATGTAAAAAATATTATTTGCTCCTAATATGTTCCTAGGCTCTTATAAATTACAGGACTTATAAGGGTGTCAGGCAGGGAGTTAAAACCACCTAAGTATCTGGCAATGGACTACGTCATTTCTAATATTATTGAAATATTTCAATTTATTTATTATAAAATTTAAATTTGGCAGTTGTATGTACTCGTAGCTTAGGTGGAAAAATAATATAATGGTATCTGCGAGCTGGTGTGATAATAGAGCCAGGGCCTGAATATGGGCACTCTTCAGAGGAGCCTAGTAAACCATTCGAGTTTAGGCTCATAAAATTTATGGCTTCAAGCACAATCCACAGCACTTGAATTACTTGGTGTAGAAAAGCGTATTTTTTAGTTTATTTAACTATATGTTATTTTAAAATAATTTTCCAAAATACTCACTTTCAACATGTACAATTACAATAATTAAGCACAACATTAAAAATGTAGCTTTCGCGAACGCCATAGTTAAGTCTTGAGGTGGTTTTTTTTTATTGACTGATTGAAACGGCTATTGACCAGGTTTTGGTCTTGCGAGTGTCACTGAGGAAGGCTTGAGCTGAACTAGATGATTACACACAACCACGTCTTTTTATAGCAAAAACAATACAAGTGCTTCTATATACATAAAACATAATATTATATAAGTCGTAGGCCTCGGCACAATCGTGCTACTGTAAACAAGATGCTTGTGGGTTCGATTTCCACTGGAGGATATACAATATTTTATATTTTCATTTCTTCGCTCTGGTATCAATGACAATGCCTCGATGCCTAAGGCGGTGGTCAACAGACCATTCCCACTATGGCGGCCTGGTAAGAATACCTAGATTGGGTACCGCGTACACCACTTGACGCCGACACGACACGAGAATGTAGATAGAGAGCACGAGTAAGCACGAAGTAGTGGGCATGGATGAACTCACCCACTACTCCCACAATCAGAGTCACCTGCCTTAAACTATAGACCTCGTTGTGCACCGAGATCTGGAAGCCCTACAGCTGGAAACCCTACCGAACTCCTTTAGTTCTGATCATCTGCCCGTGCTAGTAACCGTCGTAGGTAGAGTGACTCTCGTAAGTAGCCCACTAATCAAAGGGTCGATCTGTTGGGAGCGGTTTCAGCAAATCCTAGCCTGTACGAAGTCTACGCTCGAGCCTCTAGATATCCCGGAAAGTATAGACCGGCTAAAGGACAACCTGGCGTCCTCTATCTGTGGTGCTATGCACGAAGTGTCGCCACCATCTTTACCGACCTCTCGTCGACTTCCGCCCATCTCGCGCCGGATCAAGCTGCTAGTCGAGCTCAAGCTCAAGGGAGAGGGGAGAGGGACTCGCATGGAGTAGCGGACAAAAGGCAGCTACCGATGAGCCGAGAGCCCGATAATATGGCTGCAGTTACCTGGGAAGCTCGCATTATAAAGCTAGCACAGACCAGCTGTCACTTAATAAGCTCTGCGCCAACTAACAAAAAGGAAGCCACCGGTGAGGCTGTTTTACTACCCGGAAGGCAATCTCCGGTTCAACCCAGTGGACAGAGTGGCCATTCTGGCAAACTATCTTGCCAGCCAGTTATGATCGAACCCAAGTCTGCGAGCCACCAGACAACACCAGCTTCAGCAGAAGAGGAATTTAGCACCAGCAGAAGAGGAAGAGTCGCGTGGAAAATTTATCTTTTAAGAAGTCATCATTTTATTATTTTGTTTTATATTATAATGTTCATGTCATTTAGCATAAATCAGAGAACCCTAAAATATTTATATGATAAAACATCGATAAAAGTGAAAAAATTACATCTTTTTTATTTTATCTTTTTATTATTTTTTTACATTTTTGGACTTCGCTCCGACATTCCTCACCACCTTTTCTTTTTAGTTTCGCGTTACGACATGCTCCATTCCCTCTACTGGGAGTGGAACCAATCGGGACGCGCTTCTAAATATAATCTTATATAGTTTTTTATCATCGCAGACACATATACAATATGTACTTAAATATAAACATAGCTTTAAGCTGACTGTTTTGCATACTCACCCTTATCTAATTACTTTAAAGGACATCATTTTAAATTTTAATTGCAAGAATAAGATTAATGCACAGTATGTTTTTAATTGCAATAATGCAAAGTAAGTAATGTTTTTTAAACATTTTTAAAGTGTTATTCCACACTTAGGAAAGAAAAATACTTATTTAGAAAATGTATAAAAATTTGAACGTAGCGGGACTCGAACCCACGCCTCCTAGAAACCGACCAAGCGCTCTGATCACTAAACCATACGTTCTCATCAAGCTACGCCGAAATTATACACTTATTACAACTTATTTATGTTGTTAGCATCCATCCGTATTACAATTTTTTTTTTTATTTTTACAATATTTTCTTTCCTAAGTGTGGAATAACACTAAAAATGATTAAAAATGTAAACGCGATAGTTGTGGGTTTGACTGCTATACAGAGGCTATATATTATAATTTTCTTTCTTTTTAGTGACAAGAATAAGTGCGGCTCTCAATTCCTTCCGCCACTTGACACCTAATATCTTAAAAAATCGGGAAACTTGAGTATAGGGGTGTTTTTTTTAAAGATTTTTTAATAAGTATCGAAATATTGAAATATTTTTATATTTGTAATACAATAAATATGTAAATTAAGCCTATTTAATTATATTATAAATAACATAAAAATCAAAGTGGAATGGTGAATACGTAAAACGCACTAGTAGCGAATAGACGTCATTGTTAGGGTCCACCACTAATTTAGACAAAGTAAAAAAATAATCTTTTTGAGCTTTCGAGAATTTACTAAATAAAAAATGGAAAGATGTATAATCTACGTTAAAACATTCCTTTTTGCAATCTCCACCATATTTTTGTATGATAAACTGATAGAGAAGGTAAATAAAAAAAAATACCACTATTGCGTATACAACAAAGAAATTATATTTATAATTTTTATATACATCATATATATTTTGTCGTCGTATCGTAAAACTATATCTACTATTCAAATCTTTAACCGAGAAAATATTTATATTGAAAAATAACTTTGTTTCGCATGTTCGGCATAGATTCCATCCAATATAAAAATTCTAACAATGTTTTTTTTTAAAACAGGCAGATAACTGAACGATGTTACTAGATATTTGTTCTAACACGGGCTGTACGAAAAATGCATGATAATAAAAAAAACTCAGTTAAGTGCGAGTCAGACTCTTTTTCTTTTATTTTATTTGTATTGTAAATTCCCACTTTGTGCCAAATTTCGTAACTGTAAGTCCACGGGAAGTACCCTATAGGTTTTGAGTAATCAAAATCATAGGGTCCCGTTGCCGCGTATACGATGAATTTCATACAAAATGCAGCATAATTGATGCATAAATACTTGTATCTTTGGATTTCTTTGACTTAGATGCTTTATTTTTTCTGTGCCTCAAGAGCACCATAGACTTAATAATAATAATAATAATAATTCCATTATAAGCAATATCATCATGTCAATAACAGAAATAGACATATATATCTATGATATAGAAAATAGAAGGGTTTTGTATTTGTAGGGTGAAGATGATATGACTGCTGCTACAGCAGGTTTTCTTCCTCCGTTGGATACTTTTCTTTGTTTTTCTGGCATTGGACTTATGGCTAAAACTATTTGGTTTATAGTTATTTTTAGTGCAAAGCTCTTCAAGGAGGTTGAAAAAAGTATCTACTTTTTCTTTATCAAATTCAAATGCTCTGGCAAAAGACGTACCAATTGGTCTTCTTATCGCAAGTTTATCTTTAAATTATTCGTTTTGCTAGCATATACGCCATACGACGAATATCACTTCTTGTTAAACCGAAAAATTTGCTCTCCATCATAAATATGTGTTCTACTAGCTGACGTTCAAGTTCGGATCCCAATATAGTTTTTCGTCCTAATGTAGTAGCTACAGCCACTTCTGGACTGTTCATCTTTTTGGCATAGACGAAATAATGTTGATCTAGGCACCTGAAAATGCTGTGCTGCTTTCAAAAATACCATTTTCTTTTACCGGACTAATATTATGGTTTCTGCCATTTTTTTTATTCCAGGTTTTTCGTTTTTTGCTTGGTTGTGAGGCCTACATTCTAAAAACAAACATAACATATAATATTTTAAAGAAATAATAGCAAGTACCTGTACCTCCTAAATGTTCCATATTTAGACACCGACGATTGTCCATATTAGAATTTTTATACTAGTTCGAATTTGTCTAACTATTTTTTTAAGTCGTGATATCTATATACTAAATAGTATAACACTTATATATACTTACATAGTAACTGGTAATACTTACTTATTATTTGCCTTTAAAAATTTCTGTGTGACAACAAAACACGTCTGCCAGTCCAGTAGCGTTCGCGCAATTGATACGATGGTGTGTATGTGACAATAAACAGACCGAATGAAACAGAAGATGGTCGTGTGCTGCGTTTCATATTCGCATTCTTAAAGAAATTAAGGAATTCCATATTAGGCCACTATTCCATATTTGGTGACTTTCCTCTATATATGTGTTATACTTTTAATGGAAATGCTTTAAAGTTTACAACATTTTAAAGTTGTGAAATGTTTTCTAAATAAGTATATGTATTATCAAAATGTTTTTACAGCTTCACTCTGTATCCCGCACACTGCAGGATAGGCAGAGGGAACCTTGTGCTAAGACACTCCGTTCCCCACTTTCTGCCGAATTCTGAAGGCATTGCGTGTTGACTGGCAGAACTCAACGTCGAATGTTTTTCAATGTGTGTTTTTCAAAATGCTTTTACAATTCATAAAATTGATTTGTATATTCTACCATATAAATAGAAATAAATGTAAATTGTGTATTATTTTTAAAGTTCATAAAATTAGGGCGGTCAAACACACAAACTCTTCAACTTTATAATGTTAGTGTAGATATTTAATATTTGTCTTTATTTATTTAAATAAAGACAAATATTAAATATCTACACTAGTGAGGCCGGTCGTGGCGCAGCGGCACGAGGTGTGACTGCAAAACCGACTGGTTGTGGGTTCGATCCCCACTCGAGGAGATGAAATATTTACTTAAATTTATATTTCCATTTCTTCGCTCTGGTGTCGAGGTTAAGCGCGGCGTTGAGTTCTGCCATTCAACACGCAATGCCTCCAGAATTCGGCAGAAAGTGGGGAACGGAGTGTCTTAACACTAGGTTCCCTCTGCCTACCCTGCTGTGTGCGGGATACAGCGTGAAGCTAATAATAAAATAATAATAATAATAATAATAATATAATTTATTTAAATATATTATTACAGCTAAGATACATTAGATTATATTATAAAGTAACAATAATATATATCATATTGTAACTGAACAAACGTCATGCCATCACGTTTATTTATTGTTATTGAATACAGTAGAAATAATGAAATAGAATACCTTATTCATGAATTTACTATAGACTAGCGACCCGCTCGCGGCTTCGCCCGCTTAAACCACAAAATTATTTAATTAACACACTGAATTATGTTCGTGTTTTGATATACCTATAATGTATGTTTGCAACGCAATGAAGATTTTTAATGAGAAACTTATTAAAACTTTAGGTCGCATTTTCGTACCTCCCATGAGAATCTTCACTTGAATTTTTGAAATAAAAACACAACTTATCGATACTTACAATAAAATCCTAACTCATCGGTGTCTGTACATGGAAGATATTACAATTAACATTGTAATAGAACTTGGTCAGTTTGTCTGTTTGTCTGTGAATTTGTTCACGATAATCTCAGAAACGGCTTAACCGATTTAAATCCTTTTTTGTTTGCATTTTGGCAATTTAATATTAGTTTTATTTTAATCAGCTTCACGCTGTATCCCTCACACAGCAGGTTAGGCAGAGGAACTCTAGTATTAAGACACTCCGTTCCCCACTTTCTGCCGAATTCTGGAGGCATTGCGTGTTCTCGTTCTTTCGTGTTCTCGTTCGCTCGACACCAGAGCGAAGAAATGGAAATATAAATTTAAGTAAATATTTCATCTCCTCGAGTGCTTGCACTTCGTGCCGCTGCGCCACGACTGGCCTCAACTGGACTGGACTTTATTTTAATCGGTTCACACAAAGTCAAAACCAGATCCACGCTTTATCCCTCCTTTAGCAGGGTAAAGATTATGCGTAAGATTATGAGATTATGTTGTAATGTAAGGATTAAGATATTGCGTATAATGTGTGACTGATGTGCGAAATGAAAATATTATTAAACGAAATGAAAATATTATTAAATTATAATTCAATCCTCCAAGTGGGGATCGGACCCACACCAGTCGCGTTGCAGCCACAACTTTGGCCTTTAACAAAGAACAGAAGAGAAGCGCGTCAGCGCTCCTTTTACGGAAATAGCATATAGGTAAAATATTTTAATTCCATACCTAAAGAATTTAAGCAACAGTGTAGACGTAAGTTTTTTTTTTCATTTCACGATGTTTAATCATATCTATATTTCGTGTGAGGCAGTTACGCTTTGATACCAATAACGTAAACACATACTACTACAAAAATACTACTAAAACCTTTAGATTTTAGAACTTTGAACTTTGCCGCCAAAACCTACAGCTCGATTTCGGAATAAGGCGTATGCGGCGGTCTCCCTTTGATAAAAAAAAAAAAATGTGCGTGCGTCGTTCTTGACAAATTGTATTTTATTTTACAACGATAATTTTATTATTTATTCGCGGCTTTGTCCGCTTGAATTACATGATTACTCTTTTAAGAAATATAGATATTACAAACAGCCTTAACTAATAATTAATTGATTTGGATTAGTACTCACGATATTATTTGCAAAATAACTTATCTAGCTCCTGTACAGTTTTTAAATTAGTAACATATATTATTAGTTAAATATATAATTGATATACAGAATATACGTAGAAAGCACGTTTTTGCTCCCAAAAGTTATTTTTTTATACGTTTCTTAAAAAAATATTAATAACATAAACGAACGAACGGACTGAAGAACCTATTCAAAATATTTCTTTGAATATTAAGTCATTCTTTATCACTGTGTTAAATAATTACGAATTAAGCTAGACTGTTACGAAGGTAATCTTCACCAACAATTCAATGTAGTTTACTTTATAATTAGTACTATGAACAATTGTACTTTAAGAATACGTAAATTTATCAACAGTCAAATAAATAAGACGTTTCTAAAGTCATTCTTTTGGACTTACAATTGAACTGTAACCATTCGAGCATTGTTAGAAAAATATTACAATGTTATGTTAAATTTATTATAAGTATAGATTACACTTACATGACGTAATTAACGTTAAGCAGATAATAACTCAACACTATAATAATTTATTTCTTAATAATTTCTTTTTTTTTTTCAAATATAAATATCTTTAAAACTTTAAGTATATTATTTTTTGATAAAGTGTAGCGGTAACCTTTCCAAACTATATTTTCTTTTATGGACAGCGCCATCTATTAAGATCCCATCACAATTAGTGATAGCGTTGCGCGTATGGAAGAGAGTATCAAGATTCGTTAGTACCTACTATTGGTCAATAGATAGCGTTCTTGTATCGATTTTTTAATATGTCAAATATAAACTTCTTGAAAACTTAAATACTTATATCTTTATCTTTAGTATTAAAATGATTAATATTTTTTAGTATTAAAATGATTAATATTCCTTCCGTCGTAATTAGTGTTTAACTCCACAGAACGTTTTTTGCGTTATCAAGATTCGTTAGTACCTACTATTGGTCAATAGATAGCGTTCTTGTATCGATTTTTTAATATCTCAAATATAAACTTCTTGAAAACTTAAATACTTATATCTTTAGTATTTAAAATGATTAATATTCTTTAATATTAAAATGATTAATATTCCTCCCGTCGTAATTAGTGTTTAACTCCACAGAACGTTTTTTGCGTTATCAAGATTCGTTAGTACCTACTATTGGTCAATAGATAGCGTTCTTGTATCGATTTTTTAATATCTCAAATATAAACTTCTTGAAAACTTAAATACTTATATCTTTAGTATTTAAAATGATTAATATTCTTTAGTATTGAAATGATTAATATTCCTCCCGTCGTAATTAGTGTTTAACTCCACAGAACGTTTTTTGCGTTATCAAGATTCGTTAGTACCTACTATTGGTCAATAGATAGCGTTCTTGTATCGATTTTTTAATATGTCAAATATAAACTTCTTGAAAACTTAAATACTTATATCTTTAGTATTAAAATGATTAATATTCTTTAGTATTAAAATGATTAATATTCCTCCCGTCGTAATTAGTGTTTAACTCCACAGAACGTTTTTTGCGTTATCAAGATTCGTTAGTACCTACTATTAGTCAATAGATAGCGTTACTTGTGTCGTTTTTTACTATCTCCAATATTAACGTCTTGAAAACTTAAATACTTATATCTTTTGATAGAGTGAAGCGATTACAATGAAATAAACACTAAAACCTACCTTGATTTATTTGTAATTTTTATGTATAAAAGTTGCTTAAATTTATTGTGTACTTTTTACGTGATACGTGTTCACATAAACAGACAAACAGACAAAAATTCCAAAAATGTTGGAAATGGATTCTGTTAGTTATCCTTTAACACCCTGGCTAATTTTTTCTTAAATATTTTCAATGTACAGAAACGACTTTTCTACAGATTTATTATAAGTATAGATACTATAGTTAGTTGGTTCTTCTTGTATTGCTTTACAATGTAACTAAATATTCTTGAATTTATTGAAACTGACAGACAAATTCTAGTTCTAATAATAGTAATGTTCCATTATCCTTTTTCCGACTTATTATTGTAGTTGCCGTAGTCACGATATTTTCAGTATAATTCAAAGTTCATATTTTCTATATTGGATTAACCAACAATTAAAATGAGCCACAAATATTACAAGTTAGTATTCTTTTAGTATTTAAATAAGTTAATTACTAATAGAATTCCTTAAAAAACGAACTGTAAAAAATATGTATTTTTAAATCACACTGTTTTACAGATAAGTACGACACTCTCATTTAGTTTAAATTACACTTATCGATAAGAGTTTCCAACTACACCTAGAGATACGTTACATTCACACTACTGTTGGATATATTTTTTCATTCATAAATTATAAATAATTTCATTTATTCAATCAAAAAAATATTCGAATAACAAATAGGCTATTTGTTATTGAATTATATGAATAAAAATAAAACAATAATAATTTTTAAATCAAATATTTATTTTATTTCTTATGCGGCAGTCGTGGCGCAGGTGCAGTAGGGTGTGACTGTAACTCGACGGTTGTGGGTTCGATCTCCACTAGATGGAATGAATTATTATTTATTAGTATTTTTTTTTTTTTTGCACAAGGCAAAAACACGGCGTTGAGTTCTGCAACCAATACACATTGCCTCTAAAAATTCTGCGGAAAGTAGGGAACGGAGTGTCTTAACACTAGGTTCCCTCTGAAAACAATTTTGATTTGTCTATTCTTAAACTACTATGGCATTTCATACAGAATTCAATGTGATGCCAAATTAAAAAGTAATATGTAAAATTATTCTGAAATAAATATTTTTTTAACAAAATAAAACCGACTTCAAACAACGAATTCAAGAGTAAAGAATAATTTGACATAAAATAAACTGTACTTTGATTTTGTTAAACAAAAGAAAATATAGAAGATTTTATAATTTTGAATTTTTTAGGTGTAACTTATAAGTTACAGCCTCTAATCGAGCCTGGTAAAATGAGCAAATAAGTATGTACTTCTTCTTTACTTTATTTTAAATCCAAATCTTTATAAGGAGAACAGAGAACGGAATGCAATATTAGTGTGAATGGTAATATTAGCGGCGTTGAGATCCGCCACTCAACACGCAATGCCTCCAGATCTCGGCGGAAAGTGGCGAACGGAGTGTCTTAACACGAGGTTCCCTCTGTCTGCCTACCAACGTGAATCTAGTAACAAAATAGTGGTATATTTGGGATGTAAGTTCAGTAAAGATGGAAGATACGAGATGAATGGAGAAAGGCGTGTTGCTGCCGGTAACACGGTTAAGGAGCCTTAGTTGCATAGATGAGACGGCGAAACGTTATTACAGCTGCACGTTTGGCCATACACAATGCAGTGTTGGTACGACGTTTGTTATACGGCAGAAAAATGTGGATATTGCAGAAGAACATTGAAAAAAAGATTAGTAGGATATGCGGATTCAGTTTCGCTGAACGATGAGAATAAAAGAACGTACTGGCCTGGTTTGGGCACGTCGAACGAATGAGTAATCAAAGAATAGCAAAAAATGATGACTAGATTTTTAGATTTATGATGGAAAAGTGAGCGATAAGAGAGGTAAGGGAAGACCTTGGTAGATCTTCGAAAATACAGTATCGAATATAATGGAGGAAGGTCACGTAAAAAGCATGACAACCCCCGTAGGGTATGTTTAAATAGGTTGATGACAGTGGACGAAAGATATCCATATGTAGAAACCGTAGCCTTTGGCGTTCCGTCCTCTCTGACTACCCCGCTAGGGATACAGCGTAAAGCTAAATAATTTTAGATTAGATTTTATAAAGAGAGAATGAATATATTTCCTTTTTCCTTTCTAACATATGGAGACTCCTTTACGGTTAAGGCTGCTGTAATTTGGAATGCGCTTCCGCGGAAAATACGAGTGGATGAGTCTGTTTACATATTTAAACGTCGTGTTAAAAACTACTTCCTTTGATTCCGTGTGTAATTATCTGTGATGTAAGTTTATATTATTATTATTTATTTTGTTTTATTTATGTATTTATTATATATTCATATAAGTAAATTAGTAAGTAATATACAGCATGTAACGTTTAAATACCTAAGTTTATTATAAACACTTTGAATATGTGTACACCAACCGAAAATCATGTGTTTTCTGATCTTTTTATCTGGAAGATATCAACTGTGGTGATGAGGCTTTACAGCAATGCGTTTTTTTTTATAATTTTTCTTCTTTTGTATTTAATCATGTTGGCGTTATAAAGTATTAAATAAATAAATAATAAATAAAAATGAGAGTTACTTAATCAAATACTCTTTCTTCTGTTAAATTAATCTTTAATTTTTTTTTGATTATTGCAACTTAGTAGTAGCGGCCTTCTACTTTTTTTATATACAGGGTGGAAGAGGCAGCGCTCCATTTACGGAAACAGCATATAGGGTAAAACATTTCAAAACTATACCTAAAGAAATTAATCAAGATGCCTCAACAGTATGGACGCAGGATTTTTTTTTCATTTCACGATTTTTATCCATACCTGTATTTCGTGTGACGCGGTTACGTATAGATCAAAATACATAAACACTTACTACTACAAAAATACTACTAAAGGTTAAACAACTTTGAACTTTATCGCCAATACATACGACTCGATTTCGAAATGAGGCGTGTGCGGCGGTGTTCCTTTGATAAGTTTATGTGTGCGTGCGTCATCCTTACAAATGGCGTTTTGTTTTAAAATTACAATTTTATTATTTATTTTGTTTGAAAAAAAAACTTTTTCATTTTTGGGAATTTATTTTTTTCTGAATTATATTAGGCTTTTATAGAGTAGTTAAAACTGTGGTTTCATTTTATGTGGTGCTGACACTTCCACCCTGTATACATTATATGTATATTTAAAAAAAAAATAACATGAAACGACTCTGGTTTTCGCGTGATGGTTGCACATGGAAGTAAGCACTGTCGTAGGTGTCATAAATACGAAAAAAAATACATTGTTGTTTTTGGAATACTTTTATTGTTTTTATTATAACAGACGGCGAAGCGTGGAAATAAGAGGATATGGTATATTTATAAATAAGTTGATAATTTATAAATCATAGTATAATATATATAATATGCGTTTCTAACAACTGCCTACTTTAATACATTTGCCTTTATTATCTCTAACATAGTTAGCTTGACAGAAGCATCCCTCCTTACAAACTTGTGGACACATAGGCCTGGGATTATGACAAGTCCCGTCACAAGTGCCGCAGGTGGAGTGCTTTTCATTAGGTCCGCATTGGCCTGAAACAAAGTGAAAAAATTATATAAATATTAAAAAATTATAAAATAATGGGGATCACGTTGGCTGTCATCCGTCATTCGTATTTTGTCTTCCGTCAACCAATCTAGCAATCAGTGATAGATAGATTGGTGGACGGATGACTGATGACTGAATAGTTCACACTATATCCCACATATAGCAATATGGGCACAGAAATAGAAGTGTTATGAAACTCCTGTTTAGTGGCGAAATCAAATAGTCTATACCCAGCAGTTATCAGAGCGATGAATTGATTCCCCTGAGTGGGAACCAAACTCACAATCGTCGCGTTTATTATAACACGGTGAACCGCTTAGAAAGTATTAGAAAACCATTAGATGCTTAGAACTTAATAATCTTGTGACAGCGTCGACTAACCTGTTAGGGCACATATCGACCAATAAATTGTGTTTTTAGAAAATTGGCCCATAGAAAAGATTACTTTACGTCCTGCCATAATGAAGGTCCATCTGCATTGTCTTTGTAATCCCAAATCTAATATAAGCACTTTCTCGCCGTACGTTTTGATTTCGCTCTCGTTGGCCGCATATAATTTATATTGACTTGATATTAAGGCTTTATTTGTTCGAAGAATAACTGATATATTCGCACCTGTATCTATTAAAAAAACAGGACAATCGGGAGACGGACTCGACCACCGGGGGTTCAGAAGGTTTCGAACTTTTTCTAAAATTCAAGCTCAACTGATAGTGATACTCCCTTTATAATATCGATTTTTGCGATATAAACGGTAACTTTATCTTTTTTAAGTGAAAGTAGAAATATATTTTTTTCAGAAAGTCATGGGACCGTAAATCTGTGTATATGGTTTGAATTTCAATTGATTTCCTATCTATTATTATATTGATATCTAAGGCATGTCTTGAGAGATAGACAGACGGACGGACGGACAACAGAGTGATCTTATAAGGGTTCCTTTTTTCCTTAAAGCTACGGAACCCTAAAAACGATGATGCTGCAATTTTTTTTGGTCGATAATGCAAAGACGAAGAAAAAGAGTCTTCGTCAACACTACTGCCAGTTTTTTTAGAGGTTTTCAGGAACATGGTGGTTATTATTTACGAGCGTATTCTTTAAATTAATAATGATAATAATATACATATATGTCAAAGAATTTTTGATTGTTTTAAATAAAAAAATACGACCATTGTTGATATTTGATATTTATAAAATATACATAAAGCTAATTATTTATTACACGTATATATTTTTGTAACTTTATGTTATTTTTACCTATATGATATACTCTGTTAAATGTGCTGATATCAGTGAATAATTTAATTTACTCATTTAGAAACAGCCTTAAATGTTAAATTATTGATTAAAAGGTTTCATAATATTCTTTGTAAAATAACTGTAATAATTGCATATTAACTCCTGTACAGTTTTTAAATTAGTTACATATATTATATGAACGAACCAACCAAAAAATCTTTGTATTACTTGATATTTCTTTCAAGATCGTTCTTTATCTCCGTGTTGAATTAATTACGACTTCATTCAAATGACGATAACTTTTTTTTAATGAACCGATTTTGATGAACTAAACTTTAGTATTTAAGTTGAGTTAAAACAAAGCAAATGGTGAAATTTTCAAGTAAATTGGTTCAGTACTTTCAGAGAAAAATGCAGACAAAAATATGTCGACAGACAGACAGACAGACAGACAGACAGACAGACAGACAAAAAATTCAAAAAAGTCTTTTTGCTT
This sequence comes from Heliconius himera, assembly GCA_021202915.1. Taxonomy (NCBI): domain Eukaryota; kingdom Metazoa; phylum Arthropoda; class Insecta; order Lepidoptera; family Nymphalidae; genus Heliconius; species Heliconius himera. Next base: position 276,268 of record JAJHJA010000610.1, read on the forward strand.
TCTATTATTATTTTTAAGTGTCCCTCTATCCATTTCCCTCTATCCAGTCAAAATTACTAAATGTACAGACAAAATATTTTTACTGTCTTATTATATATAGAGATAAAATTTTAATTTGGCAGTTGCATACAATATTATGGTATCTGCGAGCTGGTGTGATAATGGAGCCAGGGCCTGAATATTGGAGCTCTTAAGAGGAGCCTAGTAAACCATTCGAGTTTAGGCTCATCAAATTTATGGCTTCAAGCACAATCCACAGCACTTGAATTACTTGGTGTAGAAAAGCGTATTTATTCGTTTATTTAACTATATGTTATTTTAAAATAATTTTCCAAAATACTCACTTTCAACATGTACAATTACAATAATTAAGCACAACATTAAAAATGCAGCTTTCGCGAACGCCATAGTTAAGTCTTGAGGTGTTTTTTTTGATTAACTGATTGAAACTGCCGTTGACCTGGTGTGGTCTTGCGAGTGTCACTGAGGAAGGCCTGAACTGAACTAGATGATTACACACAACCACGTCTTTTTATAGCAAAAACAATACAAGTCCTTGTATATACATAATATCATAATATTATATTGAAATAACTATAATCAGAAAGAAAAGATACTATTTGTAGGAGTGGATTATTATAATTTTCTCGCACTAGTGACAAGAATAAGTGCGGCTCTCAATTCCTTCCGCCACTTAACACCTAATATCTTAAAAATTCGAAACTTGAATATATAAGTGTTTTTTAAATTTTTTTTAGTAAGTATCGAAATATAGAAATATGGAAATATTTTTATATTTGTTATTCAGCAAATATGTATTAAATTAAGCCTATTTAATCATGAAATTAATATGTTATGAATATCATGAAAATCAAACTGGAGTAGTGAATACGTAGAACGAAAATTAGTAGCGAATAAACGTCATTGTTGGGGTCACCAGTTCACCAGTAATTTAGAAAAAATTAAAAAAATAATAATTTGGAATTTTCGAGAATTCACTTAGTAAAAAAAGAGAAAGATTGATAAATAATATACTTTAAAACATTCCTTTTAGCAATCTCCACCGACTTTTTATAAGAAACACTGATAAAGCCTTTTCTATCTCTTAAATAAAAAAAAAGAATTTACCATTATTGCGTTTACAACAAAAAAAATGTATTTATAATTTAAATGTACATCATCATATATTTGGTCATCCTGTCATAAAACTATATCTACTATTCAAATGTTTAACCGAAAAAATATTTATATTCAAAAATAAATTTGTTTTGCATGTTCGGCATAGATTCCATCCAATACAAGATTTCTAACAATCAAAATTTGTAAAACAAGCAGGATAAGTGAACGATGTTATTATTTTTTTGTTTCTAGCACGCGCTATACGGATAATGCGTGATAATAAAAAAACCCGGGTAAGTGCGAGTCGGACTCGCCCACCGAGGCTTCCATACTAATTCCAGGAGTGTAGGTCGTGACCTAAAAGTACAACATAAAAGTTGGCAAACTTATGTACTTATGCATTATTGGGCATATGCGCTTATTTTGTATGGAATGAGCGACAAATATAAGTTTATATGTTGTATGTTTTTTTATCTATGAAGTAACTAAAAAAAATATCTTTTGATTTTTTTTCTTTATTTATATTGTAAGTTCCCACTTTGTGCCAAATATCATAAGTCTAGGTCCACGGGAAGTAGGACCCTATAGATTTTGAGTAATCACCCTACCACTACCCAACCTATAGGGTACTCCCCGTTATCGCATCGTTTCTTTGACTTAGAGGCTTTATATTTTTTGTGATTTAAGGGCACCATATACTTGAATGTTTAATATTAATTTCAGCTTGATATCTACACGCAATCTCGAGATATATTCTTGATATATTCTTTACAGACGGACAGACCAACAACAAAGGAATCTTATAAGGGTTCCGTTTTTATCTTTTGAGGTACGGATCAAATATGTACGAGTATGTGTTATACTTTTAATGGAAATGCTTTAAAGTTTACAACATTTTAAAGATGCGAAATGTTTTTAAATAAGTATATGTATTATCAAAATATTTTAACAATTCATAAAATTGATTTGTATACTCTACCATATAAATAGAAATAAATGTCAATTTTGTATTGTTTTTAAAGTTCATGATATTAGGGCGGTCAAACACACAAACTCTTCAACTTTAAAATGTTAGTGTTTATATTTAATATTTGTCTTTATTTATTTAAATCACTGGTTCCCGACCAGTGGTGCGAAATATGGTCCGAGAACGATTTTAATTTTATGACTGGGGATAGTGAGGTGATGTTTCTGTTTTATTATCACAGTTAATTTTTATTATACCTACATGCATAGTGGTCCCTGCTACCAAGAATAATATAAAAATGGTCCTTGATCAAAAAAAGATTGGGAACCCCTGATTTAAATACATTATTACAGTTGAGATACATTAGATTATATAAGAAAGTAATAAATATATATTATAACTGAACAAACGTCATACCATCACGTTTATTTATTATTATTGAATACAGTTGAAATAATGAAATAGAATACCTTATTCATGGATTTACTATAGATACTATAGTTAGTTTGTTCTTCTTGTATTGCTTTACAATGTAACTAAATATTCTTGAATTTATTGAAACTGACAGACAAATTCTAGTTCTAATAATAGTAATGTTCCATTATCCTTTTTCCGACTTATTATTGTAGTTGGCGTAGTCACGATATTTTCAGTATAATTCAAAGTTCATATGTTCTACATTTGTGATATTTTATATTAATTTATAGTTTTCCCTCAAGTTAATGCCGTCTAATATACCAAAATAAAATTTAAGTTATGCCGTCTAACATACCAAAATAAAGTTTCTAAAAGAGAAAAGAATCAGTCAGAGGTGACGAATTATTTATATATTAAAAGCAGACAGTATACAATATATCATAATGCTTTAGGGAGTTGTATTATAAGGCATGGTGAATGTCAGCTGCCGCTTCGTGGGTAAGGCCACTGCGGTTTCTCAATCACGTAAAATAATATATTTTCAGTCATTTCAGAGGTAAAAAAGGTCAGCTGGCCGAACCGTGGTGGACGTAATAACTACACAGGTCACAATTCTCTCTTCAAATCTCAACTGGTTCTATTTTGGTGGACAACCCGTCAGCCTGGTCAGCCCACCAAAATAGAGCCAGTTGACGTTTTTATATATGTCAAAAGATACCAGCACCAATTATAGAAAAAATTAAAGTAGTCATCTTCAATAGTATGTGAATAAGAGCCATATAAAAGACACTGTATTTGCAAACCCGTTGAATTGTAATTATATAAAACAAGTCGAATCTATACAGAATTATTTACTCAAATTTAACAAGTATTTTACAATTAGATTCCCGGATAATCTGGGCAGACTACAATTGAATTTTAATGAAGGATTGCTCAGAACCAGGATAGACAAACTTACAGAAAAAGATTTGAAAGCGGCGATAGCTGTTAACCGAGGTACTTCTTGTATTATTCGGTTTTTTTTAAATAACAATTTGTCACTGAAAAATTCAAAATCGTTAAAACAAAAAAATATCAAAAAGAATTTTGAGGCCAGTCGTAACGCAGGGACACAGGGTTTCACTGTAAAATCGATAGGTTGTGGATTCGATCCCCACTCGAGGAGAAAAAATATTTACTTACATTTACATTTCTTCGCTCTGGTGTCGAGGCAAAGCGCCAGCGTTGGGTTCCGCCAATCAACACGCAATGTCTGCAGAACTCGGCGGAAAGCGGGGAACAGTGTATCTTAACACTAGGTTCCCTCTGCCTACCCTGCTGTGAAACTGATTGATTAATTTTTTTAATAATTATATTAATAATTTTATTTCAAAGCACGGCGTTTACTTCCGCCACTCAACTCGCAATACCTTCAGGATTCAGCGGAAACGGAGATTAAATAAACGCATAGTAGGGGACACAAAAAGCCAACGTAACGTAAACAATTAAATATCGATTTCAAAAATGTAGGGGAGAACGGGGCTGAAAGTGCCGGTGGTAAGATCGTGCCGACGCAAATATATCGAAAACAGGTGGAGATAAATATACGGTTATATTTTGTTGTTTAATACATTATATAATACGGTTCGACAAATGCATAGTATGCATTATTGCGCCAAGGGCACAGACCGAGTAGCAGTGACGTAGGTAGGGGTTCTAAGACACCACGTATGTAAATATTTTCATATCAACATTTTTTGGTCTCCTATTTCTTTGCTTTTGATTTAGTAGTTTTTTCTTAAATATTATTTGTGTTTGGAAATGTTATTAGTAGTAAAAGGGAAATATCTGGTCCTGCAAGGGCACAATGGACTGGTCGTAGGTACGACCCCCACTCAAGGAAATGAAGTATTTACTTACATTTATATTTTCATTTCTTCGCTCTTTCGCTTCGGTGTCGAGCCAAAGCGCTGCGTTGAGTTCCGCCACTCAACACGCAATGCCTCCAGAACTCAGTGGAAAGTGGGGAACCGAGTGTCTTAACATTAGGTTGTCTTGTGCGGGATACAGCGTGTAGCTGATTTAAAAACAACCTGATCTAAAAAAAAGTATAAAATTAAAGAAAACTTTATTGACTGTTTCGGGCAATGATTGTCCTTTTTATTTTATTTTATTAAAGAACAGATTTGTCATTTATATATAAAATATTTTGTGCTAGTGTTTTTTTTATCAGCAGTAAGAAATGAAGAATATAGTGAGTAATACTACACTGCAGTCGTAAGTGCAATAATAGATACAGTTAAAAAAACAAACGGTTCCTTTAAAGAGTTTTATTGTATTTCATATAACAGGAAATGAAGAGTGCAAAAGGCAAGCTATACTATATTATTAGATAACAATGTTATACAAAATATTCGTTTCTAACAATCGTCTACTTTAACACATTTGCCATTATTATCTCTGACATAGTCATCTCGACAGTAGCAGCCCGCCCTACACGAGTTTATACAAAAAGGTCTCGGGTTACCGCAAGACCCGTCACAGGAGCCGCAGCTCGTGAACTCTTCGTTAGGTCCGCATTGGCCTGAAACAAAGTGGGAAAATAAAATTAAAATTTCAAGTTACAACGATTCCAGGATTTTTTAAAAGACCAAATATGATTTAGCCTTTTTCAAGTATAGACGTAAAAATCTAAATATTCTATACCATATGATACGAAAAATAGAGCATGAACACTCATTTAAGCTGCTAATATTCCACACTACTTGCACTACATCATGTCGGCCACTACATGTAAACATGAAGAATTGATTCCTTACGAATTAGAACAAGTACACCATAATATTTCATACGTAAATGTTAATTATACGTAAAAATTATAAAGTTACTTCCTCTAATTTGCTATTATTTCATATTTTTTAAATTATTGAATTATTTGTAAAACAAAAGTTAATGAAACATTAAACAAATTTAAACATTATAAAATACTAGCGGCCCACTCGCGGCTTCGCCCGCATACCGATTATAATTCTTTTATTATAGTGCATTTGCCATAAGATAATTAATAAAAATTATATAATAAATATAAGTCAAAAGTCAATAATTTTTAAAAAGTGCGCACTACATAATTGCTTGCGAGGACGAAATCGGCGGCAAGGGCGCCCCCCGCAGGACTCGTGCCTATGCTTGCGGCCTTAAACAGAGCGTAGTATTATTTTAAATTTACATTTTCTCAAAAAGTATACATACAAATTACATACTTTATAAGCCAAAGCATATGCTTCATAAAAAAATCCTAGATAATGGAATAACTTTCGCACGTAACTTTCAGTATCTTTATCAAATAGAATGCGGTGAAATATCAATTTGCAATTTTGAATTATTTTTTGCCACAAAATGCCTTATTGTGACTTATTTATAAGAGATGTATATGATATATAGATAGATATATACGGTATCACGGACTTTTTTATAGGAATAATAAAATAGAACATTTCTTCCATACAATGTATTGACATATAAATAAATAAAATAAATAAATCAGCTTCACGCTGTATCCCGCACACTGCAGGGTAGGTAGAGGGAACCTAGTGTTAACACTCCGTTCCCCACTTTCTGCCGAATTCTGGAGGCATTGCGTGTTGAGTGGCAGAACTCAACGCCGCGCTTGTCCTCGACACTAGAGCGAAGAAATGGACATATAAATTTAAGTAAATATTTCATCTCCTCGAGTGGGGATCGAACCCACAACCAGTCGGTTTTACAGTCACACCTCGTGCCGCTGCGCCACGACTGGCTTCATTTTCTAAGTTATGTACAAAATATTGATTACCATAAGATACCAATAGAGTTACCATTCTAATACAATTTTAATATTAACAAGCTTAGCAAGTACTTCAGAAAGATCAGAAAGATAACATATATAACTTTCCAGAGTGTTCAACAGTCTGTTGCAGCCGCAATCTGAATGGAATTCACGATGTAGCTGCGGGGCGGTGTCCTTTTTTTTTTATTCGAACTTGAGGTTAATGCTGTTAGCCCTATTGGCCTTTACAGCGACACCGGGTGGGTAGGGAAGAGGGTACTCTGTCCCAGAAGAAATGCAAGCACTACCTGACTGCTTGAGAGGAGTCGACTACTGTATGAGCGCCCCCTGCGGGGCTGGAACCTCGGCAACAACCGTCGGGCGGGCTGGGGGCGGTGTCCTTGCGCTTTCTTCCTTTTATTCTATCAATACTGGACAGTTATGATAGAGAAGAAGATAGGACGCGCTTTCGGTTTTTCTTCGTAAGAGTTTTGAGTTTGAGTACAAAGTAATATAGCCGAGTTTCAATTATAGATATAGAAAACCTTCTTCTTCTTCAGTCATAGATGACCTTCAAATGGCATTATAAAGACCCATGTGTTGCAAATATAACTTTCTTGACATTGTTAACTCTGAATCTCTAAAACATTTTATAGTAATTCGCGACCATAACGAAAAAGAGTTTCTAACCATTAGAAACATCGCGCATCACAATATTATTTAATAAATTATATTTTTAAAGTCGCTCGGGGAATCAATTATAGGCTAAAGATGAAAAAAAAATAAGTTCATATTTAACGTGAGAGTATTTTTATCTGATGAATAATATTGTTAGATAAACTTAAATTGTTTTCTATATTAAAAAAATAAGAAAATAAACTATTCTTCTTTTTTTTAATTAAATATCAACATCAAAAATGTAGGGGAGAACGGGGCTGAAATTGCCGCAGATATATCGAAAACAGGAAGAGATAAATATGCGGTCATATTTAGTTGCTTAATACTTAACGGTTCGACACATGCATAGTATGCATTATTGCACCAATGGCACAGACCGAGTAGCAGTGACGTAGGTAGGGGTTCTAAGACACCACGTATGCAAATATTTTCATGTCAACATTTTTTGGTCTTCCTATTTCTATGCTTTTGATTTGGTAGTTTTTCCAAAGTACTAGTAGTATTTGGAAATGTTAATAGCAGTGAAAGAGAAAATGTAAACAAATAAAGAAACAGGTCACTTTTCCATAGTTACATTTTATTACTAACTCTATTTATCGGACACGATCAATAAAAAATAAACAAACGCTCGCAAAAAAGCCAACGACACGCGGTGTTCCCAGGCGGTCACCCATCCAAGTACTGACCGCGCCCGACGTTGCTTAACTTCGGTGATCGGACGAGAACCGGTGTGTTCAACGTGGTATGGACGTTGGCAAGCAAATTATATAAATAGACAATCTTTAACCAAATTACAAAACACTGTGCTGAATTAAGTGAAATTCTTCTTTTTCATATCAATGTCCATTACGTAAAAGCACAAAAAAATATAAAACATTTTTTTTAACTTCAAAAAAGAAACTCTCGAACCCCGGTCTCCCGCGTGACAGGCGGGGATACTTACCACTATACTACCGAAGATGGTGACCATGTATTCTAATTACTAATTATGTATGTACATGTACTCGTACTATACGAACGACGAGTCGTGATCGCCCTGGAGTTAGGTGTACCTAGATGGCTGCGCAGATTTAATTTTAGGATTTCAACTTACTTATGATTAATATCTTATTTCCTCCTGAGTGTACAATGCGTAAAATTTCAGAGAACCTAGCTTCAGGGCATGGGCAAGTCTAGATACATTTTAAAGGGACATCCTGGAATTGAAGATTGAATCTGTTCGTGTAAAGATTTTTTTTAATTTTTTCAGATTAAATTTTTTATTAGTAAATTTTCTGGAGTGACAAGACAACCTTGGGGTGAGCACAAACCAACCGGCCCGTGCTTCAGTTCATTCAGTTAATACTTAAAAGATGTTACATACGACGCTGACTATGACGGGCTCTTAGTAAGAAATAAGAAAATGCAACCACGTATTTAATCAATTATAAAATAAGTCACAAATTTAATTTAGTCAATAATATGTGATCTTCATCTTTATAATTGAGGCCGTCGTGGTCCTGTAAATGCTGCGGTTGTGGCATCGATTCCTACTCGGAAGAATGAAATATTTATTATTTTTATTTCCTTGCTTTGGTAACAAGGCAAAGCGCGGTGTTTTGCTTACACTTAAGACACTTCCGTTTCCCACTTTTCGTCAAATTCTAGAATGCTTCTAGTTACTTTCTGCGTACTGAGTTGCGGAACTAAACGCCGCTCTTCGCTTCGTTACGGATGGATGGATGGATTTTCTTCCATCGAATCGACAACTAACAAGTTGCAACACCCGCCAAGTTCTATGCTCCTGCCTTCCCATGAATAATTTAATTATAGGAGAACACATCATTCAATCAATAAAAGTGATCAAATTACGATATAGGTATAAAGAAAAAAAACATGAGGCCAGTCTTGGCGCAGGGGCACAGTGTGACTGCAAAATCGACTGGTTGTAGGTTCGACCCCTCAAAGTGGGGAACGGAGTGTCTTAACATTAGGTTGTCTTGTGCTGGATACGGCGTGTACAGCGTGTATTTAAAAACAACCTGATCTAAAAAAAGTATAAAATTAAAGAATACTTTATTGTCTGTTTCGGGCAATGATTGTTCTTTTTTATTTTTTTTTATTAAAGAACAGATTTGTCATTTATATATAAAATATTTTGTACTAGTCTTTTTTTTTATATTTTACTAGCAGTAAGAAATAAAGAACATAGTGACTAATACTATAGTGCAGTCGTAAGTGCAATAATAGGTACAGTTAAAAAAACAAACGTTTCCTTTAAAGAGTTTTATTCCCGACTGCTAAGGAAGGGTTATGTTTTTCGCGCGTATCTTGTATGTATGTAATATTCTTTATTACCTCGTATCTCCAGAACCGCTGAACGGATTTACATATTTGAGATATCGTTAGATTCGTATTAGCAGCCCAAGTGTTCTTAGATAGGTGACGTTAATCAAAAATAATCATGGCGGATGTGGGACGCCATTGGACTTAGTAAAAAAATATATTTTCGTTTCGAATACTAAAATATGGGTATCAAATTCAAGATCTCAATTTCAGGATTTCAAAAAGGTATATCATGATTATCATTACCATATTAAATTCTAACAAAAAAATGAAAAATAAAAAAATATTTGTAAAAACAAAAACCCCGACTGCATCAAACTAAAAAGAAAATAAACAAGCCCAATAGTTTATTAGGATTAACAGTCGGGACCTATAAGTAATTCTTCAATCAATAAAATCTTTACCAGGAACCTCGCATAATTTAAAGAGGTCCCTACTGTTAATCCTAATAAACTATTGGGCTTGTTTATTTTCTTTTTAGTTTGATGCAGTCGGGGTTTTTGTTTTTACAAATATTTTTTTTGTATTTCATATTACAGCAAATGAAGTGTGCAAAAGGCAAGCTATAGTATATTATTAGATAACAATGTTATACAAAATATTCATTTCTAACAATCGCCTACTTTAATACATTTGCCATTATTATCTCTAACATAGTCATCTCGACAGTAGCAGCCCGCCCTACACAAGTTTATACATATAGGGTTCGGGTTACCGCAAGACCCGTCACAGGAGCCGCAGCTCGTGAACTCTTCGTTAGGTCCGCATTGGCCTGAAACAAAGTGAGAAAATAAAAATAAAATTTCAAGTTACAACCATTCCAGGATTTTATAAAAGAGCAAATATGATTTAGCCTTTTTCAAGTATAGACAGGTAAAAATCTAAATATTCTATACATATGAGATATGAGATATTCATATGAGATTCTATACTATATGACAAAAATAGAGCCTGAACACTCATTTAAGCGGCTAACACTCCACAGTACTTGCACTACATCATGTCGGCCACTAGATGTAAACATGAAGAATTGATTCCTCACGAATTAGACCAAGTACACTATAATATTTCATACGTAAATGTTAATGTCAACAATTAGATTTTTATTTCAGTATCCCGCATGTAGGAGGAAAGACAGAGAAATCTTAGTGTTATGACACTCTGCTCCTCACTTTCCGCCGCTGGAGGCCGCTTTACCTGGACACCAAAGTGAAGAAATGAAAATATTAAATATATCATTTCCTCGAGTGGGAATCGAAGCCACAATCTTGTGCCTCTGCGCCACGATTGGCCTCATTACCGTATATTTATTTAGTATTGGTATAATAACTTGAAATAATAACTCACAGTTTACATTTGCAATCGCAATAATTAAACACAACGTTAAAAATGCAGCTTTAGCGAACGCCATTTTTGAAATCTTGAACTGAACTAAATGGTTCCTCCCAAAAGCACCTATTTATATCTAATTTAAATTCTTACTTATGTTATGAAGCCTTGAGTGAAATAATTAACGTTAAGGAAATGTCTTTTATTATCACTAATGCTTATAAGTTATCGCCAAATATTGTACGTAGCAATAAAATAATAGTTTTTACCTACATCTCGCCGTAATCGCCGCCATTCAGTAGGTTCACATATTTTTGGTTTGTTATAAAGTTACTTCCTCTAATTTGCTATTATTTCATATTTTTAAAATTGTCAAGTAGTATTATATATTAAGTGTCAAGCTAATGCTACAACAAGTTTACTACAATTTCGAATTACTAAACCCGTATGTTTTACTTGCCACCGACTTCAAAATTATAAAATCTTTTTTCAAGTGGGCGCGGACCACCCCTATTCCTTCCTTATAATCTCAAGTTAAGACTTTAGAGCTAGACTATAGAGAATCGATATGTATAAAAAAATAATAATAATCACACCAGGAGAATAGTAAGTTTCAGAATATTTTGGCAAAAAATGTAAGCCTTATAATAAAAAAAAATTATACATTGTATACTTTGAAAAGAATGAATATATTAGAATTACTACATCGCCAACGTCCATACCACGTTGAACACACCGGTTCTCGTCCGATCACCGAAGTTAAGCAACGTCGGGCGCGGTCAGTACTTGGATGGGTGACCGCCTGGGAACACCGCGTGTCGTTGGCTGTTTTGCGTGTGCATGTTTATTTTTTATTTGTCGTGTCCGATATAAATATAAGTAGTAATAAAATTTAACTAACAGAGTGACCTGTTTCTTTTTTTTGTTTACGTTTTCCCTTTTACTATGTATAACATTTCCAAACACAATTAATATTTTGCAAAAACTACTAAATCAAAAGCAAAGAAATAGGGGACCAAAAAAATGTTGATATGAAAATATTTACATACGTGGTGTCTTAGAACCCCTACCTACGTCACTGCTACTCGGTCTGTGCCATTGGCACAATATTGCATACTATGCATGTGCCGAACCGTTAAGTATTAAGTAACAAAATATAACCGTATATTTATTTCCACCTGTTTTCGATATATTTGCGTCGGCACAACCTTAACTCCAGCACTTTTAGCCCCGTTCTCCCCTACATTTTGGAAGTCGATATTTCATTTAAAAAAAAAGAATATTTTATTTCCTTTTTTTTAATATAGAAAACAATTTAAATTTATCAAACAATATTATTCATTAGATAAAAATACTCTCACATTAAACATTAACTTATTTTTTCCATCATTTGAGGCCAGTTGTGGCGCAGGGGCACAAAGTGTGACTGTAAAACCGACTGGTTGTGGGTTCGATCCCCACTCGAGTTACTTAAATTTATATTTCCATTTTCTTCGCTCTGGTGTCGAGGACAAGCGCGGCGTTGAGTTCTGACACTCAACACGCAATGCCTCCCGAATTCGGCAGAAAGTGGGGAACGTAGTGTCTTAACACTAGGTTCCCTCTGCCTATCCTGCAGTGTGCGGGATAGTAGTAGTAGAAGTAGTAGTTAGAAACTCTTTATCGTTATGACCGTGTATAACCTAAAATCTTTTAGAGACTCAGACAGAAGTAACAGTGTTAAGAAAGTTATATTTGCACATATGAGTTTTATATAATGCCATAAGTAGGTCGTCTTTAACTGAAGAAATAACTGAAACTCGACAATATTATTTTGTTATAACTCGAAGCTCTTCCGAAGAAACACCAAGAGCGCGTCCTATCTTCTTCTCAATCGTAACTGTCCAGTATTGTTAGTTATAATAAAAGGAAGAAAGCGCAGGGCTTTTTTTTATTGCCTAAAAAATGCAAAGGATTGAAAAATGTACATTCCAAATACCTGCCATTTTATTGAAATCTAAATACACAGCGATTTTATATATTTTATTAATTCAGGTCTTTTCGTGTGATAAAAACGAAAAATATTTACATTAAATATTGGTTTAATTTTTTGCACTCCATGAGCACAGTGTTCGATAGTATAGTGGTAAGTATCCCCGCATGTCACTTGGGTGACCGAAATTATGTTACTCTTCGGAGAGTTTTACAAATAACTTAATAAATTTAAAAATATGTGAATCTACTGAATGGCGGCGATTACAGCGATTTTATTGGTTAAGTACAACATTTAGCGATAACTTATGAACATTAGTGCTAATAAAAGACATTTCCTTAACGTCAATTATTTCACTAAAGGCTTCATAAGTAAGAATTTAAATTAGATATAAATAGGTGCTTTTGGGAGGAACCATCTAGTTCACTTCAAGATTTGGGAAATGGCGTTCGCTAAAGCTGCATTTTTAACGTTGTGTTTAATTATTGCGATTGCAAATGTAAACTGTGAGTTGCCATTTCGAGTTGTTATACCAATACTACAAATATTTACGATAATAAAGTCATTCGTGGCGCAGAGGCACAAGCGTGAGTCTGTAAACGTGACAAATTGTGGTTTCGATTCCCACTCGAGGAAATGATATATTTAATATTTCTTCGTTTTGGTGTCCAGGTAAAGTACGGCATTGATTTTCCCCACTCAATACGCACGCAAATCAGCAGAGTGTCGCAACACTAAGTTCCTATCTTGCTTCATGTGGAATACCGAAAAAAAAAATTGTTTTGGCTTTTTGATGTTGTATTTTCGCAGCAGCATTTAGCATTTATGTTTGAAATATTATGGTTTCCTTGGTCTAATTCGTAATGAATAAATTCTTTATGTTTACGTGTAGTGGATGACATGATGTAGTGCAAGTAGTGTGGAGTATTAGCCGCTTAAATAAGTGATCAAGCTGTATTTTTGGTACTTGGTAATGATTTGGTATAGAATATTAAGATTTTATCCTGGAATCGTTGGAACTTGAAACTTTAATTTTATTTTCTCACTTTGTTTCAGGCCAATGCGGACCTAACGAAGAGTTCTCGAGCTGCGGCTCCTGTGACGGGTCTTGCGGTAACCCGAAGCCTTTTTGTATAAACTCGTGTAGGGCGGGCTGCTACTGTAGAGATGACTATGTCAGAGATAATAATGGCAAATGTATTAAAGTAGGCGATTGTTAGAAACGTATATTTTGTATAACATTAATAATAATTTGTCAATATGATCTAATAATATACTATAACTTGTCTTCTGCACTCTCCATTCACTGTAATATGAAATACAATAAAACTCTTTAAAGGAACCGTTGTCTTTTAACTGTACCTATTATTGCACTTACGACTGCACTATAGTATTACTTAGTTAATAAAGTATAAAAAACATTTATACGAAATATTTTATATATTAATGACAAATTTGTTATTATATAAAATAACAGTTACTAAAATATTCTTTAATTTTATACTTCAGCTCGTTTTTAAATCAGCTTCACGCTGTTAGACAACCTAGTGTTAAGACACTACCCACGTTCGTTCTCCACTTTCCATCGAATTCTGGAGGCATTGCGTGTTGAGTGGAACTCAACGCCGCGCTTTCCCTCGACCCCGAAGCGAAAGAGCGAAGAAATGTAAATAAATTTTTCATTTCCTCGAATGGGGGTCGAACCCACAACCAGTTGATTTTGCAGTTACACTGTGCCCCTGCGCCACGACGCCACGACGCGCCTGGCCTCATGTTTTTTTCTTTATATATCGCCATTTGATCACTCTTATTATAACAAAGTAAGGAAATAAAAATAATAAATATTTCATTCCCCGAGCTGGAATCGAAGCCACAACCGACTGGGCTACGACGGCCTCAATTATAAATATAAAGATCACATCTTTTATAAAATTTGTGACTAGTTTTTTAATATATTAAAAGTCCGACATAATAAGCGTTTCATGTTACATCTTTTAAATATTAAGTGAATGAAACTGAAGCATGGGCAGGTTGGTCCCTGCTCACCCCAAAGCCACTCCAGAAAATTTAGTAATAATAATCTTAAAAATTAACAATTAACAAATAAAAAAAATAACAAAAAACTTTTACACGAATAGGTTTAAAATTTAATTCCAGCCCATGTGGCCATGGGCATGCCCTGAAGCTAGGCTTTCTGAACTTTTACGCATTGTACACTCAGGAGGAAATAACATATTAATCAAAAGTAAGTTGAAATCCTAAAATTAAATCTGGGTATACCTAACTTCAAGCCGACCACGACTCGCCGACCGTACTATACATGTACGTACGAAATTAGTTATTAGCATACATGGTCATTATCTTCGGTAGTATAGTGGTAAGTATCCCCGCCTGTCACGCGGGAGACCGGGGTTCGATTCCCCGCCGGAGAGTTTCTTTTATTTTGTTAAAATTTTGTTTTAATTTTTTGTTAACGTTTTACATAATAGACATTGATATAAACGAGAAAAGTTTCACTTCATTCAGAATAGCATTTTTTTTTGTGATATGGTAAAAGATTGTCTATTTAGATATTTTCTATGCCAACGTCCATACCACGTTGAACACACCGGTTCTCGTCCGATCACCGAAGTTAAGCAACGTCGGGCGCGGTCAGTACTTGGATGGGTGACCGCCTGGGAACACCGCGTGTCGTTGGCTTTTTGGCGTGTGCATGTTTATTTTTTATTTGTCGTGTCCGATATAAATATAAGTAGTAATAAAATTTAACTAACAGAGTGACCTGTTTCTTTTATTTTGTTTACGTTTTCTCTTTGACTACTAATAACATTTCCAAACACAATTAATATTTTGCTAAATCAAAAGCATTAGAAATAGGGAGACCAAAAAATGTTGACATGAAAATATTTACATACGTGGTGTCTTAGAACCCCTACCTACGTCACTGCTACTCGGTCTGCGCCATTGGCGCAATAACACATACTATGCATGTGTCGAATCGTTATTAAGTAACAAAATATGACCGTTTATTTATCTCTTCCTGTTTTCGATATATTTCCGCCGGCACAACCTTACCTCCGGAGCTGTCAGCCCCGTTCTCCTCTACATTTTTAAAGTCGACATTAAATGAAAAAACAATATTTGCTGATTTTTTTAATATAGAAAACAGTTTAAGTTTATCAAACAAATTTATTGATCAGATAAAAATAGTCTCACGTTAAATATAAATAATTTATTTGTTTCCATCACTAGCAGGTAATTAAGTGATTCCCCGAACGAGTTTAAAAATATTATTTAATAAATAGTACTGTGTTAGAAACTATTTTTCGTTATGATCGTGAATTACTCAAAATCATTTAGAGATTCAGAGGTAACAATGTTAAGATATATTTGCAATACATGGGTCTTTATAATGCCATCAGAAGGTCATCTATAACTGAAGAAGAAGGTTTTCTATATCAATAACTGAAACTCGACAATATTACTTTGTACTCACTCGAAACTCTTACGAAGAAAAACCAAGAGCGCGTCCTATTTTCTTCTCTATCATAATTGTCCAGTATTGATAGTTAAAATAAAAGGAAGAAACCGCAAGGGCATACAAAAACAGATCTTTTTAATACATATTTTTTCTTTTTTACAGCGTTACTAATTAAGCTTATCTTGTTAAGACAGAAATAAAAAAAACAAACAAAAATATTTATACTCATTTATGATAAAAGTAACATTAGTTTTATTGTCCAAGAGTACAGGGTAATTAAAACCAGGTACAGTCTAATCCGAAGAAAAGATTGTCATGTGAATCAAGTGATCAGCCAGAATTCGTTCTGGAACAGGAGAAAACACTGGTTTTCTTTCTAGACTAGGATTTTTTTGTTCTGTTAAATAATCTTGGGATGTAGAAAAATTCCATCATTATTAACTCTCTTGATAACACAATCTAATGCATCCAGATTCCATTGATACTTCCCCGTAATTCTGTCTCGGTGTTCGAGGCATCTGAAAAAGGAAACAAAAATGAAATGCTCACTTTCAGGTCTTTACATAATTATCAAAAAATAGCTAGTTATTTACATAAACTGATCATAATATCTGTTTTTATAGTGATAAATAATAAATAAAAATAAGTAATAATTATAATACAACGGTTTAACACTCACAATTTGTCCTAGAAAATTGTAAAAAATTGGATCGATTGGCTGAAAAAACAACTTACAATCCGTTAGTATACCAAAGTCTTACTAACTTACAATACAACGGGTCTCACATACTCCTCCCGCGTCCTTCTATGATATGTAATAGCGAAACAAGATCTAACTCGTTCACATACACGTTAATTAAAACAGTTCTCATCACCCCGTGGTTTACCTCCGATATCTCCGTGTTCCCCTACATGTTTTATTTGGTATTGTTTTCTTTCAATAGTGTGCAATATACCTAATGTAATTCTATTCCTATAATAATATTCTACACCTATAATAAATATAATATAATTAAGTTTTATAATGCTTAAATATGCAATTTTTTATTATAAAAGAGAAAAATATAAGAAATGGAGCGCAACCGGATTCATTATTAATAATATATTTAACAATTTAAAAAAATATGTTTTTTGTATTTATATTATTATAAATTATTACATATTAACGAATAAAACATAGGAAAGTATTTACATAATTATAATTTTTTGATTCATACAATAGAGTAGGTAATTCTCTTCGGCTTTCTCTGTCTATCATGCTACATGCGGGTTACAACGTGAAGCTGGAAAAAAAATTCTATCAACACGACTCACGACTAAAAGTTAACTTTATAACAAACCAAAAATATGTGAATCTACTGAATGGCGGCGATTACGGCGAGATGTAGGTAAAAACTATTATTTTATTGCTAAGTACAATATTTGGCGATAACTTATGAACATTAGTGATAATAAAAGACATTTCCTTAACGTTAATTATTTCACTGAAGGCTTCATAACAAAAGTAAGAATTTAAATTAGATATATATAGGTGTTTTTTGGAGGAACCATCTAGTTCAGTTCAAAATTTGGAAAATGGCGTTCGCTAAAGCTGCATTTTTAACGTTGTGTTTAATTATTGCGATTGCAAATGTAAACTGTGAGTTACCATTTCGAGTTGTTATACCAATAGTATAAAAATATACGATAATAAGCTCAATCGTGGCGCAGAGGCACAAGCGTGAGTCTGTAAACGTGACAAATTGTGGTTTCGATTCCCACTCGAGGAAATGATATATTTAATATTTCTTCGTTTTGGTGTCCAGGTAAAGTACGGCATTGATTTTCCCCGCTCAATACGCACACAAATCAGCAGAGTGTCGCAACACTAAGTTCCTATCTTGCTTCATGTGGAATACCGAAAAAAAAAAATGTTTTGGCTTTTTGATGTTGTATTTTCGCAGCAGCATTTAGCATTTATGTTTGAAATATTATGGTTTCCTTGGTCTAATTCGTAATGAATAAATTCTTTATGTTTACGTGTAGTGGATGACATGATGTAGTGCAAGTAGTGTGGAGTATTAGCCGCTTAAATAAGTGATCAAGCTGTATTTTTGGTACTTGGTAATGATTTGGTATAGAATATTAAGATTTTATCCTGGAATCGTTGGAACTTGAAACTTTAATTTTATTTTCTCACTTTGTTTCAGGCCAATGCGGACCTAACGAAGAGTTCTCGAGCTGCGGCTCCTGTGACGGGTCTTGCGGTAACCCGAAGCCTTTTTGTATAAACTCGTGTAGGGCGGGCTGCTACTGTAGAGATGACTATGTCAGAGATAATAATGGCAAATGTATTAAAGTAGGCGATTGTTAGAAACGTATATTTTGTATAACATTAATAATAATTTGTCAATATGATCTAATAATATACTATAACTTGTCTTCTGCACTCTCCATTCACTGTAATATGAAATACAATAAAACTCTTTAAAGGAACCGTTGTCTTTTAACTGTACCTTTTATTGCACTTACGACTGCACTATAGTATTACTTAGTTCATAAAGTATAAAAACATTTATACGAAATATTTTATATATTAATGACAAATTTGTTATTTTATAAAATAACAGTTACTAAAATATTCTTTAATTTTATACTTCAGCTCGTTTTTAAATCAGCTTCACGCTGTTAGACAACTTAGTGTTAAGACACTCCCCACGTTCGTTCTCCACTTTCCACCGAGTTCTGGAGACATTGCGTGTTGAGTGGAACTCAACGCCGCGCTTTCCCTCGACCCCGAAGCGAAAGAGCGAAGAAATGTAAATAAATTTTTCATTTCCCCGAGTGGGGGTCGAACCCCAGTTGATTTTGCAGTCACACTGTGCCCCTGCGCCACGACTGGCCTCATGTTTTTTTCTTTATATATCATTTGATCACTCTTATTATAACAAAGTAAGGAAATAAAAATAATAAATTTCATTCCCCGAGCTGGAATCGAAGCCACAACCGACTGGGCTACGACGGCCTCAATTATAAAGATAAAGATCACATCTTTTATAAAATTTTTACTAATTTTTTAATATATTAAAAGCCCGACATAATTAGCATTTCATGTTACATCTTTTAAATATTAAGTGAATGAAACTGAAGCATGGGCAGGTTGGTCTCTGCTCACCCCAAAGCCACTCCAAAAAATTTTGTAATAATTAAACTCCAAAAAATTTTAATCTTAAAAATTAACAATTAACAAAAAAAAAATAACAAAAAACTTTTACACGAACAGGTTTAAAATTTAATTCCAGCCCATTTGGGCATGCCCTGAAGCTAGGCTTTCTGAAATTTTACGCATTGTACACTCAGGAGGAAATAAGATATTAACCAAAAGTAAGTTGCAATCCTAAAATTAAATCTGGGTATACCTAATTTCAAGGCGACCACGACTCGCACGTACAAAATTAGTTATTAGCGTACATGATCATTATCTTCGGTAGTATAGTGGTAAGTATCCCCGCCTGTCACGCGGGAGACCGGGGTTCGATTCCCCGCCGGAGAGATCCTTTTAGTAAGTTAAAAATTTTGTTTTAATTTTTTGTTAACCTTTTACATAATAGACATTGATATAAAAGAGAAAAGTTTCACTTCATTCAGAATAACATTTTTTTTGTGATATGGTAATAGATTGTATATTTAGACATTTTCCATGGCAACGTCCATACCACGTTGAACACACCAGTTCTCGTCCGATCATCGAAATTAAGCAACGTCGGGCGCGGTCAGTACTTGGATGGGTGACCGCCTGGGAACACCGCGTGTCGTTGTTTTGCGTGTGCATGTTTATTTTTTATTTGTCGTGTCCGATATAAATATAAGTAGTAATAAAATTTAACTAACAGAGTGACCTGTTTCTTTTATTTTGTTTACGTTTTCTCTTTGACTACTAATAACATTTCCAAACACAATTAATATTTTGCTAAATCAAAAGCATTAGAAATAGGGAGACCAAAAAATGTTGACATGAAAATATTTACATACGTGGTGTCTTAGAACCCCTACCTACGTCACTGCTACTCGGTCTGCGCCATTGGCGCAATAACACATACTATGCATGTGTCGAATCGTTATTAAGTAACAAAATATGACCGTTTATTTATCTCTTCCTGTTTTCGATATATTTCCGTCGGCACAACCTTACCTCCGGCGCTGTCAGCCCCGTTCTCCCCTACATTTTTAAAGTCGACTTTAAATGAAAAAACAATATTTGCTGATTTTTTTTATATAGAAAACAATTTAAGTTTATCAAACAATATTATTTATCACATAAAAATAGTCTCACGTTAAGTATAATTTGCAACACATGGGTCTTTATAATGCCATCAGAAGGTCATCTATAACTGAAACTCGACTATATTACTTTGTACTCAAACTCGAAACTCTTACGAAGAAAAACCAAGAGCGCGTCCTATTTTCTTCTCTATCATAATTGTCCAGTATTGATAGTTAGAATAAAAGGAAGAAAGCGTAAGGGCTTACAAAAACAGATCTTTTTAATATATATTTTTTCTTTTTTACAGCGTTACTAATTAAACTTATCTTGTTAAGACAGAAATAAAAAAACAAACAAAAATATTTATACTCATTTATGATAAAAGTAACATTAGTTCTATTGCCCAAGAGTACAGGGTAACTAAAACCAGGTACAGTCTAATCCGAAGTAAAGATTGAAAAAAACACTGGTTTTCTTTCTAGACTAGGATTTTTTTGTTCTGTTAAAAAATCTTGGGTTGTAGAAAAATTCCATCATCGTTAACTCTCTTGATAGCACAATCTAATGCATCCAGATTCCATTGATACTTCCCCGTAATTTTTGTTTTTATATTTATAAATATATAATTATACACCTATAATAATTATAATATAATTAAGTTTTATAATGCTTAAATATGCTATTTTTTATTATAAAACCAACCGGAACCGGATTAATTATTACTAATATATTTAACAATTTAAAAAATATGTTTTTTGTATTTATATTAATATAAATTATTAAATATCGTTAACAAAACATAGGAAAGTATTTACATAATTATTATTTTTTTATTCCTACAACAGAGTAGGTAAATCTCTTCGGCTTTCTCTGTCTATCATGCTACATGCGGGTTACATCAACACGACTCACGACGAGAAGTTAACTTTATAACAAACCAAAAATATGTGAATCTACTGAATGGCGGCGATTACGACGAGATGTAGGTAAAAACTATTATTTTATTGCTAAGTACAATATTTGGCGATAACTTATGAACATTAGTGATAATAAAAGACATTTCCTTAACTTTAATTATTTCACTCAAGGCTTCATAACAAAAGTAAGAATTTAAATTAGATATAAATAGATGCTTTTGGGAGGAACCATCTAGTTCAGTTCAAGATTTTGAAAATGGCGTTCGCTAAAGCTGCATTTTTAACGTTGTGTTTGATTATTGCGATTGCAAATGTAAACTGTGAGTTATTATTTCGAGTTATTATATCAATACTAAATAAATATACGATAATGAGGCCAGTCGTGGCGCAGAGGCACAACAAGCGTGTAACTGTAAACCCGACAGATTGTGGCTTCGATTCCCACTCGAGGAATGATATATTTAATATTTTCATTTCTTCGCTTTGGTGTCCAGGTAAAGCGGCCTCCAGCGGCGGAAAGTGAGGAGCAGAGTGTCATAGCACTAAGATTCCTCTGTCTCTCCTCCTACATGCGGGATACTGAAAAAAAATCTAATTGTTGACATTAATATTTACGTATGAAATATTATGGTGTACTTGGTCTAATTCGTGAGGAATCGATTCTTCGTGTTTACATGTAGTGGCCGACATGATGTAGTGCAAGTAGTGTGGAGTGTTAGCCGCTTAAATGAGTGTTCAGGCTCTATTTTTGGTATCATATGGTATAGAATATTGAGATTTTTACCTGTACTTGGAAAAGGCTAAATTTTAAAAAGTCCTGGAATCGTAACTTGAAATTTTAATTTTATTTTCTCTCTTTGTTTCAGGCCAATGCGGACCTAACGAAGAGTTCACGAGCTGCGGCTCCTGTGACGGGTCTTGCGGTAACCCGAATCCCATATGTATAAACTCGTGTAGGGCGGGCTGCTACTGTCGAGATGACTATGTCAGAGATAATAATGGCAAATGTATTAAAGTAGGCGATTGTTAGAAACGTGTATTTTGTATAACATTGTTATCTAATAATATACTATAGCTTGCCTTTTGCACTCTTCATTTGCTGTAATATGAAATACAATAAAACTCTTTAAAGGAAACGTTTGTTTTTTTAACTGTACCTATTGTTGCACTTACAACTGCACTGTGATATTACTCACAATGTTCTTTATTTCTTACTGCTAATAAAATATAAAAAAAAACACTAGCACAAAATATTTTATATGTAAATGACAAATCTGTTCTTTAATAAAATAAAATAAAAAAGGACAATCATTGCCCGAAACAGTCAATAAAGTATTCTTTAATTTTATACTTTTTTTTAAATCAGGTTGTTTTTAAATCAGCTACACGCTGTATCCCGCACAAGACAACCCAGTGTTAAGACACTCCGTTCCCCCCTTTCCACTGAGTTGTGGAAGCATTGCGTATTGAGTGGTGGAACTCAACGCAGCGCTTTGCCTCGACACCGAAGCGAAAGAGCGAAGAAATGAAAATATAAATGTAAATAAATATTTCATTTCCTTGAGTGGGGATCGAACCTACAACCAGTCGATTCTGCAGTCACACTGTGCCCCTGCGCCACGACTAGGTTCATGTTTTTTTCTTTATATATCGTAATTTGATCACTCTTATTGATAGAATGATGTGTTCTTCTATAATTAAATTATTCATAAATCATAAATGGTGATGGAGGGGCATAGAACTCGGCGGGTGTTGCATCTTGTTGGTTGTCGATTCGATGGAAGAAAACCCATCCATCCATCCGTAACGTTCCGTTCGTTCCGCAACTCAGTACGCAGAAAGTAACTAGAAGCATTCTAGAATTTGACGTAAAGTGGGAAACGGAAGTGTCTTAAGTGTGAGCAAAACACCGCGCTTTGCCTTGTTACCAAAGCAAGGAAATAAAAATAATAAATATTTCATTCTTCCGTGTAGGAATCGATGCCACAACCGCAGCATTTACAGGACCACGACGCCCTCAATTATAAAGATGAAGATCACATATTATTGACTAAATTAAATTTGTGACTTATTTTATAATTGATTAAATACGTGGGTGCATTTTCTTATTTCTTACTAAGAGCCCGACATAATCAGCGTCCTATGCAACTTTTTTTAAATATTAACTGAATGAACTGAAGCAAGGGCCGGTTGGTCTGTGCTCACCCTAAGGATGTCTTGTCACTCTAGAAAATTTACTAATAAAAAATTTAGTCTGAAAAAATTACAAAAAAATCTTTACACGAACGGTTTCAATCTTCAATTCCAGGATGTCCCTTTAAAATGTATCTAGACATGCCCATGCCCTGAAGCTAGGTTCTCTGAAATTTTACGCATTGTACACTCAGGAAGAAATAAGATATTAATCAAAAGTTGAAATCCTAAAATTAAATCTGCACAGCCATCTAGGTACACCTAACTCCAGGGCGATCACGACTCGTCGTTCGTATAGTACGAGTACATGTACATACATAATTAGTAATTAGAATACATGGTCACCATCTTCGGTAGTATAGTGGTAAGTATCCCCGCCTGTCACGCGGGAGACCGGGGTTCGATTCCCCGCCGGAGAGTTTCTTTTATTAAGTTAAAATGTTTGTTTTTTTTGTACACTTTTACGTAATAGACATTGATATAAAAAAGGAGAAATTCATTTTATTCAGCAGAGTTTTTTGAAATTTGGTAAAAGATTGTCTATTTAGATAATTTGCTTGCCAACGTCCATACCACGTTGAACACACCGGTTCTCGTCTGATCACCGAAGTTAAGCAACGTCGGGCGCGGTCAGTACTTGGATGGGGTGACCGCCTGGGAACACCGCGTGTCGTTGGCTTTTTTGCGAGCGCTTGTTTATTTTTTATTGGTCGTGTCCGATATAAATAGATTTAGTAATAAAATGTAACTATGGAAAAGTGACCTGTTTCTTTATTTGTTTACATTTTCCCTTTCACTGTTATTAACATTTCCAAATACTACTAGTACTTTGGAAATAGCATAGAAATAGAGAGACCAAAAACTGTTGACATGAAAATATTAACATACGTGGCGTCTTAGAACCCCTACCTACCACTGCTACTCGGTCTGTGTCATTGGTGCAATAATGCATACAATGCACATATGTGTCGAACCGTTAAGTATTAAGTAACAAAATATGACCATATATTTATTTCTTCATGTTTAATATGTCGACATATTTGCATAACCTTAACTCTAGCACTTTCAGCCTCGTTCTCCCCTACATTTTTGAATTCGATATTTAATAAAAAAAAAGAATATTTTATTTACTTATTTTTTCTTATATAGAAAACAATATGTATAAATATATATTGTTGTTATTTTTTTTATTTATTAATGCAGTATATATATAGGATATATATGTTTCATTGTATATGTAGCTATTTATGTATTTGGATATTATGTGTCTTCTTTATTATTTTTGTTGCTTTTTACTTCCCTCTCTGTTTGAAAACTGCACTGTATTCTCTTCCTGCTGTTTGACAATCATATCCACTTCCATTGGTTGGCTGGAAGAGATTTCTTTTAGAAATAAGCCCACCATTGCTAACTAATATTTTTTAACTATATGTGTTTTTTTAAAGTGCAATGCAGAATATATAACAATTTAAGTTTATCTAACAATATTATTCGTCAGATAAAAATACTCTCACACTAAATATTAACTTATTTTTTTCCATCATTAGCCTGAACTGATTCTCCGATCATCTATAAAAATATTATTTAATAAATAATACTTCGACTCACGACGTGTCTAGTGGTTAGAAACTGTTTATCGTTATGATCGTCTATAACCTAAAATCTTTTAGAGATTCAGACAGAGGTACCAATTGAGTGTTAAGAAATTTATATTTGCTCACATGAGTTTTATATAATGCCATAAGAAGGTCGTCTATAAGTGAAGAAGAAGAAACCTTCTTCTCTATATCTATAACTGAAACTTGACAATATTATTTTGTTATAACTCGAAGCTCTTCCGAAGAAACACCAAGAGCGCGTCCTATCTTCTTCTCAATCGTAACTGTCCAGTATTGTTAGTTATAATAAAAGGAAGAAAGCGCAGGGCTTTTTTTTATTGCCTAAAAAATGCAAAGGATTGAAAAATGTACAATCCAAATACTTGCCATTTTATTGAAATCTAAATACACAGCGATTTTATATATTTTACATTTTATTAATTCAGGTCTTTTCGTGTGATAAAAACGAAAAATATTTACATTAAATATTGGTTTCATTTTTTGCACTCCATGAGCACAGTGTTCGATAGTATAGTGGTAATTATCCCCGCATGTCACGTGGGTGACCGAGATTATGTCACCCTTCGGAGAGTTTTACAAATAACTTAATAAATTTAAAAATATGTGAATCTACTGAAAAGCGGCGATTACGGCGATTTTATTGGTTAAGTACAACATTTAGCGATAACTTATGAACATTAGTGCTAATAAAAGACATTTCCTTAACATCAATTATTTCACTCAAGGCTTTATAAGTAAGAATTTAAATTAGATATAAATAGATGCTTTTTGGAGGAACCATCTAATTCAGTTCAAGATTTGGAAAATGGCGTTCGCTAAAGCTGCATTTTTAACGTGGTGTTTAATTATTGCGATTGCAAATGTAAACTGTGAGTTATTATTACCATTTCGAGTTGTTATACCAATACTACAAATATTTACGATAATAAGGCCAATCGTGGCGCAGAGGCACAAGCGTGAGTCTGTAGACGTGACAAATTGTGGCTTCGATTCCTACTCGAGGAAATGATATATTTAATATTTCTTCGTTTTGGTGTCCAGGTAAAGTGCGGCGTTGATTTTCCCCGTTCAATACGCACGCAAATCAGCAGAGTGTCGCAACACTAAGTTCCCTCTGCCTATCTTGCTTCATGTGGAATACCGAAAAAAAAAATTGTTTTGGCTTTTTGATGTTGTATTTTCGCAGCAGCATTTAGCGTTTATGTTTGAAATATTATGGTTTCCTTGGTCTAGTTCGGAAAGAATAAATTCTTCATGTTTACGTGTAGTAGATGACATGATGTACTGCAAGCAGTGTGGAGTATTAGCCGCTTAAATAAGTGACCAAACTGTATTTTTGGTACTTGGTAATGATTTGGTATAGAATATTAAGATTTTGTCCTGGAATCGTCGGAACTTGAAACTTTAATTTTATTTTCTCACTTTGTTTCAGGCCAATGCGGACCTAACGAAGAGTTCTCGAGCTGCGGCTCCTGTGACGGGTCTTGCGGTAACCCGAAGCCTTTTTGTATAAACTCGTGTAGGGCGGGCTGCTACTGTCGAGATGACTATGTCAGAGATAATAATGGCAAATGTATTAAAGTAGGCGATTGTTAGAAACGTGTATTTTGTACAACATTAATAATAAATCGTCAATGTGATCTAATAATGTACTGTAGTTTACCTTCTGCACTCTTCATTCGCTGTAATATGAAACATAATAAAACTCTTTAAAGGAGACGTTGCTTTTTAACTGTACCTATTATTGCACTTACGAGTACGACGGCACGTCCTATACTACTATTCACTATATTCTTAGTTTCTCTGCTAATAAAATATAAAAAAAACACTTGTACGAAATCTATATATTTATAAGAGGCATAACTAATAACATGTACCTGACTGACTGAGGTAAGACGCACGCACAGCCGCTGAAGTAACCGCTGTGCGTAGAAACGTGAAATTTGGACAGATGTTTATTTTCATAATCTGGACATCCATTAAGAAAGGATTTTGAAAAATATTAACCCTAAAGAGATGCAATAGGGGTTGAAAGTTTGTATAGATTTTTTTTAAATTGGCATCGATTTTTATAAAATTTGAAATTCAAACTCTTAAAAATAGTTCATTGAACACGTGATTCATGGCTTTTTAAAATTCACCCCCTAAGGGTTTAAATAATGGGTTGAAAGTTTATATGGAAAAATCTTTAAATTACCACCGATTTTTATAAAAATTTAAATATAGATTGTTAAAAATATTTTATTGAACACATGTTTTGTGTTTTTTTTAAATTCACCCCTAAGGGTGCAAAAAAGCGGGTGAAGCTGCGCGCCCCCTCTAGTATTTTTTATATAAATAACAAACATGTTCTTTAATAAAACAAAATAAAAAACAATCATTGCCCGAAATAGTCAATAAAATATTCCTTATTTTTATTATATTTTATTTTTATTCTTATTTTTTTTATTTTACATTTTTATTCTCCTGTAATTAAATTATACATGAATGATGAGTAACATAGAAGGTAGTCGGTTCCATCGAACTGACAACTACTCGAGGAAATTAAATAATTTGTATTTTCATTTTCCACGCTTTGTAACGAGCAACGAGCGGCGTTGAGTTCCGCAACTCAATACGCATTGTTTCTAGAATTTGAGTGAAAATGGGAAACGGAAGTGTCTTAAGTGTGAACAAAACATAGCGCTTTGCCTTGTTACCAAAGCAAGGAAATAAAAATGTGGAGTGGGAATCGAAGCTACAATCGCCGCATTTACAGTAACGCCCTAGCGCGAACGGACCACGACGGCCTTAATTATAAAGATAAAGATCACATATTACTGACTAAATTAAATGTGTGACTAATTTTATAATACACTAAATAAAGGGTTGCATTTTCTTATGAAAACTAAAAGCCCGACATAACCAGCGTTTCATGTTACATCTTTTAAATATTAAGTGAAGGAACTGAAGCATGGGCAGGTTAATTTGTGCTCATCCCAAAGTCTAGTCACTCGAGAAAATTTACTAATATTTTTTTTTGTTTAAAATAAAATTAACAAAAAAACCCTTTACATGAACAGATTAAAAAATGTGTATAAGATATGCCCATAACCTGAAACTAGGCTTTCTGAACTTTTACTAAGGAGGAAATAATATATTAATCAAAAATAAGTTGAAATCCTAAAATTAATATCTGCGCAGCGACCACGACTCGTCGACCGTATTATATATGTAGTATAGTGGTAAGTATCTCCGCCTGTCACGCGGAAGACCGGGGTTCGATGCCCCGCCGGAGAGTTTTTTTTTGTGATATGGTAAAAGATTGTCTATTTAGACATGATGCTTGCCAACGTCCATACCACGTTGAACACACCGGTTCTCGTCCGATCACCGAAGTTAAGCAACGTCGGGCGCGGTCAGTACTTGGATGGGTGACCGCCTGGGAACACCGCGTGCCGTTGGCTTTTTGCGAGATTTAGTAATAAAATGTGACCATGGAGGAGCAACTTGTTTCTTTATTTGTTTATGTTTTCCCTTTCACTGCTAATAATATTTCCAACCACAACCAATATTTTGCAAAAACAACCAAATCAAAAGCACAGACATAGAGAAACCAAAAAATTTTGACATGAAAATATTTACATACGCGGTGTCTTAGAACCCCTACCTACGTCTCTGCTACTCGGTCTGTGCCATTGGCGCAATAATGCATACAATGCATGTGTCGAACCGTTAAGTATTAAGCAACAAAATATCTCGAAAATAGGTAGAAATATATATTTACCTATTTTCGATATATTTCCGTTGGCTTAACCTCACCTTTCAGCCCCGTTCTCCCCTACATTTTTGAAGTCGATATTAAATGAAAAAAAATAATAATTGCCTATTTTTTTTTAATATCGAAAACAATTTAAGTTTATCAAACAATAATATTCATCAGATAAGAATATTCTCACTTTAAATACTACTACTTATTTTTATATTAACAACTTCGACTCGTGACGTGTCTAGTGGTTAGAAACTCTTTATCGTTATGATCGTGTATAACTTAAAATCTTTTAGAGATTCAGACGGAAGTAACAGTGCTAAGAAAGCTATATTTGCACACATGACTTTTATATAATGCCATAAGAAGGTCGTCTATAACTGAAGAAGAAAGAAAAAAGAAAAACCATGAGCGCGTCCTGTTTTCTTCTCAATCATAACTGTCCAGTATTGTTAGTTATAATAAAAGGAAGAAAGCGCAAGGCTTTTTTTTATTACCTAAAAAGTACTGAAGTTAGTACAATCAGAATAATAAAAATTCAACGACGCACTTCATCTACCAATTTAGTGAAATCTAAATACACGGGGATTTTATATAATTTATTAAAAACAGATTGTTCTTATCGTACGATAAGCGAAAACTATTAAATGTTAGTTTAATTTTTTGCACTCCATAAGCATGTGATAAGAATTCCCGCAAGTCACGTGGGTGACCGAGATTCTGTTACCTTTCGTAGAGTTTAAAAATGTGGTTTTTGTACTTATTTTAACATAAATTATTAAATATTAATAAACAAAACATAAGAAGGCACTTACATAATTATATTTTTTTGACTCATAACACAGGGTAGTCAATTCTCTTTTTGATTTTCTCTGTCTATCCTGCTACATATGGTGTACAGCGTGAAGCTGAAATATTAACTTTATAACAAACCAAAAATATGTGAATCTACTGAATGGTGGCGATTACGAGATATAGGTAAAAACTATTATTATATTGCTAAGTACAATATTTAGCGATAACTTATGAACATTAGTGATAATAAAAGACATTTCCTTAACGTCAATTATTTCACTGAAGGCTTCATAACAAAAGTAAGAATTTAAATTAGATATATATAGGTGTTTTTTGGAGGAACCATCTAGTTCAGTTCAAAATTTGGAAAATGGCGTTCGCTAAAGCTGCATTTTTAACGTTGTGTTTAATTATTGCGATTGCAAATGTAAACTGTGAGTTACCATTTCGAGTTGTTATACCAATAGTATAAAAATATACGATAATAAGCTCAATCGTGGCGCAGAGGCACAAGCGTGAGTCTGTAAACGTGACAAATTGTGGTTTCGATTCCCACTCGAGGAAATGATATATTTAATATTTCTTCGTTTTGGTGTCCAGGTAAAGGGCGGCGTTGTTTTTCCCCGCCCAATACGCACGCAAATCAGTAGAGTGTCGCAACACTAAGTTCCCTCTGCCTCTGCTTTATGTGGATTACCGAAAAAAAAAATGTTTTGGCTTTTTGATGTTGTATTTTCGCAGCAGCATTTAGCATTTATGTTTGAAATATTATGGTTTCCTTGGTCTAATTCGTAAAGAATAAATTTTCATGTTTACATGAAGTGCAAGCAGTGTGGAGTATTAGCTGCTTAAATAAGTGATCAAGCTGTATTTTTGGTACTTGGTAATGATTTGGTATAGAATATTAAGATTTTGTCCTGGAATCGTTGGAGCTTGAAACTTTAATTTTATTTTCTCACTTTGTTCCAGGCCAATGCGGACCTAACGAAGAGTTCTCGAGCTGCGGCTCCTGTGACGGGTCTTGCGGTAACCCGAGGCCTTTTTGTATAAACTCGTGTAGGGCGGGATGTTACTGTCGAGATGACTATGTCAGAGATAATAATGGCAAATGTATTAAAGTAGGCGATTGTTAGAAACGTGTATTTTGTACAACTTTAATAATAAATCGTCAATATGATCTAATAATATACTATAGCTGGACTTCTGCACTCTCCATTCGCTGTAATATGAAATACAATAAAACTTTTTAAAGGAAACGTTGTTTTTTTAACTGTACCTATTGTTGCTTTTACGACTGCACTGTAGTATTACTCACTATGCTCTTTATTTCTTACTGCTAATAAAATATAAAAAATACTTATACAAAATATTTTATATATAAATGACAAATATTTTCTTTAATAAAACAAAATAAAAAAAGATCTATCATTGCCCGAAACAATCAATAAAGTATTCTTTATTTTTATACTTTTGCTTGTTTTTAAATCAGCTTCACGCTTTATCCCGCGAAAGACAATCTAGTGTTAAGACACTTCGTTCCCCACTTTTCACCGAATTCTGGAGGCATTGCGCGTTGAGTGGCGGAACTCAACGCCGCGCTTTGCCTCGACACCGAAGCGAAAGAGCGATAAAATGTAAATATTTTTCATTGCCTCGAGTGGAGGTTGAACCCACAACCAGTTGATTTGGCAGTCACACTGTGTGCCTGCGCCACGACTGGCCTCATTTTTTTTCTTTATATATCGTAATTTGATCGCTCTTATTGCTAGAATGATGTGTTCTTCTTTAATTAAGTTATACATGAATAGTAAGACAGGGACATAGAA
This sequence comes from Heliconius himera, assembly GCA_021202915.1. Classification (NCBI taxonomy): domain Eukaryota; kingdom Metazoa; phylum Arthropoda; class Insecta; order Lepidoptera; family Nymphalidae; genus Heliconius; species Heliconius himera. The sequence continues at coordinate 307,681 of JAJHJA010000610.1, forward strand.
CTTGGCGAGTGCAACTGGTTACATCGAACCGACACTCGAGGAAATGAAATAATTTGTATTTTAATTTTCCAGGCTTTGTAACGAGACAAAGAACGGCGTTGAGTTCCGCAACTCAATACGCAATGCTTCTTGAATTTGAGGGAATTTTTTTGCTTTGCCTTACTACCAAAGCAAGGAAACAAAAATAAAAAAATATTTTATTCCCCCAAGTGGGAATCGAAGCCACAACCGACTGGGCCACGACGGCCTCAATTATAAAGATAAAGATCACATCTTATTAAATTTGTGATTAATTTTATAATACAGTAAATAAAGGGTTGCATTTTCTTATGAAAACTAAAAGCCCGACATAATCAGCGTTTCATGTTACATCTTTTAAATATTAAGTGAATGAAACTCACGCAAGGGCAGGTTGATCTCTGCTCACCCCAAAGCTACTCCAGAAAATTTTGTAATAATAATTTTAATCTTAAAAATTAACAATTAACAAAAAAAATAACAAAAAACTTTTACACGAACTGGTTCAAAATTTAATTCCAGCCCATGTGCCCATGGGCATGCCTGTAACTGTACACTCAGGAGGAAGTAAGATATTAATCAAAAGTAAGTTGAAATCCTAAAATTAAATCTGCGCATCCATCTAACTTCAAGGCGATTACGACTTACCGACCGTACTATATATGTACGTACGAAATTCTCAGTACGTGTTTCTTTTATTATGATAAAATTTTGTTTTACTATCTTTTAACTTTTACATAATAGATATTGATATCAAAAAGAAAAGTTTCACTTCATTCAGAATAGCATTTTTTTTGTGATATGGTAAAAGATTGTCTATTTAGACATGATGCTTGCCAACGTCCATACCACGTTGAACACACCGGTTCTCGTCCGATCACCGAAGCAACGTCGGGCGCGGTCAGTACTTGGATGGGTGACCGCCTGGGAACACCGCGTGTCGTTGGCTTTTTTGCGTGTGCATGTTTATTTTTTATTTGCCGTGTCCGATAGTAATATAAGTGGTAATAAAATGTAACTATGGAGAGAGTGACCTGTTTCATTTTTTTGTTTATTTTTTCCCTTTTACTACTAATAATATTTCCAAACACAATTAATATTTTGCAAAACCTACTAAATCAAAAGCAAAGAAATAGGGGACCAAAAAGTGTTGATATGAAAATATTTACGTACGTGGTGTCTTAGAACCCCTACCTACGTCACTGCTACTCGGTCTGTGCCATTGGCGCAATAATGCATACTATGCATGTGCCAAACCGTTAAGTATTAAGTAACAAAATATGACCGTTTATTTATCTCTTCCTGTTTTCGATATATTTGCGTCGGCACAACCTTAACTCCGGCACTTTCAGCCCCGTTCTCCCCTACATTTTTGAAGTTGATTTTTAATTAAAGAAAATATGTTCTTATTTTTTTTAATATATCTAATGATGAAACAATAAAAAAAAACATTTTTTGTTCATCAAACAATATTTATTATTCATCAGATAAAAATACTCTTTATATTAAATGTTAACTTTTTTTCATCATTAGTCACAGTCATCATTAGTATTAGTATTAAGTAATAATAATAATGTAATATTTGTTAAGTTAATATAATTCATAGATAACAATAGTAACTTAAATTGGTAATAACTGCATTAGTATAAAACTGTGTTGCAGTTATTAGCTCCCACCTCGCAGCCGTCCTTTTGTATAATAATGTATTCAATATAAATCACATAACCTAACATTAAAAAGAAAATAAAATCTAATAACGAAAATAGCTATCAAAATACAAGAATAAATAAAAAAGATAACATTAAAATAAATGAGATAAATTAAAAAATAACACAATAAAAAAAAACAAAACGTATCACGCTGGAGATCGCGGTGAATCCCCGCCAGAGTTTTTTCGAATACGAATAACTTATTAATATTTTAAAAAATATATTTTTAATGAATAAAACATAGAAAAACACTTGCATTATTATATTTCTTTAGTTTCATACAAAATAGTTTAGAGACAACTTAATTTAAGATAAAATACTTCATACAATTAATACGACACTTTAGATAGAAATAATCGCATTTAAAGCATACTTGCTTTAAATGCGATTATTTATAACAAATAATAATTATTTACAACAAATAAAAATAGCTTTATAACAAATGAAGATTATGTGTTATCTTCCGAGTTCTGAATGGCGAGCAATTATGACGAGACGAAGGTTAAAACTAATAGTTTATTGCTATATACAATTTTTAGTTACTACTTGTTATCACTAATGTTAATAAAAGATATTTCCTCTTATAAGTAAGAATCTAAATCATTTATAAATGAGAGCCTTTGGGAACAATCATCTAGTTCATTCAAAGATTTGAGAAATGGCGTTCGCTAAAGCCGCATTTTTAATTTTATGTTTGATTGTTGCTGTTGCAAATGTAAACTGTGAGTAGCTTGTTTAAAGAAATTCTGATGCTATATTTTCGCAGCAATATTTAGCTTTTATGTTCACAATATTATTAGTTTAGAGGGAGGCCAGTAGTGGCGCAAGGGCACAAAGTGTGACTGTAAAACCGTCTGGTTGTGGGTACGATCCCCACTCGAGGAGATGAAATATTTACTTAAATTTATATTTCCATTTCTTCGCTCTGGTGTCGAGGCAAAGCGCGACGTTAAGTTCTGCCACTCAACACGCAATGTCTCCAGAAAGAAAGTTCGGCAGAAAGTGGGGAACGGAGTGTCTTAACACTAGGTTCCCTCTGCCTACCCTGCAGTGTGCGGGATACAGCGTGACTCTGAATTAAAATATATTAGTTTCCTTGGTCTAATTGATAAATTATTAAAACTACTCTATATATAGTGGCCTACATGATGTAGTACACTAGGACCAGTAGGTGTGGTGTGATCGCCACTAAAATAAAGGTTTGTGGTATAAAATATTTAAAATTTTTGTCTGTCCTTATTTAGAAACTTAAATCGTGTTTGTATGTAGAATAATCTTAGGATAATCCTGGTTGGTTTCCAGGAGGCGCGGGTTCGAGTCCTGCTACGTTCAAATTTTTATACGTTTTCTAAATAAATATTTTTCTTTCCTAAGTGTGAAATAAGACTTTAAAAATGTTTAAAAATATTAGGATGGTTGGGTCATTATTGATTTAAAACATTAATTTTATTTTCCCACTTTGTTTCAGGCCAATGCGGACCTAACGAAGAGTTCTCGAGCTGCGGCTCCTGTGACGGGTCTTGCGGTAACCCGAGGCCTTTTTGTATAAACTCGTGTAGGGCGGGCTGCTACTGTCGAGATGACTATGTCAGAGATAATAATGGCAAATGTATTAAAGTAGGCGATTGTTAGAAACGTATATTTTGTATAACATTGTGATATAATAATATACTATAGCTTGTCTTCTTATTCACTGTAATATCAAAAATAATAAAGCTCTTTAAAGGAAACGCTGTTTTTTAACCTATATTATTGCACTGACGGCTCGATTTCCACTCGATGAAATTAAATATTTAGTATTTTCATATTCCTCCTTCTTATAACGAATCAAAGAACAGCGTTGAGCTCCGCAACTCAACATTCATTGCCTCTAGAATTTGACAAAAAATGGGAAACGGAAATGCAAACGCCAGGCTTGGTCTTATTACTAAGGAAATAAAAATATTAAATATTTCATTTTCGCTAGTGGAAATCAAAGCCCCAACCGTCGCATTTACAGTAACACTCTTGTGCGATCGGGCCACGACGGTTTCAATTATAAAGATAAAGATTACATATATATAAATTAGTCACAAATTTAATTTAGTATATAAATTAGTCACAAACTAAATTAAATTTGTGACTAATTTTTAATGAAATGAATGAGATGAAATATTTACTTAAATGTATATTTCCATTTCTTCGCTCTGGTGTCGAGGCTAAGCGCGGCGTTCTGCCACTCAACACGCAATTGCTCCAGAATTTGGCAGAAAGTGGGGAACGGAGTGTCTTAACACTAGGTTCCCTCTGCCTACCCTGCTATGTACGGGGTACAGCGTGAAGCTGATTTTGATTTTTAATTTTATAGTTCATTCAATACATGGTTGGTGCATTGGTTGGTTTTTACGAAAACTAAGAGCCGACATAACCAATGTCTTATGTTATATATTTTAAATATTAAGTGAATGAACTGAGGCATGAGCCGGTGGGTCCATGCCCATTCCAAAATAGTCTTGTCACTTCAGAAAACTTACTAATATTTTTTTTTAATGAAAAATGAACAAAAACCTTTTACACGAACTGTTTCAATATTTAATTCCAGTACACCCTTTAAAAATGAGTCCAGATATGCCAATTTAGGCGTTCTGAACCTTTGTGCATTTTACGCTCAGGAGGAAATAAAATATTAATCAAAAGTAGGTTGAAATCCTAAAATCAGCTCTGCGCAGCCATCTAGGTACACCCAACTCCAGGGCGACCACGATTTCGCGTTCGTATTGGACGAGTACATGTGCATACCAAATTATTTATTAGGATACATGGTCACAATCTTCGGTAGTATAGTGGTAAGTATCCCCGCCTGTCACGCGGGAGACCGGGGTTCGATTCCCCGCCGGAGAGTTTCTTTTAGTAAGTTAAAATTTTTGTTTTTTTTTTTGTACACTTTTACGTAATAGACATTGATATGAAAAAGGAGAATTTCGCTTTATTCAGCAGAGTTTTTTTGTAATTTGGTAAAAGATTGTTTATTTAGATGATTTGCTTGCCAACGTCCATACCACGTTGAACACACCGGTTCTCGTCCGATCACCGAAGTTAAGCAACGTCGGGCGCGGTCAGTACTTGGATGGGTGACCGCCTGGGAACACCGCGTGCCGTTGGCTTTTTTGCGTGTGCATGTTTATTTTTTATTTGTAGTGTCTATACTGTGAGCGGATATCCAACGTGCAACGGAATATTCTACACGCGAGCGGGACCTTCCTGTGTTAGAAGAGTATCGACACCCATCTTTTTTTTCGGACTTGAGGTCAATGATGTTAGCTCTACTGGCTTTTACAGCGACACCGGGTGTGTAGGAAGAGGGTACTCTGTGCTTGGAAAAATGTAAGTGGCAAGGGGAGTCTGCGGGACTTGATTCATTTTTGGGAAAAGCTCTTTTGTTTTAAATGTATTAGAAAAATCTAATACTCTATTAAAAAAATAGAGTAATTAAAATTGTGGTTCTACTACTTTGAATTACACTTATTTATATATCATTATTGGTCACCACAGCATGATTTTCCTTCAAATGCTTATCATTATTCTCACTAATTGTCATCGTCCGTACAAACACATTTTTAGCGATATCCATTCCATTTTTTAAATAAATATGTATTTTTTGATTAAAAATAATTAGGAGAAACAACTTCAATATGCGTTTTCAAACGTCAATGGAGTAATGTCACAAATGTCAGAACTAACTTATCATTTGCTCAGTTAGTAAAAAGTTTTTGTTTATGACAATTCAAATTAAAAATAAAGTAGTATAATGTAAGTTTTGTATTTTTTTATCATAAATTACTTCACACCATGTTTTTAAAGTGTATCTTGTAACTTATATGTTACACAATTTAAGGATTGTAAAAGTGCTATATTTAAAGATATATGATATCATTTTAGGATGGAGTCTAGGTCTTTGATGCTTTTATAAAGTTCATGGAAACGTATGTAAAACGTTCATTGTTTTATGAAACTCCTTCTTTTGTATTTAAATCATTAATAATGAGGTAATTACAACAAATAAACTAAAGACTTGCAAGGGCATCCACTTAAGAAACATTTAAGTGTTGTATTATTGCTATAATACCTGAAAACATCTTTAGGAACGGTGATCTAGGTAGGCCTCGAAAAAGAGTCGAAGGGCGTCTGAGAGCTGAAAAACTGTGGGGACAACTTTCCTATTTATTAAATTCTATTGCTGAAGGAGTTTCCATAAAAATGGAAAAATGGATAAAAGTAAGCACTTTATTTATTTCTTTAAAAAGAAGTAATTAATAATGTATCCTATTCTGTCCTACTGCAGATTACTGCAGAACTTGAATCTCTTCAATTATGTATTTTGCTTTCACCATTAAGTCTAATGATTTTTAAATATATAAATCACAAATTAGCTTCACTTACTTAGTATCCCGCACACAGCAGGCTAGGCAGAGGGAATTTAGTGTTAAGACACACCATTCCCAACTTTCCGCCAAATTCTGGAGGCATTGTGTGTTGAGTGGCGGAACCCAACGCTGGGCTTTTCCTCAACACCAGAGCGAAGAAATGAAAATATAAATGTAAGTAAATATTTTATCTCCTCGAGTGGGGATCAAGCCCAAAACCAGTCGATTTTACAATCACACTGTGTCCCTGTGCTACGAATGGCCACAAGTGAGTGTGTATGTAGTCTATTTGCTTTATAGAAACTCAAAAGGCATTGGTCATAGAATTTGAACCTACACCAGGCAAGTGTTACCTAATGAGACCATCACTGACTATCTATTCTGCCGCTTAACATACAAGGTTAGTAAGAATTTAGTATTTTTTTCTTCAATGTTGTTATTGCGTATACAGTAATCATAATTTATTTTAAAAATTGATATAATTTCTTATAGTATGATAAATTTGAGAATGAAACCTTTGAATATTTTCTATATTCTACTATGCTACTAATATTATAAACGTGAAAGTATGTAAGTAAGGATGTTTATTCCACTTTCATGCAAAACTGAGATTTTGTTCAAACTTCATCAGAATAATATGTGGCTACAATTTATATAAACAATTATTATATATAATGTATATGGCTATATCATAAAGATAAGCTCTGTTTGGGTCTCTCCTATAATATAAGAATAAACAAACAAAATTAACTAAGACTAATAATTTCAGATTTGGGCAGATTGGAAAGCCAAGATCAAAAATAAAGCAGCTTTTTTAATAAAGAAACTAAATGCATGTGGTAGTTGTCCATGGAGCGGCTGGAAGTTGACTGCTACGGAACAAAGGGTGCTTGTGGTGTTGGGAGAACTGTTGTTGTTGTCTCGGGCTTTAATATTTATTATTTTCATGTAATTTTTTTCTGCTTTATTTGTATATATTACACATGATATATATATATATATATATATATATATATATATATATATATATATATATATATATATATATATATATATATATATATATATATATATATATATTGAGGCCAGTCGTGGCACAGGGACACAAAGTGTGACTGTAAGACCGACTGGTCGTGGGTTCGATCCCCCACTCGAGGAGATGAAATATTTTCTTAAATTTATATTTTATTTCTTAGCTCTGCAACACGCAATGCCTCCAGAATTCGGCAGAAAGTGGGAAATGAAGTGTCTTAACACTAGGTTCCCTCTGCCAACCCAGCTGCTGAAGCTGATTTATTTTTATGATTTTTATTTATATATATATTATATGTATAGACTGTTGTGATGCAATAACAACAAGTCAAAGTGCACTGTTAAGTTGTGCCACTAAACACTATGCCTCAAGAATCTTAAGGAAAGTAGGGAATGCAGTGCCCTACTAGGTGCCCTTTGTCTACTCTGTTAAACTTATTTAGAAAATGTATAAAATTTTTGAATGTAGCGGGACTCGAACCCGCGCCTCCTGGAAACCGACCAGGCTGACGTGAATAATGCTTAAGATACTTTTTTTTTAAAATGTAAAGAAAAAGTATCGTAACCATTATTCACGTCAGATGAGTAGATAATATATGTTAATCTTTCAACTTATGTGGTGACATTAGGTTCAGATGGTACCTATAAGATTATTTTATAACATATTTTACTTGGCTTTTATTTTCATCGCTTAAAAGCAACCATATTAAATTCTTAGGTCTATGCTGCCACACTATTCTCATATAAATCCTTACAACTTATCATATATTGAAATACAATTGTTATTTATTGTATAGTTCAACAGTATTTATAATTTGTTGTTTCAGAACCCTCATCACCATTGCAAACACCACCAGAGCTTGTGACGACGCCTGTTCGTACAGTGGTGTCCCCACGAGCAGGGCCGCGCCCCGTTTAAAATTGAACTAAGCCAGATTAGAACTGGAGAAGACCAGGAAGAGCAATATCCTCGAGAGAAAAATAAAAATAATGCAGATTTTTTATAAACATACAGCAATACTTAAAAATACAACAAGATCAACACAAGAAAGAAAAGATTTTTTTGTTACTTTTTTAAAATTATTAACGCCTGCCTGCCTATTTTTTTATTTCCCGTTTAAAGTAATTTTTCAATAATCTGGTGATTTGTTTTTTGTTAATTTACAAATCGATTTATAGAAAAAAAATATATTCAAAATCTATTATTACCGTAACAATTCTCTTAAAATTATAATCGTTTTCAAAAACGGTGCCTTAGAGAAGGAAATATATAAATTACTGTTTATTCCTAACTTAAAAATTCGCTTAGACCCTACAAATAGGTCTAAGTAATAAATTAAAGAGAAAGATAATATTTTTTATACTAAGTATTCATAGTGTTGTGCTGTTATATTAATAACTAGCGGCCCGCCCACGGCTACGCCCGCTTAAAATATATGATTATTGATTTAATTAGCAAAATTGATTGACAACTCTAATGACTTCTAATATGATTGTTTTATTACTTTAATAGTCTAATATGAGTTTTTTACGACATTATCGTAACTTCTATAAAAATTTTTGATTGTTTCGAACTAAAAAATATGACCAATGATGATGATGTTGATATTTGATATTCATAAAATATACATAAAGCTAATTATTTATTATATGTATATATTTTTGTAACATTAAGTTCTTATTACCTATGTTATATACGTTATACCTATGTTTTTTAAAGCTCTGTTAAATGTGCTGATGTTATTTAATAATTTAATGTACTTCAGAAACAGTCTTAAATGTAAAATTATTGATTTGGGTAAGGATTCATAATATTCTTTGTTAAATAACTGTAATGTTTGCATATTAACTCCTGTACAGTTTTTAAATTAGTTACATATATTATTAGCTAAATGTACAATTGGTAAATATGTAGTTATTACACAGTACACGTAGAAAGGATGTTTTTAGACATTTTTATATAGATTTATTTCAAACGAACGAATGAAGCACAAAATCTATGTATTTGCTTATCTCTTTGAAGATCTAATCGTTCTTTATCTCTGTGTTGAATTAATTACGACTTAAACTTAACTGTCATTATTTATGAAGGTAACCTTCACTAACAATTCAATTTTGTTTACTTTATTGTATAAAATATAATAGTGCTTCAAAAATATATATTTTTATCAACAGTCATATAATCAAGACGTTTCGAATGTCATTCTTTAGCCAGCAATCTTACCAGCGCGATTGCTATATAACATTCGCAGGCAAACTAATGCCTTGAGTTCATTCAAATGACGATAACTTTTTTTTAATTAATCGATTTTGATGAACTTTAGTAGTTAAGTTGAGTTATAACAAAGAAATTGGTGAAATTTTTAAGTAAATCGGTGCAGTACTTTCAGAGAAAATTGCGGACAAAAATATGACGACGGACAGACAGACAGACAGACAAGAAATTAAAAAAAAATCTATTATTCTTTTTAAGTGTCCCTCTATCCATTTCAGTCAAAATTACGAAATGTACAGACAAAATATTTTTACTGTCTTATTATATATAGAGATAACGTAATTAATATTAATAAGATAAATAAACTCAAAAATCGCTTACATAAAAGTAATAATAGTACTTTACATCTCTCGGTTAATAAAAGTCTATATTTTATAGTAAAAATGATGTTATGATAAAGATCATATTTTCGTATGATAAGTATTAATAGTGTGAAATTTTTATATTTTCATTTCCTTGCTCTTTGAATGAGGCAAACCACGAGGTTGAGTTCCTTTAGGAATGCCTAAAAATTTTGCATGAAGTGGGTAAATGAAGTTTCTTAATGGGAAAGCAGTGCCTTAACTAAGTTTCTAAGTTCCTTGAGCCAACCCTGCTAACTTTAAAAAAAGATTAAAAAATATATGAAAATAATATTTTTTTTTTGTTTGAAAAGAGATTTTATTCTTGAAACTCTAATCTGTCTTTCTATTTAATAATTTCTTTCTATTTATTTATTCTTTTAATTATTATTGTTTTAGGAATAAGTTCAATGCCACTGATTGTTTCTGGAAACGATTTTTTTTTATTTAAAGACAAATTTGTTGTCTTTTAATTTTGGGAAGTTGTATTTTATATTTGTAATAATTTGTTTATTATGTAAGTCTCACTTACGTAGTACATTATTTATATCTAATATTTTTTATCAATATATTTTTTTACTATTAAGTCTTTTTTTTTCTTAAATGTCACATCCCTAGTTTGTTTACCCTGGTCCCCGTTCCGCCTTTCCTTTTGTTATATTATTGAAACGGTTATGGGTTCGATTCCCAGTCGGGGAAATGAAATATTTAATATTTTCATTCCCTCACTCTGGTAACTGGTGTTGAGTTCAGTCACTCGACACGCAATAACTGGTATTCGGCGGAAAGTGAAGAACGTGTCTTAATGGGAACGTATTTCAACCTTAGGTTCCCAGGTTGCCCCTGCCTACCCTACAATATTGGTGATACAGCGTGAAACTAAAAAAAATATTTACATCCCGCACACAGCAGGGTAGACAGAGGGAACCTAGTGTTAAGACACACCGTTCCCCACTTCCCGCTGAGTTCCAGAGGCATTGCGTGTTGAGTGGCGGAACTCGACACCTGCTTTTGCCTCGACACCAGAGCTAAGAAATGAAAAATATAAATGTAAGTACTTAAATAAAATATTTATGCTTTCCAATATTTTTAAACTCTACTAAAGATTATTTTCCAATTTTATAAATATGTATATTCTTTATTTCTCTCTGCTTACTGTACTGCTCATCAGAAAGGCGTAATAAAAAAAACTAAGATATTTTGGCAAATAAAAAAATTAATATAGTAGTACATATAAAATTAGTTATTAGACAATTTTGTCACAATCTTCGGTAGTATAGTGGTAAGTATCCCCGCCTGTCACGCGGGAGACCGGGGTTCGATTCCCCGCCGGAGAGATCTTTTTTGACTTGGACAATATGTTTACCATTTTCTTTCTTTTTTTTTTTTCTGTTGACGCAATGTTTACATGAATTTAAAAAGGTAGAAGAATTTCAGCAGCAACTATTTAATATTTTTCGTTCGTGGTTCAGTAAGAGTTTGTATATTTACAAATGTATTTCGCCAACGTCCATACCACGTTGAACACACCGATTCTCGTCCGATCACCGAAGTTAAGCAACGTCGGGCGCGGTCAGTACTTGGATGGGTGACCGCCTGGGAACACCGCGTGTCGTTGGCTTTTTGCTTTTATATTATAGTATTATTATTATTGTTTCCTACTCACGACCCAATTTTCGGGAGATGCGTGGTAAATGGCGGAACTCAACGCCGCGCATAATTATGTACTACTATTTCAATAAAATCAGTTTTCACATCAAGTCTCAAGTAAGAGAATATGAGATTTCAATTATTGGAAAGCAGTTTACTATTGTTTTTTTTTTATTAAGGAAACAATATACTTATTCATATTATCTATAAACCGCCACCGATTTTGATAAAAATTTAAATTCAGACTGTTAAAAATATTTTATTGAACACGTGTTTCGTGATTTTTTTAGAGTTCACCCCTAAGGGTGCAAATAAGCGGGCGAAGCTGCGCGTGCCCTCTAGTAAGGTATATTTATTTTATTTCCAGGCCAGTCGTGGCGCAGGGGCACAAAGTGTGACTGTAAAACCGACTGGTTGTGGGTTCGATCCCCATTCGAGGATATTTACTTAAATTAATATTTCCATTTCTTCGATCTGGTGTAGAGGACAAGCGCGGCATTAAGTTCTTCCACTCAACACGCAATGCCTCCAGAATTCGGCAGAAAGTGGGGAAGTGTCTTAACACTAGGTTCCCTCTGCCTACCCTGCTATGTGCGGGATACAGCGTGAAGCTGATTTTAATTTAAAGTAACGTGTTTACAAACGCGCCGATTACGAGTTCAATTTTCACTCAAATTGTAATCATGTATTTGTAACCAATCAATTTTTTGTTATTTTCTCGCTTTGGGAACAAGATAAGGCGTAGTACTAATTGTGTACGATAAAGAGTTCAGTATTTGTGTACGATAAAGTATTTCATCATTTTTTTAAAATATTTTTTTCTATAATTAGACGTCAATGGCAGGTGTTAATGAAACAAATATATCTTTGAAATACGCTATATTCTCTCACTTGCAATAAACTACAAAAGTTAAAATATATAATAACATAAAGTTATAAAGAAATATTCCATTTTCAAGCCAATCCTCGTGCAACCAAAACCATTTGGCAGCCATATTTAATATAGAGAATGCAAATATAAAATATTCAAATTACAATTAAACAAAATAAAGAAATAACAGATAAAACCAAGTTTTCCTAATTGAAATATGTTTTTCATAAATTCTATAAATTAAATATGGCTACCATTTCACCTTTGACTAGACGACAAATACACATAATATTTAAAGGCAAAGTTTATTTTGTGATCGTACAAAAATAAATATTTAAGTTTTTTTATTCAGATATATCAGTGTTGAAAAAATACTTCGGATTTTTTTTTTAATTTCAAATAAATTAATAACATATGACATTTATTTTTGTGCGAAATCTTAAATATACATGCATAAAAACTAGATATTGTAAAAAAAATATTCACAAATCAAATCAAAAACATATTTCTTTTAGCTACCTGGCAACTCTTTCAAATTTGCCTTCAAAACTGTCAAACAGAACAATAAAAACTAAGCTTACAAGAATATTTATATAGGCATAATGGCTATCATTTGTTTGCTTTTTGTTGCGTAAAAGTTCCAAACCCGCTGGAGTAAAGCTCGTATCAAAACAGTTACTTTATTAAACTAATTTACAAGAATATTTCGTTGAATCTATTGCTTATGAATTTCTTATCAATTTTTGTATTTTAATATTAATTTGTTATTTAATTATTTTTATAAATGTATTTTTAGATAAATACAATTCCAATGCTAGCCAATATCTACTGTTTAATAAATATATGTTACATACAAAATGTTTATAATAATATATATTCAAACTTATATGTCGTAGTCCAATTTTAAATAGCATTTGACAGATGACAACTGTCAAAATGTAGAAAATGGCGGGAATTTATCAGTCCGCGCTCAAGATTGATGATTACTCAAGAATTAAGGTAACATGAAACGCAACTCTAAACACATTGTACGTAAAGGCACAAATAATTTAAGTAACTAATTTTGGTTTTAGTATTTATTTGATCAATTTGAAAAAAAAAACAAATTATGGTTATGTATTTTTGGTCTAAGACTGACTTTTTTAAAATTTTATTATTATTTATTTATTTAATTTGAAGAAGTTGCGAAAAAAAAGGGTTTGTATATAATACGGTACTTTTGTGGTGTTGGTCATTTATTAAACTTAAAGCTAAATTGAACAAATAACTACTAAAACATATTTTCAAAATTACAATTAACACTGTAACTCTACAGAATATATATAAGTTACATTTAAGTAATTGATCATTTACTTCTATGATTTTATATGATTATGGTGTGACAATTTTCAATTGATCACACGAAAAAAAATGAAAGTACTTCTTATATTAAAGACTTATTTATTTCTATATTATATTACATAAGTTCTACACCGGACCCAGAAAATACGCCATTTTGGCACCTTATTACTAAATTCGTCTGAACTAAGTCTAATTCACATGATTTTCTACATTTAATTATGTACATAGGAACAATTGTGTTTCAGCGTGTACGACCCATTATAAGATAATTAATGACTACATCCGGAATTGAATCTGCACTATCAAAATTTATACAATAATTTAAAACAAGGTCTACAAATAAAGAAAATTGTTGCAAATTTATTCTACAGCTTTCATTTGTTAATGAAAAAAAAAAACAGATTATAGTAAAAACAATTCTAAAACGTGCTTTTGTTTTAAAAATACAGATAATACAAAATACAAATCAGGCATTGGGTCCATCGCATAATGCCAACACTGTCCTGTCAATACTAGCGTATTCCTTCCCTGATCGGGGTCTAGTGACGTGCCTGTCAGAAACATCGCAGGAACTGAACGATGATACTGACAGGGATTCCATGTAGTCTGACGTGTCAGACGCTCCTGATGACGTGCTTTTGTTTGTCATTTGACTGTGACGCACTGTTGTGTCTGTTTCACCTGGAAATAAAAAATTTAAATGTCAGTACAAAACGATACGGACCAGAGATATAATGGGTTATACAAAAATGATTATCGTTGTGTAATATACTTATGTATGCCTTCTTTGATGAATGGGCTATTGGGTATAAAATATAATTTCTCAATTGGAACCAGTGGTTCCTGAAATTATATTAGTATAGATGAGGCTTAAATAAAATTAAATAAATTAAATTAGCTTCACGCTGTATCCCGCACACAGCAGGGTAGGCAGAGGGAACCTAGTGTTAAGACACTCCGTTCCCCACTTTCTGCCGAATTCTGGAGGCATTGCGTGTTGAGTGGCAGAACTCAACGCCGCGCTTAACCTCGACACCAGAGCGAAGAAATGGAAATATAAATTTAAGTAAATATTTCATCTCCTCGAGTGGGAATCGAACCCAGAACCAGTCAGTTTTGCAGTCACACCTCGTGCCGCTGCGCCACGACCGGCCTCCGGAGATGAGGCTTCTTATTAATATATAGAAAAAAGAAGTAAATTTACTTGTACCAAGGAAAAGTAATATAAAAGTCTGTTTAAAGTCCCAACTTTGTTCAGACCAGGAAAATACTGCTGCATAAAGCAGGGTACGCAGTGAGATCACAGTGTCAAGAGCTTTTCGCCCAAAATTTGATTCACTACGCCAGTACACAGAAGTGGTGCACAGTGGTATTGGATTGGTACATCCACCGATAAAATTCTTATATTATAAATATTAGCCCATGTAGCATTTACATTTACAACCAAGGCATTATACGAAATATCTCAAGTATATCAGGATAACAACGAATAATAAATGACAGATAATAAACGATAATGCAGTCGCCATGTTACATGTCACTGCACCCAATGATGGAGCACATGTCAATAATATTATCTGCGATAAAGCCAAAGTGACCTTGTCTAGATTATATGGCTGTGATTAAAATATAAATCTTGCAAATATAAGTTTTCATAATATTGAATATTTCTTTATATTTATTATGTAAACAAAGCGACGACTGCCTTAAGACTAGACAAAATGTTTTTAAACTTTTCCAAAGGTTCCAGTCAATTAAGCAAGATTTTTTTTATTGTATAATAGAAAATTTTGTCTGTCGGGATATGAACAAGTAGCAACTACATTATTCTATGTATGCGGATACCAATTAGAAAGGTACAACAAAAATACTCACCAATTCTTTTCTTTCTTCTCGTCAATGTGTCTACTTCACACGAATTGGACTTTGTCAAAGTGGCTACTTCTTCAAACTGGAATGTTAAGTTTTTTAACGGGTCCGACGAATTTGACTTAAGAAATGGCGCATGTACTGGCGTTAGAGTGTTTCTGAACGATTTGTTCTTATGTTTTTTACAAGACTTCGAATTAGTCACTGGCATTTCGAACTCATTGAAGTCACCCTTGTGATGTTTTAGAGAACCAGTGGAAACTCCTGAATCGTTAGAACTAGATGAATCTCGATTCTTATCAGATTTACTGGGAACACTCGAAGATCTGCGTATCTTAACAGCATCCCTGAATCGCGCGACTAAAATATTTTCTGTCTTTGGTTCTGGTGATTTGAATACTTTCTCCTTTTGCGTATCATTTTTTAGAGGTACACCTCTGTTTATACAATTTGTTTTGCTTGTTCGTCGAATAACAGTGGGAGTGAAGCATATTCTGCCATTTATACTGAATTCGTCGTCTTGTCTTTTAGTGAAGTCAGCTGAACTGGACCGCCTCGTACTGATAGTATTATCAGTGTCTGATTGCAGCGGATCAGACACGTGGCTGATCCTACTTATGTTGTCAGACAAATTTTTGCTGCTGGAACAACTGTTTTCCATTTCTAGATGCATATAGTTTATATCATTACAACAATCGGTTGGATGAACTGTATTTGTTGTAGCTGTTGATATTTCATCATCATTTTCAGGTATATCTTCTAAAGCGTCTAACTCTTCTTGGCTAAATCCAGCGTTTTTTAGTATATGCAAGGAATTTTCAAATTCTTCTAAAGTCTGTCTATCAATGTTTGCGTAATTGCTTAAATCTACTGATTTAGGATTTGGAGTGACGTTG
Organism: Heliconius himera; assembly: GCA_021202915.1. NCBI lineage: Eukaryota > Metazoa > Arthropoda > Insecta > Lepidoptera > Nymphalidae > Heliconius > Heliconius himera. The sequence continues at coordinate 324,086 of JAJHJA010000610.1, forward strand.
ACATAATTAGAATTGGTTTCAGTTATATTATTATCACATGGTATTTCTGTTTCTTTGTCGTCGTTTTTGGTTTCGTTCAAGGCGCAAGTACAAGACTGGCCGATGAGACATTTTAGTTTCTTTGGTGTATCATATAGACTTGCTGCATCACAGCTAGTGTCTACTGGATGCTCCTGTAATTATAAAATATTAATATTAGTCAAAAAATAATATTAGGGGATGAACATTTTAAGATTTATTTTAAAAAATATATATATTGAATTTAATTAGGCAAGTGTAATTGCATAGATTTATGTGATTTTTACATATTTTAACCGTCAAGAGGTCACAGGACTAATATATCGATAAATTGTATCATTTAAAATTAATGGTAGTTATTTAATGATATAACATAATATATATGTAATATGTTAACATTAATAGTTAACAAATTATCATATCTTTCATTCACATCAATTCATACAAACTATAGTGGATAATTAAAAACAACATTTACCTGTATTAAAGGCATAGGTGTCTTTGGCACGTCATAATTTTCATAAGGTCCACTAAATATTTTCTTCTTACAACAACAGGGTTTTGGTTGTTGCCAACATTGGCAAGTGTTGCCAGTTTTGATTGGCACAATTGGCGTACAGCAAACCGGACTGGCACGTTTAGACTCAAAGCTTTTGTCCAAACATGCACTTCGGGGCACAGAATATTCTGAGGCACTGCCACTTGATCTTGAATATATGGAGGCGCGGTCCGAATCCGATCGTTTCTCCATAATATTCTCCATCGTCCAAACCGGTGACATTATTGAGCCGGGAGTGTTCATCGTTGATGATCTGAAAAAAATGTTTTTTATTTTTATTATTTTGTTATGTTTTATTAGAATAATATAATTTATGTTTTACATAAAAATATAAAAGTAGAGAGAAACAGAGTGTCTCAACACTATGTGCACTCTGTCTATCTTGCAAACACAAGAACCTGTTCTTTTTGTAAAAAAAAGAGAAGAATATAGTTTTGGTGAAAAGGAGGATTTATCATTACCTGTGATACCTTCCAGAGAACCCTTACCATAAAAAAAAACGCAACTTTAAATAACATAAAAATGATTTTAACGTTCTCATATATTAATTTAAACTTACTTAAAATGAACATGCCTGCATATTATAATGGGTTATTATAATATAGAATTGTTTGGCAGAAAGATAAAATATTTTAAATTCCACAGGTAATTAAAGTTTTCAGAGAGATTAACAACGACAAGTGTATAAATTAAAGTTTATGATGTAAAAACATGTTAATATATTTTATTTATAGCTTCAAACTATATGTCGCATACAGCCGAGTAAGCAGAGAAAGTATAGTGTCCACTCCGTTCCCCTCGTACCACATCAATTTCGGGACATAGCATGTCGGGTGGCGGAACTCAACGCCGCGCTTTATTTCGTTATCTATATATATAAAAGGACTTGTGCTGACTGACTGAGGTAAGACGCACGCAGAGCCGTAACCGCTGATGGTAGAAACGTGAAATTTGGGCAGATGTTTAATATTCTGGACATCCACTAGGAAGGGAATTTGAAAAATTTTAACCCTAAAGGGATGAAATAGGGGTTAAAAGTTTGTATGGAAAAAAAATTTAATCTGCACCGATTTTTATAAAATTTGAAATTCAGACTCTTAAAAATATTTCATTGAACACGTGTTTCATGGTTTTTAAGAATTCACCATCTAAGGGTTCAAATAAGGGGTTGAAAGTTTATATGGAAAAATCTTTAAATTGCCACCGATTTTTATAAAAAATTAAATTCAGACTGTTAAACATATTTTATTGAACACGTGTTTCGTGGTTTTTTTAGAATTAACTCCTAATAAGCGGGCGAAGCCGCGCGCGCCCTCTAGTTATTCATATTTATAGTACAATTACTTAGAATACTTTGTTATTGCATATTTTTAGATAACATATTTTTTTATCTTGATACTGTTATGGGGTAAGTATGCAGGTGAGTGATAAGACACGTTCTCCACTTTCCGAACACTCAAAGACATGTGTCGAGTGGCAGAAGCTAACGCAGCACTTTTCACCCCAGACTAAAGATTTCTTTATACATATTATAAATAATTTATCTTTCATGGCAGGAAAGGCAAAGGAAATATAGTGTTTCTCTTTCAACTCAATTTTCCGGAAATTGCCTGCAGTGTGGTGAAACTAAACGGTTTGTCTTACCAGAGCGTAGATAGAATCAACAACCACCACGTCTAAAGCAGACACTGTCCCACTACACCACGATAGCCTTTAATATTGATTTAGCTCCACGCATTAATCCGAGGAAGTCCAAGAAATATAAATTAAAACCCAAACGCATACACTAAAACAAATTTCAATAATTACTATATTTACGTGTCTAAATTAAAAAAAAAACGTACCTCGCCAAATGACTGATCTTGCCAATACAGCTGGAGCATCTCGGCAACGACGTCGGCCTCCTGAACTTATCCTCGCTGTCTAGACTTGTGTCTAGATCTGATAAACAGTGCATGGTCTGGCTGGAGGGCCCTCCCCAAGACGGTGACACTGATCTCATAGATTGATTGAAGCAATCGTCCATACATGAACTGGTGTCGGAGAAACGTTTTTCTAGAACTGAAACATTTTATTTCTGCTTTAGGAGTTCTTTTAAAATGTTTAAATGTAATGATTAGGGGTAAATTGAGAGAAACTTAGTCCTAATGATGATCCTGTGATGTTAGACCTCAATAAAATACGAGATAGGATAACGGCATTAAGTATACATTTTAGCGCAGAATTTTTTTATCAGTTTTATATACGATTTTTTTTTGTTTAAGAACAAAAAATACTTTAATATCATTGATTTTTATTCTACTTTGGTACTTTTGAAGTTAATAAATGAACAATCCTCACCTGAACCACTCCTGGAGGCAACACTAAGTCGGGAGTGCGCTTCATGAGAATATATATTGAGGAGTTCAGTCAACTCCCTTCCTCCTTCCGCCGCGAATACGAACAGACCGGCGCCCTTGCCGCAACGGGAACCACCTTCTACGCAGAACCGCTTATCCACCATGCCAAATCGCCTGTAAATTATATAAAAATATTGACTTTTAAGGTAAGCTTTATCTCGCATTATTATATTAGATTTTTTTTTCTTGTTTCTTTCTTTCTTTCCAACCGATTTTGAGACATTGTGTGCTGAGTGGCAAAACTCAACACGCAATGCCTACAGAATTCGGCAGAAAGTAGGGAACGGAGTGTCTAAAGACTAGGTCACCTATGCCTACCCTTCTGTGTACGGGATACAGGGTGAAGCTGAAAAAAAAGTTTCCCCCACATATTTTAAGCTTCAAAACTTTATATAAATAATCGAATTAAAGTTAAAAAACGGCCGTTTCTCATCCAATCTCGACAATGTAAGCACAACATTAAACAATGTCACAAACAAAAGCTTTAGTAAAGTAATCTCTTAATTGCTCTAATTGGGAGGGAATGTAAAAAATGTACTAACTCAAAATTTTTATGTTTATTTATATATACATCAGGGTGTTGAGTGCATTGGATTTGTGTTGGAATGTGATAGTTTTGGGTCCGATTTTCAATAAATAACGCACCCATATATAAGCATATTTAAATACCACATCCGAATCATTTCTCTTAACATCTCCTATATTCAAGGGTTTCTGGTAGAGATCTCTATTAGAGATAAGTTATCCGTTGTACACATTCTTTCTGTTGTTATATATTTTCTGTACTTTCTCTGCGTGGTATATGAATAAATGAAACAAAAAATAAATAAAAAAAAATAACGGGAGAAATAAGTTATTTATAAGTGATTTCAAAATCTTTTGAGTTTCTACCTGGGTCTTCTTAGCAGAACTGCCTATCAAACTGGTGGTAGCTTCTTGTAATATTGACATTTACATTTTTATGTAACGATTTATTGCTTATTATAGCATAATTGAATAAAGAAAATTTATTTTTTATTATTAATCGTCTCCAGTCCAGTTATAAGTTATAACGTGACTTTAATCTCTAACTAGATGGAAAGTAACACAGTGACTAGTCACTAACTAAAGTTACCATAAAATGGTGTCTACACAAGCTATTAAAATTGATAGATCAAATCTCATCATGCATTTATAATATTTCATCATGTAATTCAAATTTATGTATCGCGTGAGAATATGTAATATTTAAAAAAACATTCATAATATTAGTAGTCTCAAACATGATACAAACATTATTTATAATAACAAAATTTATATGTTTTATTGATTCTTACTATGTTTCATTTAAAAAATAGTAAGTCTTCGATCTGTTTATTCTCACTTATGCAGTGTATACGAAAAAGAAATGCAAAAATTATTTTCAAATTCATTAAAGACGATAGTTGTGGGTTCAAAACCGTAGATTCTACTAATCTACGGTATACATATATACGGCTATGTGTGCTTTGATTTTCTTTCCCTTTTTTGCATCTTATTTGTGGTACAGTGGCACTGCGCCTGACTATAATCGTGGCGGTTTTGGGCTCGACTCCCGCTCGAGGGAATGGCAACATTTAAATATTTTTTATTTCTAACATTTAAATATTTTTCTTCAAAGGGGGATGTTAAGTTCCGCCTCGCATCAAGTAATATCTCAAAAATTGGATCGATAGAGGGAGAGGGGAAGTTAAAATAAGGTTCCCTTTGAATAAGCGGGAAGAAGGGTGAAGTTTCTTTTTTATATATATATTCTAAAACACATATAAATACTTTTCTATCCTAAAAAAAATCGCTTAATCAGTTAAGCCACTTTCCCTAATGGCCCCAATTATACTTTATTCCAAACGCTGACAGGGGAGATACGGCCCGTATGTATGTTAGTAATTAATTTACTAAATGAATTGTTTTTTGTAATATTCACTAAGATTGATGTTTCATACCGATTGTTAGATAAGTTTTAATTAATTGTTTTGTTTATTATAGTCCTTTACTGAGTCAATACAGAGAAGTCGTCTTAATGGGTGTTTTAATATTAGTTTCCCAGGTTCCCTCTAACTACCCTGATATGTGCGGGAAACACACGCTGTTTCCCTAGCTAAAACAAATAGGTAACAGATAGGTGCATATTATATCGATAATTTACCACTAAAAAGAAAAAAAAGCCGCCGTGGCGCAGCGGCATAACGTCGAACTGTAAAAATAACGGTTGCGAGTTCAATTTCAATGTTGAAGTGGTGTTGAGTTCCGTTTCTCAACTTATAATAAAGGAACCGGGTGTCTTTGCATTAAGTTTCCTCTGTCTACGCTGCTGTATGCAGAAATTATATATTAAGCTAAATCCAACTATCTGTTTAAAATTAACACCAAGTTCAGCCATAAACTTTAATCTTCCATATCAACAAATATTTCCAGACGAGACCAGACGAGACCAATAAATCAAATAAACTTGGACTCGTTCAAAAACACTAAGACAGCGAACTCCAAAATAATAATTCCCAGCTAAATTTAATTTCCTCCGCGTAACCGAGATAAGGAAAATTGTTTGACCGCGTCGGTATTTCATTTCCGGCGGTATCGCCGCGCCTCAGCGTGCCTGATATTCGGAACGTCTTAACAATGCTATGGAAGTGCTGAAAATATTTTTTTTTTATTTATTTCTATCGTTGTCATTTAAATATTAGAATGTCTTGAAGTAATGTCTTGAAAATTTAACGGAAAGTTAGGAACGGAGTGTCTTAATGTTAGGTTTAATGCTGCTATGTGAGTAAAAACGAGAAGCTGCGAAATATTATTGCAATTTTTATTTTTTTTCACATTTTTATCTTATATAAAGATATCCTCTATAATGTATAGATGCTTTCTATAGGTCCAATTTCAGTTTACTTAAACACATTTCTGATTTTTTACTCTAATTCTCAAAAAACGATTACGATTATGTTTTTAACCGTATTTAAATGTAATTTAAAATATTTTGTTTAGCTTCACGCTATATCCCGCTCAAAACAGGGTAGGCAGAGAGAACCTGGGGACCTAGTGTTAAGACATCCATTTCCTATAAACGCACTTCCGTTTCCAACTTTTCGCCGAATTTTCATATTGAGTGGCGGAACTTAACAGTATTAAATAGTTCTATCGGCATTCCAGACTCTCTAAGTCTGCTAAGATCTAGACGGTCATGGCTCCGGTATTTTTATTATAGGAATCAAAATTGCATTTCCGTCTTGACATTTCGTTTTGTGTATTGTGTGTTCAATTAATCAAAATTTTATTAAATTCTTCTCTTATCTATGTCATGTTTTAAAGAAATATTATTATTTGTTTATTTAAACGTCATTAAATACCATTTATGATTTCAATAAAGGAAAATATTAATAGGCATATTCTATGAACTTCAGAAAGTTTTAAATTATAAGCTAAACTTAGCCCTTTGCCGTGACTTACCGAGGCGTAAATACAATATACCTATTCGTAACCCAAATCCAATAACGAAATATTTAAAATTTACATTTCCTCACTCTGGTACCTCGTTACAGCAAATCGCGGCGTTGAGTTTCGCCGCTCAATACTCAAATGCCTCCAAAATTCGGTGGAAAATGGGGAACGGGAGTGTATTAATGGAAACGGAGTGTGTAACACTTGATTCGAAGATTCCATCTGCCTACTCTGCTACATGCGGGATACAGCGTGAGCGATGAAAAATATAATTTAAAAAATCTGTATTGGACTAAATGTTAGCTAAATCAAAAAGAAAATTTAATGTTTTCCTATTTATATCTAGATTATTTTTTATTTTGATGCTTTTTCCCGTATACTGCAGCAATCCTTTAGGCATGTAATTTACTGTTAGGATATTCCGTTTCCACCAAATTTTCAAAGTATTACCTACATTTTGAGTGGTGAATATTTTGTGCTTTCCAAAGAAATAAAATTATATTATTCAACGGCCTACACGTCCACAAACATACAAAAAACAATAAAAAAAAATAGTTTTATTTCAATTCCTATAGGCTTTTAAAAAGCTCCTTCCGTCACAACACGTGTTTAACTCGCTAATGTCGGGGCTATAAAAAGTTTACAGTTCCGATGTTATCTAAAACTGGGGTTCCGCTCGTAAAGTCTCGCGCCTAACCAACTTGATGGATATTACACGAAACGAAATAAAATATTAAGTAACGAATGCTAATAAATAAGAAGACGTGGTATGATTTTGATATTAAATATTTTCTTCCTATATATTTTTTTTTGGTTGACGCTGTATAGCGAAGATAGAAGGGTAGCCTCTGCCTACCCTTAGCTAAGTGTTAAGCAATCCGTATGCCACTATTCCGGTCAATTTTGAAAATATTACGTGTTGAGGCCAGTCGTGGCGCAGGGGCACAAAGTGTGACTGCAAAATTGACTGGTTGTGTTGTGGGTTCGATCCCCACGCGAGGAGATGAAATATTTATTTACGTTTATATTTTCATTTGTTCATTCTGGTGTCGAAGCAAAGCGCGGCGTTGAGTTCCACCACTCAACACGCAATGCCTCCAGATTTCCGCGGAAAATGAGGAATGCAGTGTCTTCACACTAGATTTCCTGTGCCTACCCTGCTGTTAGCGGGATCCGGCGTAAAGTTGATTAAATTTAATTTGAATTTAAGTGTTTATGATGGAAATAAATATTTTTATTCATTCTCGCGAATGAAAATTGAAAATCGAACTCACACTCGTCGTGCAACGACGACCCCAAACATAGAAGCTAGTAAGCTTCTTAGTACATAATTTATTTGACATATTCTCAATACGCAATGTATCCAGAATTTAGCGGAAAATGGACAACGAATATAGGTAATGGGAACGTAGTGTCTTAACACTAGGTTCCCAGGTTCCCTCTCCCTACCGTGTTGTCTGCAAGATACAGCGTGAAGATAAAAAACTATTCTGTATATTTATTGCACTATAATCAATATTTTCCCGTCAAACCAATTATATGCAATCGTAGTTTAGCGCATTTCGAACTAGAACAAAGGGTCTCTTATCAAACGTCTGTATGCAATTACCGTCGAAAATATTGAATTTTAGAAGAAATTAGTTTACTCATAAATTAATGTTTCTAATTGTGTAACACCTTTATAATGTTTTCATAAAAACGTCTTAATTCTTCTTCTTTTACCGAGCGAAGCGAAGCGAGTATTTTTTATAAGTAGTTCTTGTGATCAAAGAATAGAAAAATATTTTGGACTTACGCCTTATATGAAGCTAAAAAAATATAATCAGCTTCACACTGTATCCCGCACACAGCAGGGTAGGCAGAGGGAACCTAGTGTTAAGACACTGCGTTCCCCACTTTCAGCCGAATTCTGGAGGCATTGCGTGTTGAGTGGCAGAACTCACAACCACTTAACCTCGACACCAGGGCGAAGAAATGGAAATATATATTTAAGTAAATATTTCATCTCCTCGAGTGGGGATCGAACCCACAACCAGTCGGTTTTACAGTCACACTTCGTGCCGCTGCGCCACGACTGGCCTCTAAACTAAACAAATATATATATAATACAAAATTTTTATTATCTTTAGATATATGTATATCCAATTATATATATGTAATATGTACATGCGAGAAGCAAAGCGCTGGGATGCACAACACGCGCCGCCTTCGCGATAAGCGCTTAATCTATTGAAACATTACCTAAGTTCCGAAATGTAGGTATACACGTAGTAAGGAGACGGTGATATTTTATACAATATATGTGTAAAGTATAATATGAAATGTTTAGATATTATTTTATACTAAATTCCACGTTCCCTCTGCCTTCCCTTCTTTCTTACAAAAGAAGAAAAAGAGAAAAGTAGCTTTACGCTTTATCCAGCGAAGTGGGGCAGGCAAAGTGAAGCTAATGTTCCCCTCGAGCTAGTTACATTGCGTGTTAAATCTGACTGTAAACGCGATGGTTGTGGGTTCAATTCCTAACTCCAGAGCTGAAATATTTTCATGTCCTTGCTCTCGTAATTGTTAACAACGAATTCTTCGCGGTATCGAGTGAACGGAGGAACTCAACTAATCGAACCCACACCCGTCACGTTTGCAGTCGTACGTTTGTATCCCTGCGCCAGTCATGGCTCAGCGGGACAAAGTGTGACTGCAAAATTGTGGGTTCGATCCCCACGTGAGGAGATGGAATATTTATTTATATTTTCATTTCTTCGCTCTGGTGTCGAGGCAAAGCAGTGAGTTCCGACACGTATGCAGTGTCATAACACTAGGTTCTCTGTGCTTATCCTGCTGTGAGCGGGATACGGCGTGAAGAGGATTTAATTGAATTTGATTTTACGTCCTTAATGATGGAAATAAATATTTTTATTTGATTTTCGTCAATGAAAATAGAAATCGAACTCACACCCGTCGGCTCCAAACATAAGTAAGTTTCTTAGTACATAATTTATTTTACTCCGGAGTTTTGCGGAAAATGGACAACGAATATAGGTAATGGGAACGTAGTGTCTTAACACTAGGTTCCCAGGTTCCCTCTGCCTACCGTGTTGTCTGCAAGATACAGCGTGAAGATAAAAAACTATTCTGTATATTTATGACACTATAATCAATATTTCCGCGTCAAACCAATTATGTGCATCCCTGCGCCACAAGGGCCTCAATCCAAAGTAACTTTCTGTATATAAATATTTCCATCTCAAACAATATATTAGGCGTAGAGATTATTCAAAAGTTATAGGTTAAGACGAAAGCTTAACGAAAGTTATAAAGAGATTTCCCTTAGAGCGAAGGCGACCCTTCTAATTAAGTTTTAAGTTCATCCCTCTAAAGGGGTACCTTATCAAATTTAATTATTTATTGTCTTTTTGTTTGTTTAATACATACATTACATATACAAAGATATCTATACTAATATTATAAAGTTGAACGGTTTGTTGAAAGCACTAACTCAGGAACTACGTTTTTTTTGGCTTCACGCTATGTACTGCACATAGCAGGATAGACAGAGGGAACCTGGGAAACTAGTGTAAAGATACTCCGTTTCCATTAAGACACTTCCGTTACCCATTTTCCGTTGAATTCTCGAGGAACAGGGTGTTGAGTGGCGGAACTCAAAGCCGCGCTTTGTCTTGTTGCCAAAGAAACAATGAAAATATAAAATATTTAATTCCCACAAGTGGGAATCGAATCCACAACCGTCATATTTACACTCGCATGCTAACATTAACACATTACACATTTAATGTTAAAATGTTTACTGTATATTTTTATGTGAAAATAAGCGACATTTTTACTAAATTACGTACATACATTACATTTAATTATATTTTCAGTAAAAAAAAGTGTACGTAAACATGAAAGAGCTATTATGTGGTTCGTTGCACGCGAAAAACCCCTCCAGCTGAATTGTTTGGGAATACCGATGTCTGTCTGTCCCGGCATTTGAAACATTGTTCAATTTTGTGAGGGTAGTTGTAATAAATTGTATATCATTATATATTTGTACTAGTGGGCGCGCGCGGCTTCGCCCGCTTATTTGCACTTTTAAGGTTGAATTCTAAAAAACCATGAAACACGTGTCAATAAATGTTTTTAAGAGTCAGAATTGCAAATTTTATAAAAATCGGTGCCAATTTTAAAAAAAAATCCACACAAACTTTCAATCCCTATTTCATCCCTTTAGCGTTAAAATTTTTCAAAATCCCTTCTTAATGGATGTCCAGAATACGAAAATAAATCTGTCCAAATTTCACGTTTCTACGCACAGCGGTTACGGCTGTGCGTGCGTCTTACCTCAGTCAGTCAGGTACATGTCCTTTTATATATATAGATGTTATTGAGGTCGTGGCGCGAGGGCAACGCGACAGGTTGTGGGTTCGATTCTTACTCGAGGCACTGTAATGTTGAATATTTTCATTCCTTCGCTCTGGTGACGAGGCCAAAGCCATGTCAAGCCTTTAACGTTCGGCGGAAGTGTCTTAACACAGGTTTCCAGGTCCCCTTTGCCGACTCTGTTAAGCATCAACTGTTGTAATTTAAAAGAAGTCGTGGTGTAGCGGTCTGACTTTTCGCAACGGTTGTGTGTTCGATTCCCACTCAGAGAACAATTACTTTAATTTTTATTTTCTAGTAACAAGATCAATACATTCAGGCGTTGTACGGTTGCCAAGATCAGTACAAATATGTTCTTTCTACTAGTATTCAAACTCAACTGCAGCTAGACATGTGTCAATTAGGCAATGAGCATTAAATGTCAATATATTAAAATTTCAATGTTTTTATACATGCAATTAATAAGACAAACGATAATATTAGTAATATATATTTTTTGTATAAAAAACATACAAAAATGAATAGAGCGTTTTTAATTTTAAAATAAAAGTTTTATCAGTTTTAGCGTGGCTTTTTTTAAAAGGATTAGACTAGCCTATTAGTAAATTACACGCGTTTTAAACTATTACTTTGGAATCACTGAATTGAACTATTTTGATGGAAAATTAGTACAACTTATTGAAATTTTGTTTTAAACAGTTTTCGATATTAATTTTATTAAAATTCTTTTGTGGAGGTTAATTTCGTCGCTTTAGCAGACGAAGCGCAGCGTTGAGTTCCGCCTCTGTACACGCAAATTCTCGAAAATTAGGCGTTAAGTGGGGAACAAGTTGTCTTAACAGCAGGTTCTCTTTGCCAATCCTATATAGGAAAAAGGGTGACGCTGCTTTTTTTTATCCGACTGAAGCAAAGCCGCAAAGAAGGGGTTATGCTTTTAGCGCATGAGTTCTTCGTTTCTTTGTTCCATTGTAACTGTTAAACCAGTTAATCGGTTTTTATTAATTTGAATTTGTCTCCAAGTGTTATTAGATAAATTAGTTTAGTGTCATTTGCTAGGTTAGTAACGGAAAAGTTCTAAACTATTGCGTAATTTACGGCGGAAACTAACACCGCACAGACTTACCAGCTGGGGATCTATTTGATCTCACAACCACTAACCACACTACACGTCTTAACTACGCCACAATCGTGTTAATAACTAAACTATAAATACAATAGTATCTTTGCGCATCTTCTGTGTTTATAGGAAATGAAATGTAGTTATTTTTTTTTACTTCAATGTGTATCTCGCATGGAGGAGGGTAGAAATGGAACCTTCTGGTAAGACATTACGTTCCCGGGTTCCCGCCGAATTTTTTTAGGCGTTGCGTATTGAGAAGTGTAACTTAACGCCGATATGTTACTTTTTTTATAAAAACCTAAAGCTTTAACAATCAACAAGAACAAAACAGGAACGGACGACATAAGTCTGTGGCGCATAACAACTCAACAATATATTTAAAAAAAAAACACTTTAAAAATGTTATATATGGATCAATTTAATGGATTTTGTTTAAAAAAAGATACACAAATCCTATTTTTTTCCTTTTTTTTTGTATAATAAAACCGGTTTGGGATTGGAAAAAGTTTAACGATTTATATCAAACAATTGTTAATTCCGGGCCGAATTTCATTTTGTATACGGCGCCGGGGGTTTGTTCCGCTTTGTCTCTATCTATATATATATATATATATATATATATATATATATATATATATATATATATATATATATATATATATATATATATATATATATATATATATATATATATATATATATATATATATATATATATATATATATATATATATATATTATAAAATAAGAACGATTTTTTTCTCTGTCTGGCCTTTCTACGTTATCTTCTTCTAAACCACCCAACGGATTTTGATGCGGTTTTCACCATTATGTAGAGTATTTCTCAGGGAAGGATTATATATGGTTTATTATATGTATATTTTATTGTAATTTGACATAAATATGATAAATGTGTATAAAGTCCTACCCGTTGAGACACTTTCACGCATGCGCTGCTTTAATGGTAAGTCCTACATGAAAACAATGTACTAGAGTATTATTTCTCTGAATAAGATCTACAAAAAAGTCAGCGACAGCATATTCGTATCTTCTAAGGATAACATACAGTGAGCATATTTCTGTCTAAAAATAGTAATTTGAATATATTTTTTATTTTGAGGGATGTTTGTCCATAATGGTATCAATCCTTATCCTTTTAAATACTTTATTAATTTTCTACGTTAAACGAAGATAAAATTTGCTCTTTACACTAATTTGAAATTACGAATAGTTTTAGAGAAAAACGCATTTAATTGTTGACACATCACGCTGGCTATAAACCGCAGTTTTGGCGCAAGTTTTATTTATTACCTTACTCTCAGCATATAAATAAGTATATTAGTTACGTTGGCCATTTAATGTAGAAACTGAACTAAACAAAACTGTCTTTTACTGTTTTTCATTTTAATAAGTACTTCAGGAGTTGTTACAATATCAAAAAATCCTTGCTTTGAAACGGCTCGCCACACGCCATGCGTCCCCCCGCGACCCGCGACGTTTTGCTTATAGAAGCGCGTCCGCCGCGCCCGCCGCGCCCGCCGCGCCCGCCTGCCTCTGTGCTGTAGAAAAGTAGATGTAGATGCCATTGTACGTATTGAATAATTGGAGTTTAATATATTTAGTTTCGTCTTTTTTGATTAATAGAATAGTAGGTAGTCTTTTGTTCATAATTTCTTCCGTATAAGTATTTTAGTTTAAGAGAACAGTAGGTAGGCCTTTGTTTATCATTTCTTGCGTTTAAGTATCCTGTTGTTTATTTTGTTTACTCTTCTTCTGTTCTTTTATTATTTTCTTTACCTTTTAAACATAGGAAATGTTTTTAATTTAATTATACCACGACAAAGTCCTTCAAATATAGGTCGTAGAACAAGAAATGCAAATAAAAATCGTTTAAATCTTAGTAATGAAAGCGTATATGAGACAGAAATTAGATAGTAATTTATATATATTTACTTATTGAGAGGGATGTGTGTCAATAATTATATTAATCCTTACCCTTTTCAATATGTTATTAATTTTCTACGTTAAACAAAGATAAATTTTGCTTTTTACAATATTTCGAAATTACAAATAGTTTTAGAGAAAAGCTATATCGACTCATGTTATCCCTTACTCTCAGTGTATAAATAAGTATATTAGTTATCTTGGCCATTTAATGTAGATCAAAATGTTGATTAGTAGCACAGATTTGAAATTACGATACTAAAAAAATCTTGCTGTGTAACGGCTCGCCGACCTCCACGCTTCCCCCCGCGCTCTCGACATTTTGGTTATAAAAATGGATCCGCCGCACCCGCCTAGATTCCCCCGGGCATGGAAGGAGGGCCTGCTCATCATGTTGCCCAAGGCTGGGAAGAGCCCATAGCAGCCTGAGGGGTACCGATCTATAACCCTCCTTTGCGCGGTCTCCAAGCTGTCCGAGAAGTTATTCCTCTCACTTCTCCAGGCGCACATCCACCCATGAAGCGAGTAGTTTGGCGAGCGGGTATACTACTCTGGTTACACTACGCCGTAACAGCGATCAACCGAAAGGAGAGAGCAATAGCTGTCTTCTTCGACGTAGTACGCGTCGCGACGTAGTATTCGACCACGTCTGGCACCCGCACCTACTTCATTAAGTGCCCAGAGCCGGCACCCCCCAGCACGTTGCGCATGTCTTTGCCTCCCTGTCCCTCTAGGACATTTTGCTTGAGAGTTAAGAGTTCGAGGTATACCAGCGACTCGATCGCTGCCGTTGTTCCCCAGGGCAGCATTTTGTCACCTGCTCTCTACGCACTATACACTCATGACATCACATCGCCCTTACTAGTATTACTCAAAGAGAAATCCTGCAGGTGGTCCAGAACCTCATCCTCCGTAGAGTGACCCAGGCGCCATACTACGTGAGAAACACCACGCATCACCGCAACCTAAAAATAGAAAGCCTGGAGGTACACATTGGTCGTCTCGCGTCCAACGCATTCCGCTGCGCCAATGTATCGGGTCACCTGCACCTAAGGAGCAGCACTCCGTGGCATATCCGGCCGCCCGAGGTCAGACGTCAGATGACTTCCGAGGGATTTTCTATCCTCCTCCATATGCGACTAATGAGCCTTGCATTGATCCTTGGTCGTTTAAGCTGGGCCTCCCTCAGGAAACCGAGGGTCTCACCTGACGGAGTTAACCGCCTAGATGGCATTTCATAATCTTTCCAATCCCGTCCCGCACGCCTCTCTCTGTGTCTGCTCTAGAGCAGGTTATCGCTTGAGACCACGGCCAGGGAACCAACGCCCAGATGTCGTTCGGAGCTACTACGGAGATGGACGAGAGAATGGTTCAATTCTGCGCCTGGCTCTATAGCAAAGTAAATTTAGAAGCGATTGCACGTATTTTGGAGTTATCCAATAATTATAATGTATTTCGTCGCGGCATTGTTGGTTACATCTTTCGTTTAAGTATTTTTGGGTAAGAGAATAGTAGGTAGTCTGTTGTTTATAATTTCTTTCGTTTAAGTTTTCTGTTGTTTGTGTCATTTGTTCAGGTGTGTGTTTTTTTAAACAATTGGAACATCCTTATTGGAGCTAAGAAAATGTGGGTTGCATTAAGGTTTCAATAATTTTCATATTAGTAATCTTAAGTGCTTTGCAAACATAGGTACATTATATGAATAATTCAGTAGTTAAAGCGGGCGAAGCCGCGAGCGGGTCGCTAGTACTTATATAATACTAAAATCAAAGTGATACCACACTACACAATGTATTTATTTATTTATATTACTATAAATAAATAAAAAAAATTAAATCAGCTTCACGCTGTATCCCGCATATGCTGTATGCGGGATACAGCGTGAAGCTGATTTAATTTTTGCAGAAAGGGATTGTTAAGACACTGCATTTTCCACTTTCCGCCAAGTTCTGGAGGCATTGCGTGTTGAGTGGCGGAACTCAACACCGCGCTTTGCCTCGACACCAGAGCGAGAAATGAAAATATAAATGTAAATAAATATTTCATTTCCTCGAGTGGGGATCGAACCCACAATCAGTCGATTTTTTTACAGTCACACTTTGTGCCGCTGCGCTACGACTGGCCTCGCTATAAATAAATAAATATTTTATACAAATTTTATAGTACTTGTGATACAGTAGTATATCTACAACATATTTTTGTTAAAGGTATGTTCATAAATTTCATAGATTTTATTTCCTATTCAGCTTTTCAATAGAAATTGAATTACTTTTCATTAATACTATTTATAATAATTTATTTATTGCTTTGGAGACGTTATTACTTCTAGATATTGTTAGAAATTATGCTACCAGAACAGTTAGTTATATTATATGTTAACATATTTTTTATACATTTTTTTCATATATTATTTATTTTTCTATGCCTCTTAGATTTTCTGAAGAAACAAAATAAAGTATCAAATAATATATGAAAAACAGTAAAAGGAGGTATCGTAAAAATCTTAAAACGTAGTCTTCACGATCAATCTCTTCAAGATTTTATATTTGATTGCCAAATTTATAGGTTTCTTATTTGCGTTGGTTTTACGATCACAAGGCTGTCAGTAGTAAATAAGTGATAGTATAACAACAGTGTATAATATTTTATGTATAGAAAATTTATGTGTTTTTTATATTAATGGAAAAAGTTCTAAGTTATATCCTATATTCTAATATATTTTTTAGATTTTATTGAAAATTAAACTAAGATACAATCGACAACAGTAGTTATGATTTTATTTTAATTATTAAAAAAATCTAGTTGCTGAAAATTAGATTACTTTAAAATTTAATTACCAAAATTATTGCTAAATTTTATTTTCGGGAAACGGAAGAAACTCTGGTAAAAAAAGCGTGGCGTTGAGTTTCGCCACTGAACACGTTATGACTATGAGAAAACTCAGTTGAAATTGGAGAAAGGAGTGTTTTAGCACTACATTTCCTCTATCTATACCTTCACACGGGAAAAATCGTAAAGCTACAAAAATCTAAAGCAGTAGGTATAATGTAAAACGGAAGTGGAAGATATTTGTTAGAGACGACAAGCTCAAGGGTACATTAAAAGCAGGTTAATTGCTGAAATAAAGAGATAAAAATTAAAGCATCTTCAATTTTTTACTTGTGAAAGTTAAATATCGAATTGAATTTCCACCAAGTCAAATATTAATCCAATTTTGTATTGCAAATAATTCAGGTTGTTGATTGATAAACTTAATTTTGATAGCGTTATGTTAAGGGGCCAATCGTGGCGCAGCGGCACAAAGTGTGACTGTAAAATCGACTGGTTGTGGGTTCGATCAGCACTCGAGGAAATGAAATATTTATTTACATTTATATCTTGATTTCTTCTTTTGATTTTTTCTGGTGTTCGTCCGCCACTCAACACGCCAAACCACTCAAAGCCTCCAGAACTCGGCGGAGGGGAACGGGGAAATTGAGGAACGGAGTGTCTTAACTCTAGGTTCCCTCTGCCTACCCCGCTGTGTGCGGGATACACATACAGTGTGAAGCTGATTAAATTTTTTTTGTACTAGACTCAAGCGCGGTTATTATAACATATATATTGTTACATTATAACCAAAGTATAATATATTTTTATTTTTTTTTACTAAAAAGTATCCTTTACTATTTCGAATACCTGAAAGAATATGTGTAGAAAGTTTCATGATAATCTTTCATGATAAACTGTTTTGGCTGTTTTGGCGTAAAAGCGGAACAAATAAATTTACATACATTCACATTTATAATATTAATATGATAATGAGGAAAAAAATAATAAAATTTGCGAGCACCTAAAGTAAAGTGAAGGTATGTTAAGTTAAAAAGTAGGCATTGCGAATAATGAAAGCCTATAAGACCCCAGTTCCGCTCAGTTTGACGCGTTATTTACCGTGACACATCCAAACCCGAACCGTGACCGACTGACGGGACTTTAGTGACTGTACCATGAGTATCTATAGTGTATTTTATGTATTACTATAGTTGATATAGTTATATACTTTTTATCGACATGGCTTGCTAATAATGTATGGCTTAGTGGACAGAGCGTCTGGACGGTTTCCAAGTTGCGTAGATTCAAATCTTGCTATTACGCTATGGTTTTAGGTTCGACAACCAGTCAGGGCTGTGAGTTGTTTTATTTTTCTGCTCTACCAAAACAAAGCGCTGCGTTGAGTCCCGCTATTTTTCATGTGATATGTGTTTATGTCTGAAAAACGGAGTATCGGATGTGAGAGTGGATACGGAAAAGATTGAAGCTGTAACTTACGTGTGTTTAACCATAGTATTCTACTGTGAACCTAACTACTAATCTACTCTATACTAATAATATAAAGCTGAAGAGTTGAACGCGTTTATCTCCGAAACTACTGGATCAAATTGAAATAATAATTTTGTGTTGGACAGTCCATTGATCCAGAAAGGCTATATCACTTAAAGTAATTGTTTGGAGGGACCGACCGACTCACTTACTTGACCGAACAAAACGTAAGAAAATTAAATTAAATTACATCAGCTTCACGCTATATCCCGCACACAGCAGGGTAGGCAGAGGGAACCTAGTGTTAAGACAAACCGTTCCCCA
This sequence comes from Heliconius himera, assembly GCA_021202915.1. Classification (NCBI taxonomy): domain Eukaryota; kingdom Metazoa; phylum Arthropoda; class Insecta; order Lepidoptera; family Nymphalidae; genus Heliconius; species Heliconius himera. The sequence continues at coordinate 342,579 of JAJHJA010000610.1, forward strand.
CTTTCCGCCGCTTCACTTCTAGAGGTATTGTGTGTTAATAAGCGAGCGAAGAAACGAAAATATAAATTTAGGTAAATATTTTATCTCCTCGAGTGGGATAGAACCCACAACTAGTCGATTTTACAGTCACACTCTGTGCCCCTGCGCCACGATTGGCCTAATAGCCAGTTTTATTATGAAAATCATCAAAAATACTATACATCAATATTGCTTAACGTATTCGCTAACGACTATCGACACTCACTTAGTACAGTCCGCCCGTATTTTGTGATCATCCATCACACGTGTCACCTTTATAATTGCTGTTAATTTTACGAACGGGAGGTTTTATAATGTATAACTATTATATTATAGATGATAGTACTAATTGATTGATTTAAAGGGATATATGGCTTATTATTAATTGATATATGCGCAGAGACGGCGGTTTTGTACAAGGTAGTTGTGGATTCGATTTTCACCCAAGGAAATGGATTATTTTGATTTATTCAAATCTGGTTGAGTTCCGCCATTCAACACGCAATGTCTCGAAATTTTTTAACACAAGGTCTGCCTAACCTGCTATATGCGGGTTACAGCGTGAAGCTAATAAATAACTAATTAATATTGAAATTTATATATTATCTATATCAATGGTTCCCATGTAAACGCATAACATCAAAGGCCAAATAAATTGTAGGGTGAATTGTTCGTATTATTTCGCTGTCGGCCTCATTAGTGTTTGTGTAGTCAAGGTACAGCTCCAGGCGGTATCAGGGTGCCATAAGTTATAGGAGGTGGATTTAGTTATTACTTATTAGTAATGATTAGTTTTTATATGAGAAAATTGTATTTTTATTTATTTTGAGCAGTAGTTCGATGAAGTTTAGTTTTTTGGGTTCTGTGTTAGAAAAAAAAATGACAACTTTAGGATATTATCGCTAATACTACTTGTCTGTCTGTCCTTCGGCACTGGTATCAGTTTTTTCTCAGGAACGCGTGAAGGGCTCAAGCTAAAAATAATATAACTTAACTTCACGCTTTATCCCTAGCGGGGTAGTCAGACAGAACGGAGCGCCAAACGCTACGGTCTCTACATACCTCTTTCGCCTCGTCACTTTCATCAACCTCTTCATATATATCTCTCTTACTACTCACTTTTCCATCATAAATCTTTTCGAGGACGGTGCTACAAATAGCTGAAAATAATATCATACAGGATTCTTGACATATCTCTATACATATAATAAAATTGAAACTGATTGTTATCTGTTCGTGGAAGACGTACAAAAACCTTTATTAAGGACATTTAGTATTATAGTAGAACCCAAAACATTTTTATTGTTTGTTTGTCTACGCGTTTACCACAATGTCAGAAACAGCTTAACCGAATTAATGCAGTTTTCACTATTGTAATTTGACTAACTTCACAATATCCGGTCACTTAGACAACGTATATTGTACAAGCTTTTACAGAATAATCCAGATAGGCTCAGAGGCAGGAACCGGCCGACCGGCCTGATAATGGAATTAGACGGATTAAACGTTACTATTTGAAATCGATATTTAGTTTCATCCTGCTTTGTAGTTGAATGTCTAAAATAAATAAATCAGCTTCACGCTGTATCCCGCATACAGCAGGGTAGGCAGAGGGAACCTAGTGTTAAGACACTCCGTTCCTCACTTTATGCCGAATTCTGGAGGCATTGCGTGTTGAGTGGCAGAACTCAACGCCGCGCTTAACCTCGACACCAGAGCGAAGAAATGGAAATATAAATTTACGTAAATATTTCATCTCCTCGAGTGGGGATCGAACCCACAACCAGTCGGTTTTGCAGTCACACCTCGTGCCGCTGCGCCACGACCGGCCTCACGATTTGCCTAAATTTCAATAAATATTTAATTTCATCGAATGGGGATCGAACCCACAACCAGTCGCCTTAACAGTCACAATTTGTGCCCCTGCGCCACGACTGAACTTTAAATATCTAAATATTCTTATTTATAATTCAAGGGATATAAGATTTTTTTAGTTTCACGCTTTATCCTGCATATAGAATTGTAGACAGAAACAAAGTTATGTTAAGTCGCTCCGAATTTCGCTTTCCGAGATTTGGAGTAGTGTATACGATAAGATAAGTGTTTCCCCCGAGTGAGACTCGAACTTACAACCATCGTGTTCTTAGTCAGACGCAGTCCTACCCCGCCACGATATTTTATTTGATGTTACGACACGAACACAAACATAATAACCATAGAAATTGGATATATCTAATTTCTATGATATCTAGTCCATAGAAATGAAATAATTTATTTTCATCTTTCAATAGCTATCTATATACATTGTTCATATACTATGATACTCTTATTGAAGAGAAGTTAGAGTGGAGCCAAGTGATTTATCAACGCTGTGTGCGGCATCCGTTTGACAGCGACAACTATTAACTCGAGCCTAAGTCTAGATATAGTACACGCTATAGAACCTAGGAATTTTCTAAGGTTAAATAGAATAGAAAATAATATATCGGTTATTTTGTTTTAGGAAACACAATCAATACTTTTTAGAAAACATAAAAATTTTAACGTAGGGTATTTGAATCCTTGGAAACCGTTCGCGGACGTTCAAATTTTGATATGTTTTCTAAAAAGTGTTCTTATTTTCTAAATGTTGGAATAACACTTTAAAAATGTAAAAAAACGCAATCAATGTTTTTAAAAACCACTTCAGCATATATTGAAATTGAATGAAAAAAATGTTTTTTTTTGTTGTGCAATTACGTCATTGTTGTACCAAATGTAAAAGAAACAAACGTAAATGGAAAATGGATACATCGAATATCGTTTAGCATAAACGAATTTATATTGTGAAAATTAAATTCAGCCAAATTTATATGCTGTCCAGGACAGAACGAAAAGTTTAGTAGTAAATTTCATACATAATTTTACATAATTACATTTATGTTTTGTTAGCTTCAAGCTATATCCTGCATATACCTGACAGACTATTGAGAAGGGCCTTAATACACTTAAAAATTATTAATATTATTTTATTACACAAGTATATTACATACCTAAATCTCTTCTTCTACTTTTCAAATATCTTAAAAAATGCATAACACTATCAAAAACAAATAAAAAATTCTTTAGCTCTAACTATTAATTAATATAGGATTAACATCAAACCCAATGACAGTAACATCGATAACTACACAAGTCCTCGTACCTCATCCATCACGTCTCATTACTGACAAAAATCCTCGCTGCCATGAAATATTGACGTTAATGTATCAAAATTTGACTTGTGAGGGGTTGATTGTAATTAATATTGTATATTTTAAATTTAAGAACCATGGAAGTAGTGGAACAATGGTTGACTGTAAGTGTGATGGTTGTGAGTTCGATTGTCGCTCGGGGGAATTTTATTTTATTAGGTTATACGTACTAGCCTGCCTAAAGTAGTTCCCATGTTCTGTTATTCATTTTTTGTTTAATTTTCAAGGCGTCTTTAGTGGTGAACTAACTGAACGTCGCCCTTTGTCTTGTTACAAAAACAAGGAAATAACTCTATTATTAACCCAAGAGCGAATTGAACCCCCAACCGTCGCGATTAAAGTGAGATACGTTGCCGGTGCGCCATGATACCCTTACAAAAGAATAATCTCTGTCAAGACAAATCATGGCGTTGTGCGTTTTGTCAAAAAAGCGCAGGAAAATTTCCGGAAAAACGATTTTCTCGAGAGGAAATCGAACCACCAACCATCGTATTAATAGCATTAAATTAGCGAAAAGAGATCAGTGATATAAGTTATATCTTCCCTTCAAAACTAAACACAAAAAAAGATAGATGGCAGAATAAAAAAAAACAAACAAAAGATAAGAAATATAAGGTGAACAAAATTTGTATCAGAATCTGAACATTTTTAGTTTAGAAAATATTTCAAGATTTACGACCTAATGAAGTCGTTGTAAAGTAATTTATTACTCGACAGCCGATAAAGCAATAGCTTCTCTCGAAAGGTTTATGCTATATTTTCGCATAACACAAGGTGTCTAGAATATATTTTAATATTTTGCGCCCAACTAAAGGATGCCTTTGTAATGTGAAGTACGATACCCAAGCAAGGAAGATGTTGAATTCGAGAACTGGAGAACGAAGTGATTAGACACTAGGGTCTCTCTAGCTACTCTGCAATATGTGGGAGCTGCTACGTTCATACCTAGAACAACAAAATGTCTGAATGTCTTTAATAATCAATTATAATATCCAAGAAACTAATTTAACCAACCGATTCAAACCACAAAACAATTTCTGTTCATGAACTAATACTAAAAATAGTTTCAATTTCCCAAAAAACCGGTAACAAAAGGCAATTGAGACTACGCACGTCACGGGCGCGCCTACAAACACCGACCGACATGATTTATGAGATACCCTCCAAATCGACGACAAATTGTGGATAAGTGCGGTTCGAGGGTAGTTATAGCTTTCTGATCGAAATGTGTGTGTGTACTTTGGTAATACATTATTTTGTAATATGAGTACTCCGTAATAGTGACTCACGCGCTATTTCGTGTGCTTCAACTTGTTGTTATATTATAGGCAAATTATATAAAATATTTACAAATATTGTAGCCTATGCCTTTTTTTATGTATAAGATATGTTACTGAAAAGTTTCACCTAGATCCGCTCATAAGGTTTTAAGTCAACGTGGAATAAACATCCATCGATCCTCACAAACTTTCACATGTAAGATATTACTAGGATAGAATGCAAAGTTTTGATTTTATTATAACGAGTTTTTTTTTTAGTTATATTTTGTTCAATTAAATGGAAAAAATATATTAATAACATATGTTTTAAAACTTTGTTCACAACATATGTGCTGTTTCATCACATAGTGCGGGAAAATAAGTACAAAATTGTTGGTCTTCTTAATCATAGATGAAAAATAAGTTGATTTCTTTCTTAATTTATGGCGTTTCGAGGAAAAATAAGTTTTGTTTATTCTTAAAATATTAACAAAGAGGTATCTTTAAAAAACATTTTAAAATTGTCACTTTTAAATGTAATATATCAGTATATCTTTAATTTTTTCACAGATAGCATTTCATTTAAACTTTACCGTTCAAGTCCTCAACTTAATCCAATAACTCTTAATTTTCCGTGATTTAAATATCCACAAAATTTATAGCTTTCATGATATATTAGGCAGAAGTTGAGATAAGTTGAACTTAATTCATCCCAAGGCAAAGATATCCCGCGAAACGCAGAAAAACATTGGAATTACCTTTGCCAACTTTCCAGAGTTCTCGAAGACACCGTGTAAATCCTTCGTCCCTTATTACGGTATATTCGAAATGAGTTCATTTTTGGGAGCATTTTGATCATATAATTATAAAAGTTTTCAAATGTTTCAAAATACTGTATTTAGACAAAATTGTTTGATGTTAATAATGAGAAAGTTTTATGATACTGTGTAAATAATAATTCTGAAACGACACAAAGGTTAATTGAAAAGTGCTTTAAATTAAATAAAATAAAATAAAACGAAAAGAAAACCGAATCAGAACAGAAACTAGTACAAACAATATAACATTAATCAAATAGCCTAAGGGTTGATGAAATTACAAGGGCAAAAAGCGGATGAAAGCTAAATAGGTGCTCTGACGGAGGCACGAAGCGAAAAAAAACTATGTCCAAGGCCAGTAATAACGTCAGAAAAGACTTTTTCAGGGTATTTTCATCGTTTGAGCACCGCTCCAGGCGAGAACTCCATGTAACTAATTAAAAGTTTTCGACAGATTTCAGTTGGCGAATTAATATAACGTGCCTTTAAGCGGATAGTTAAGCTGTTTGCACTAATTTGAATTACGTTCCAACTAGTTAGGGCGTAGTGATGTTTTGTCGTTCGTTTGTTGTAATTTAATATTGTAACTGGAGGTAAATTATTAATGATTTCATAGACGTAAATGTTGTGTTAAAAGTTTAATCTTAGTTTCACGCAGCATCTACATAGTAACTTATTGACGTTGCGTGTTGAGTGGCTGATCTCAAGAGCCCTTTCGCTTTTTATCAGAGCAAGAAAGTAATTCGTTCTCCTGAATAGGAATGGAATCCACAATCCTCACGCCGTGCCGCTCTGCTAAGACAGCCACATTCTTAAAAGTCGTTTTTAATATTATTTTTTGTGGTACAGTCATCCAGAGCTTAGCGGTAAGTACTACGATGCTCACTTTTAACTCAATTATCGATATACATATGTATGCATCGGGGAGGAACATTTAACATATCATTTATATAGATTTTTTTTCGAAATGATCTTTTTAAGTGTTAATCAATAACTAAGGAAAGGTAGGAAGTTCATTTTTGGGAGTTCTTTTAACGTAGCGAGTAAGATGTATTAAATCATATATATTTTTCAGTGATTCATAAATCGTCTTAGCACATATAAAAAAAATATAATATAATTCAAGAGAAAAATCACAATTCAAAAACAAAATTTAATGTTTGTTAATTTTTGTTATCTGTCCAGTGGACAAGTCCATAATTCCTCGAGATCACATTTGCTGATATTGGAATAATATAACTTAAAATAAGGAAATGTTCATAATATTCTACAAAACGTACTGCTTCATATCATTCGTGTTTCTCTACTATACAAGACACAGGCAGATTGTTTTGAACCTGTCATCGGAAAATTGGCCGAAAAAAACCTTTCGTATCAAGTTCGCCCTGTATCCCGCACAGGCACACTAAAACACAGACACAGCACACATCAGGATAGGCAGAATGAACCCAGTGTTAAGAAACTTCGTTCTCCATTTTCTGCCGAACTCTGAAGGCACCAAAGCGAAAAAATGAAAATATAAATTAAAATGAATATTTCATTTTCTCAAACGGGGTTCTAATCCCAGCCGTGCCCCTGCGGCATGGCCTGGACTGGCTTTCAAAAAAAAACTTTAGTCTTCATCAAAAAATAATGAAAGAAGCAAGAAATTGGTAAACACTAAACAATAAAACCTAACATCCTGTATATACTTCCCAGGTTTATTCGAATCCCAAAGTAAATCTGCATAGTGAAAAACTGGGTCAAACTAGGACGGACAAATGGTTGTACCACAATGAAATATCGATGGTTTGAGAGAGTCGATTTGGGAGATTAGGGGAGCTGACAATAGGATAGCAGATTCGATAAAGGGAAGGGTTGAAAGGCTGGTGCATATGTTTTCTTAAATATATAGTTATGGGTTCAGCTTTGGATTAGAATTTTGTTCGAATAAGGACAGAATAGGCGAAGTTTTGCAATTTTCAACTTTGTTGTTAAATATGAAAATTATTATTTTTGAATACAAATGTCTTACTATTTTTATTGGTTGAGAGTAAAGTATTTTTATAATGTGAAAAATAATGTAAGAAAAGTTTTATCCAGAATTGCTTATTACAAGTTCTCATCAAAATATGCAATAATAATAAGGATGAACAAAAAATAAATAGAGTTATATTTCTGACTTCGATAACAGTGTACTATATTTACATACAACATATATTCTTATCGCTTCACGCTATATCCTGCATAATAAAGAAATTAAAAAAGGAGAGAAAAGAGTGCGTCCACACCAACCTAAAACACAAGGGTAAACAAAAATCAATCTTACCGTAACAGTTTAATATCCCAAAGTGCCAGCACTTCAGGTGGCCGTGACGCACACAGCGCCAGCCGCGGCCCGCACGCGTGCAGCCTCACAGGTCCAGCTTTGATGCCGGTGGTGGAAGGCGCTGATATGATAACCGCTGCAAATTCCTTGCTACTGCCTAGGTTGTGTTGCACCTGGGAATTAAAAAAGGATACATAAGTTGATACAACACTATTATAAAAAGAGTATAATACTTGGAACTTATTTCTTTTTATTCTCACGCTGCATTCCGCATATAAGTAGGCAGAGGGAACCTGGAAACATTGTGTTAAGACTTACTTACTTAGAAACATACTAATTATCCATTAAGACTGAGAAGAGTTACGTTCTCCATTATCCACAGAATTAAGAGGCATTCGTGTTAAGTAGCGGAACTCAACGCCAGGGTTACCAGAGCGAGGAGATTGAAATGTTTAATATTTCATATCCTCGAGTGGGAATCGAACCCACCACCTGTCGCGTTTACAGTCGCACCCTCGTGAGCCTGTACCACGTCTGCCCTTTTTTCACATTTAATAAAAAAAAATAAAAAAGTCAGCATTACGCTGTATCCCGCAGACACCAGGGTAGGCAGAGGGAACCTAGTGTTAAGACACACCGTTCCCCACTTTCCGCAGAATTCTGGAGCCATTGCGTGTTGAGTGGCGAAACTCAACGCCACGCTTTGCCTCGACACCAGAGCGAAGAAATGAAAATATATTACACTGCAAAAATTTAACATATTAAAAAACTTATATGTTACATGGATTGGATTAAATCTCTGCAACATTTAATCCAAATTCTCAACTAAGACTCGAAAGGAGATCCACTCTCAACATTAGTGTAGATTAGTTTCCCAGCTAACAATTATTTGAAATGATAAAACTAATTGGGATTAATTCGCTCTCATAAAGGCGGATTAGTCTTAAGTCATGTCGCCCAGGATATCGATTGGAGACGACGATAATCGTCCCACATTCTGAAGTAAAATATAGCTATACATTACATTAACCTCGATGTCTCTATACGAGTATACATATATGATGAGAATGTAAATCTATATATTTTGTTTTGAGGTGGTTGTGGTATATTGGGACAGCGTTTGACTGTAAGGGCGATGGTTATAGGTTCGATTCCTATTTCGGGAAATTATTTACATATTGATCTTGATGTTTCGATGGGGGTATACATACATACATGACGAGGAAAGCATAAATCTATTTTGTGTGAGGTCGTCGTGGCGCAGTGGGATAGGGTTTGACTATAAGTGCGGTGGTTGTAAGTTCGATTGACACTATGGTCGAAAGCGCAGTGTTAAATATCATCTTGCCTTTTTACCAGAGCAAGGAAATGAAAATAGTTTAGTCCCCCGAGTGAGAATCGTACCCACAACTATCTTGTTTACAATCACACGCTGTATCGTACTGTAACAGACTATTAAAAATCTAATTCTAAAATTTGACTCTTACACTTAACCCTCCACTGTATTAAGATTTCTCTTGTATCAAACGCTAGTACAGGCACTACGTCTTCGCACAGAATGGCCAAAGTGTTTGATTCTTTGTCGAGAGTGAAGCCGGATTCGAACCCGAGATACTGTTGTAGCGACAGCGACGCTTTAGTTTGACCGTTCTTCTGACGTTCCTTTAAATCCTTGTATAGCTGAAGATGAACGCAATCTGTGGACAATGGAGACAAAATATAAATTTTTGACAATATTTTTATATAGTAATATTTAGAGTTCTACATTTAAACACTACAACAACTGAGTCTTAAATTCTTTTTATCCTTTTTTCCTAAAAGGTGAGTACGACATACACAATTTCTTTTTAAGTATGTTGCACATATATTAACTAAATTTATTTTAACCGTGTTTTAGTGTAGCAGTAATTTTTTTTAATGTTCATGTTTTTTTATAGTTTAGAAAGGTTGAACTTCGAGTAATATATAGCTTCGACTAAATAGACGTTAACCGTATATTTTAAGTATATTGGGTTTAAGAAAAAACCGGAACCTAGATTTAAAGCTTTAGAGAAATTCGATGCTTGGACTAATGAGAGTTGCTTAATGATCGTGAACTGACATACATACGTACAACTAGTACCTACTACTATTTCTTTTTACAGTTTAGTAAAAAGTATTTTTGAGCTTTTTTTGGTTCACAGTAAACCTTCCTTATCCTTTACTTTTCGCAATTTTTTTCTAGACAAAGACGGACAAAGACGCGATGAGTGTCGTAACTCAACACCGTGTCTTGATTACTGGAGCGGAAAAACGAAAATAATTTCAATATAATAACTCCGAGGAGAAAAAATTAAATCCATAACCGTCTTCTTTACAGTCAGTCTCAAAAAAGAAAGGTAGGGTTGGAAAAACTACTTTGTTCTCCCAACTACTTTTAAATAAATTGCATGTTGAATGATGTAACTCAACGCCGATCTCTCTCTTATAGTTTACTTCAAATTCTATATTAATAGCAAATGGCTTATTATTTATTTATTACCGTAGCACAACTCTACAACTATTATATTATAAATTTTGTAAACAAAGCTGACTGTTTTAACTTTTACCTGTTCAGGTATTTTGCTTCACTTCAATTTAGTTTCGCTTTACCTACATTAATAATTCAGAAGGTAGCATGTTTCGCGTCATATGCTTCAAACGAGAAGACTATGGAAATAATAGTAATTGAATTGTTTATTCTATTATTATTAATAGGGAAAAGAGACTGTAGTGGTGTAGCGGCACAGCCAATGAATGGTGGGTTCGATTTCTACTCGGGGGAATAAATTATTTAATTTTCCTAGCTCTGGTAACAAGATAAACCACCGCGTTTAATTCCGTCACTGAACACGCAATGTTTCGGAACTTCAGCAGTGTGTGGGGAATGGAGTGTCTTAAATATGATGGGGAGTGGGTTAGGTTAGTCAAAGTTCAATCTGTGCTCGGGAACTTTAAAACGTTCCACAGCTTAACTCTATGGGACGCATTTTGACCATTTACTCGAAAATCACAATTATATTTTTCACCAACCACTTCGCTGGCATCACCGTGTCGTCCACAACGTTCCTGCAAAGTTTCAGAACTGTAGGTTTAACGATCTAGGAGGAGTAGCATTACAACGAAACGCACTTTTGACCAGTAAGAGCTTCACTTCGCTCAGCTCAATAATAAGAGTAACAGCTTTGAAATCCGAATAAATGAAGGCGTAGATTTCGCCAGCAAGTAGGTATTTAATCCTTGTAAGATGAATGTAAATTGGGATTCTAAATATATACCCAAAAATAAACGCTTTCTATACTTAGTGACTGCTGAAACTACCGGCTTAGAACGAAATTGGGCATGTAGGGGAGTGTAGCATTAAGATAACACTCCTCGATGTTCTTATGGCAACGGAAAAAACGAGTTTTACGTTTTATTTTCTACGGAACAAAGTAACGGGCTACAACTAGTATTACTTTTTTCTTTAAGATATCCTGTGTACAATTAACGTTAATGCCAGAAAAGTTTGAAAAATTTAATTAAATTAATTCGATAAAAACTTATATCAACTGTAATAAAATTTTGTCATGGTCTGATGAATCTCAGCTTAGCTAACTAGAGCAGTTAAAAAACAGTTATTCAAGGAGATTACTTCAAATTTGAGATCATGAGATAATCCGAGATTCCTAAAATTGTCTATTTCTGCATGGTACTAATTTTAAAGATCATATCAACTTATATAGAGGCCACCGTGACGCCGCATAGTGGTAGCATCTGACTGTCTGACTGTACACGCGAAGGTTGTGAATTCGATGCCCACCCGAGGAAATTTAATTTCCACGCTCTGGTAAACCAAAGAAAAGAAACATACTGTCTTAACACTACAATCTGTCTATCCTACTATGTGGGATAAAGCATGAAGTTGAAAAAACATTTTTTTAAATTATTTTCACACAAATTTAATTTCTCTAATAAATACGGGAGTTAATTTAAAAATATCAACTTATAATTTACCATAATTACATAGTATTACAAGAATATCACACAAAATTCTAATTTATATTACATCAGATGTTAGGACGGAGTCACGTCGCGCCAATTAGAAAACCGTTCGGAATTAATTTGAAATGGTCTCGATTTTGATGTAGTGGATGTCATGTGTCCCTTGATTAGAGAATTTAGCGAATTTGAACCTTAGACCTGAATACATTAAAGTTTAAATCGCATTAAAACGTCAGAAGTTAAGAGAAAGATAATAGATAGAGAACATAATGTCGTTATTGACGTTGTTATTCTGAAATGGACGTTAATATTTTGAATTAAAGTTGAAAATTGAACAATACAGAATTGAAGTAATTAGTAAAAGTGTCCTACAAGGAGCGATATTTTTCACAAGAGTCATATTTCA